>CM076973.1:4993213-5030713 GCA_039105355.1 Benthosema pterotum | reverse complement strand
TTGAGGCTACATTTGATTCCCTTAGTACACGCTCAGTTGCGGGCCTGTAACGATAACAGTTAATTTTGGAGCCCACTCCTCGAGTAACTACTGTATAGGTTCACAAGCTGTTGAATTGGTGAATATTTCCAAAAAATATTCAGGGGAGGGTCTATAGGCATTGGCATGGTGGGCAATGCCCCCCTAAATGCCCTGACTGCTCCACCAAACATGATGTCATGCAAAACAACCCAGTATATTTCCCAGTATAAGTGCTACCGTTGTGCCACCACTAAACCAACAGCATTTCATCATTGAAAACAGAAAACTCTCTTAGTCAGACCTTTAGCTTTATGCATGCTTCGTGTCTGTTGCAACTTCAACAACAACTGATGTTATTATTGATGCTTATACTTGCCTAATATAAGTCCTGTAACCGAAAATTGTATGGGTGCGACGCAGCGACCCCCAATTTGGAAATGTTACATCCGCCCCTGTTGAAATTGATGCAAAGGAGGAGTGAATGTCAAGGCCAAGGGAGGGGTGTGGCAGGAACATTCAACAGCAATGCTGTTACCATTCTGTAAACTTAATAAGGATTTAAGAATGTTGACAGTGGCTTCATCCAGTTTTTAAATTTAGATTCCGGAAAGTTCTGCAGAGTTGGGCATACTTTCCTTGCATATATTTAAATACAATTAAGTATACAATTTGTCAAATTCAGAAAACTCTTCTAATACAACCAACAACAAACCATTGTCTTCATATAAGTATTCATCTGGGGATGTTTCATGGTGATAAATATTGTTTTTTTTTTATAAACAGTAGGTGAAAATAACAAAATGTGTGATAAATATGAAAAGCCTACTCCTGCGGTAGACTTATCATATATTGTCTTGGGCCCCTATTATTTTTGATATATATAAATGATTTTGCTTAATTGGGTATCTTCTAAATTATTCTCAATTCTGTTCGCTCACGATACCAACCTTATAATGTCGCCTGAGAATTTTGTAGAACTAATTAGAGAAGCAAATGGAAGCTTATCCACTGTCTCGGATTGGTTCCAGACCAATAAGCTATCGTTGAATGTAGATGAATCAAATTTCATTTCATGGGAGGATGCAAGTCTGTCCATCAATGGCACCAAAATCAATCAAGTTACTTCAACAAACAAAGTTCTTAGGTATCGTAGAATCGGAAAAAACAGATCATGTTTGTAAGAAAACAATGAAATCTTTAGGTATTATTAGAAAGGTGGGCATAGCTTATGTTCTCTTATGAGGGGTCCTTGGCATATATTATGCCAAGGACCCCTATACTAGACGACCCTGGTTACAAGACGACCACCATTTTCAAGACTCATTTGTGTAAAAAGAATATTGTATGTCAAATAATATAGTCCCCAAATATAAGACAGTGCCATTTTTTAGGATATTTCCATTGTAAAAACAAAACCAGACACTGTCTTGTATTCAGGCCAAGGGGGTGTTTGGAGGTTCTTGACATGAAAATGAATCAACAATTGATATGTATACGGTAAACAGAGCAGGGAAATGGAATTGTGACTGAACTGGTATCAATACCTCTCATGTTTGAGGGACTGTGATGTCCGGATGCTGTTTTTCCTTTGTTGCTGCGTGTGTTTGTAGCTCAGCCACGCTGCGTGACGTCGTCAGGAAGGATACAGATTTATGAAGCCAAAGTTTATGAACCAAAGTTTATGGACATTATACGATGGTAGTACCAGACAACATTAAATTAGATAGATGATATGTTGTGTACTGTGCGTGCGTGCGTGCGTGCGTGCGTGTGTGTGTGTGTGTGTGTGTGTGTGTGCATGCAGAGGCCTGTGTTAATCCCAGTCTCTCCCAGCATCTGGAGCTTTGACACAATTTAAAGGGCTGGCTGTGCCTGGCGAAAGCCGGGCCAGTGCACGCACACGCACACACACACACACACACACACACACACACACACACACACGCAGCTATCTGGGGCACCAGAAGGCCTGGGCAACGCCAAGGCAGAGGCTGTCCACATTGGCACCGCGAGGTGGGGCTGCGCTGGCGCTGTGGGTGAGGGAGACATGGCAAGGAGTGTGTGTGTGTGTGTGTGTGTGTGTGTGTGTGTGTGTGTGTGTGTGTGTGTGTGTGTGTGTGTGTGTGTGTGTGTGTGTGTGTGTGTGTGTGTGTGTGTGTGTGTGTGTGTGTGTGTGTGTGTGTGTGTGTGGAGGGAGAGAGGGGAGGGGGGGTATTGGAGGGGCACCTGGCATGAGATAACGACCCTGGGAAAACGCCCATTCCCTCTGAAGAGGAAGGTGTGTGTGTGTGTGTGTGTGTGTGTGTGTAAATAGAGTAGTGTGAGCTGTAGTGATGTGTGTGTGTGAGTCTATAATAGCGGGCCGCGCATGGCGCATCCTCTTTTTGTCATGCTAATCTTTGAGAAGCGGGACAGGTGCTACTCTCTGCATCCAGAAACACTCTATCACTGCGCTATCTCTCTGCATGCTTTACTAATGCTTTGTTCACTCATCTGTCGCCATTCCACTATACTTATCTCTGCTGTCTTCGCTTGACGCACACACACACACACACACACACACACACGCATTTTCCTATAGTTCAGAGGTCATATAGGGTCGCGTATCTGTCTCCGTACAGGTTACCTGGGTGCACCTCGGTGAAGCTCTTCAAAGCATGGCATTATTTGTGCGTAAAGGGGAACTCAATAAACCCATTTTCAACATTTTAATATGTCATTAATATACCTTAGAGATGTTGTGTATGTGGACATGATAAAAAGAAAAGTTCCCCCAATTCTGTATTTCCTAAAAATGGAGGTCTGAAAAAAATCATTAACATGGTGAAACATATTTGTTGACATCATCAAGATGTATTTCACCATGTTTTCACCATTTTTCTTTTAGACCCATTTTTTCTGAGAGGGCACAAATGTGAACCAAATGGACCCGATAGGGTCCATTTGGTTCACATTTGTACCTCTCAGGAAAATTTTGAAAATGGGTGGAATTCCCCTTTAATCGATTTGTTCATGTCATTTTTTTTTGTTTTTTTTGTTTAAATATATATAAATGAGAATCACACTCGTGAAGTGAGAGGCGTCCACACAATTTATTTATTTATTTTTGGCAAAGCATTTTCCACATTGGTTATTACTACAGTGTTGTTTCTTCTTTGTCCATTATCCTGGCTATTTTCCGGTATGAAGCGAAAGCGTTATATGATAAGTACTGACATAGTCACATGACATGACTTATGTTGTCATTCACTGACCCTACCTGCCCTATAAACAAACATTAACGTCCACAGACATCAAATCCACCACCACTTTTTCCCCCCTGAATTCTTGGATTGGCCCAAGTATAGTGTACCTCAGCCTGGGCCAGCAAATTAATTCTGGGCCATGGAGACTGCGTCCCAAACTACAGTCCCTGTGAAATCCTACTGAAATCCTCAGGCGGCAGCCTTACAGCCTACACAGAGATTACGCCCCTGCCTCCGTCGACACTTATCGTTGCATTCTGACAAAATGTTGTCACAGCACAGCCGCCGGGAAACAATGACATCACTAAGGACGTTTCCACATGAGGACGGATGCGAGATGACGCCCCTGGTCGGAGGGGCTGTACAGCGCCCTTCATTCATTATCCCATGAAGTACAGATCGACAACATATAACCCATAAAATATACATGAGAATATGAACAGATAGTTGCAGCCCTATAATCTGCCGCCCCCCCACTCTGCCCTTGCTGTGTGTGTGTGTGTGTGTGTGTGTGTGTGTGTGTGTGTGTGTGTGTGTGTGTGTGTGTGTGTGTGTGTGTGTGTGTGTGTGTGTGTGTGTGTGTGTGTGTGTGTGTGTGTGTGTGTGTGTGTGTGTGTGTGTGTGTGTGTGTGTGTGTGTGTGTGTGTGTGTGTGTGTGTAGCCACAGATGCCCATGTTGCCCTGCAACAGCTGTCTCACCATGTGCCTATACCAAGTGGTGCCACCTAATAGAGAGAAGGGGGGTGGGGGGCTGATTTGGGCTGGGAGGGGCCCCCAAGTCATGAATAGTATTATTATTATCTTGCTCTATTTATGTTTTCCTTTTACTGCAGAATTGTGATCATCATTCACATTTTTTCTGCTTGTCTGGTCCTGTCTGTCTGTCTGTCTGTCTGTCTGCAGGGGCGGATCTAGGCATGGGCATGGGGGGGCAATGCCCTCCTAAATGCCCAGTCTGCCCCACCAAACATGATGGCATGCAAAACAACCCAAGATATTTCAAATTAAAGTGCTTATATTTAAAATGATGTGACACACTACTACTGCTACTAACTAACTACAGCTGTGTCACCACTAAACCAACAGCATTTCATCATTGAAAACAGAGAACTCTCTGAGTCAGACCTTTAGCTTTATGCATGCTGCGTGTCTGATGCAACTTCAACAACAACTGATGTTATTATTGATGCTTTACTTGACTAATAAAAGTCCTGTAACTGAAAATAGTATGGGTGCGTCTTGATCGATGAAGCCGCACCCATACCATTTTCTCCTGCCCCCCAATTGTGAAATGTTACATCCGCCCCTGTCTGTCTGTCTGTCTATCTGTCTGTCTGTCTCTCATAGTGGTGCTTCGGTGATGTCCGTCATGGTTCATCATCGTGGAAGCCAACCTGGAAATGGAACTGAGGGAGAGAATATCAGTGGCAAGGCACATACGCACGCACACACACACGCACACGCGTGCACACACGCGCACACACACACACACGCCCGTAGTCCTATTGGCTGATTGACTTGTGATGGACTTTGTGTTAACAGATAAAGCAGGGTGGGTGGTGGGGTGCATGGTAACAGTGGGATAGGATAGGGCGTTTTCCAAAATGCATCGTCATGTAACAAACGTCGCTCCTCCCAAAAAAAAAGCAACACCAAAATTGGAAACCAGAGCCGTGAAAACAAAATGGAGGGGTTTCTCGTCTGCCATGCATGTGATGGCGCACACATGCAGACCCGCCATTTTGTTGTTGGGACGAAAAGATATTTTACACATGCCACATGTGATGCCATACACGTCAGTAAAAGAATTAAAATTAACGGCTCAGATGTTGCGCTCCAAAAGACATTTTGTGCACTGGACTTTGGAGTATCCATTAAAATTCATATTTTTCTGCACTGGTTACGTCCCTTACGATGTTTTTTTTTTTTTTTAAAAAGTCCCACAGCTAGCTGACTCGCAGAGTGCAGGCCAAAAACTTCCCGTTGCACCTACCAATTACGCCACATTTATGCAATGTTTTATTTCCATAGCAACAAGAGGGCACCGGGCTAAATGTGGCGCTCACTGTTGTTAACAGGGAACTATGGCATCATTCATGCTCCGAGGTCTGGGGCCGTGGTAATATAAAGCCAAATGAATGCAATTAAGAGCAACAAGGAAGAACTAATAAGGGAGAACTAATAAAAAGTAATTAAGAAAGTGCCAGTAGCGCCGCGACTTCCTCGATTATTTGTTCATTTAATTTTGAAAAAGGGGACAAAACAGACTGGCTCATAAAGCGCGGGGCCCAGACAGACAGACGCAGGGAGATCAGAGCGTGGTTATAGTTCCACCGTACCGCGGTGCACACAGAGAGCCACACAGTCTACAACACGCCTTACACCACAGCCATGGATAAATCTGAAACAGCATAATAGATAAACACGATTCGGAACACAAAATACCCTGCAATGTGCGGGTGGGTGGTGGGTGGGTGGGGGGCTAAAGAAACCAATAAAAAACGAGTGATTAAGTGGAATCAGGGGCTCTTAGACGCTATCTGGAGACGGGAGGCTGTCGCCATATTACCAGAGACCAGAGTGGGCCAACAGAACAGATGAGACAGCATAGGGATGGGGGGGACGGGGACGGGGGGGATGGTTGAGCGGGACGAGGGCTAAAAGCACAGGGAACGTGGAGACAGATGATGGGACCGAGGAGAAGGAACGAAAGAGAGAGAACGAGAGAGAGGGAGGGAGAGAGAGGGAGAGAGAGAGGAGTGGATGCATGGGGCAGGAGATCAGAGAGACCCTCTATAGTGTGTCTTGCTCTCGCTTTAAAGAAGAGCCAGGAAAACAGATTAGGACTCCTCTTTTCTCCTGGGGGGACGACACACACACACACACACACACACACACACACACACACACACACACACACACACACACACACACACACACACACACACACACACACACTAACAAACATAATAATACACAAATAAATACACAAGATGCACAAGCTATAAGCGCACACGTGTGCACACAAAAAAAAACGTCCACTCCATCTCTCCTCCTCCTCCTCCTTCCCTTTCTATTCAAGAGGAAGGGCATTGTGGATAAACCATAGTCTCATAGTGTCTTTACCCGCTGCCCTGCCCATGCTGCCCTGCCCTGCCCATGCAGCCCCGCCACTAAACCACCAACAACAGGCCGGTAGCCGTGGCCATTCACAGAGTTTTGTATGCTCCTGAGAAGAAGAAGCGGTTTTGGGATCGTTTTAAGCAGCGTGGCAATGTGTCACGTTAGCTGATTTATCGCGACACAAAAGAGGGGATAAGGCGAGGGAGGGCAGACATTTGCATCCCTTTAAAAAATGTTATATGATGGCCACAGTTGCGCACCTGCGTGTGCACATGCACACACACACATATAAACGGACCCACGTTCACTTTGAGATGCAGTCTTTAACGCTTTATGTTATAATTCATGAGAAATCTGTTTTTTTTTTAAAGATTATGTATTTTTGGCTCGTTGCATTTATTGATATATATAATAATAATAATAATGGATTGCATTTTTATAGCGCTTTTCCAAGTGCTCAAAGCGCTTCACAATGGTCCATTCATTCATACATTGGGAAGTAGAGCGGCGAACAGTCGACGCCAGCGTCCCCACTTCCCACATTCACACACCAATGGTGTCCAGCTCACACCGACCAACTCATTGGAGGCAATTTGGGGTTCAGTGTCTTGCCCAAGGACACTTCGACACATAGACCGGAGGAGCCGGGATTCGAACCGCCGACCCACGGGTCATTGGACGACCTTCTCTACCTCCTGAGCCACAGCCGCCCCAAAGATGAACAGTAATCAGACAGGAAATGGAGAGAGAGTGGTGACAAAGGTCAAAGGTCGTGGGGACTCGATCCCGCAACACCATGAATGAATTAATGAATGCATTTTATTTGTATAGCACCTTTCCTAACATTTAGTTACAAAGTGCTTCACGGTTCGCAGGCATGTAGTAACAAAAGTATAGAACATGAAACAACGGGACAACAAAACATCAAACAACATCAGACAGCAGCAAGACATCAAAAATGTCAAACACCAATATACGTTGTAAGTTGTACATTAAAATAAAACCTACCAGTGCATTAGAGCACTGGGAAGTATAAGAGCAAATACAAACAGAAAAACACTTTAGTTTAGTTTACAAGTAGGTTTTTAAAAAAGATTTAAGCAAAGTCGCCAACTCCGCTAAAAGGGTCCAGAGGCAGGGCGTTCCAAAGCTGGGGTGTAAAAGCCCACTCCCCTGGAGTGACCCGGCCAGCGGGTTACGTAGGGGACTAGGGGGACCCTGTCCGACAAACTGAGCCTACGATGCAAAACCGGATTACCGGCACAGGTGCCCAGACGACCATGCCAGCCGCGCCAGCCGCCCAGGCCAAGGAAATCAGTTATTTGAACAGCTAAATCCAGCCACCCCTTCATGTATCAGGGGCGGATCTAGGCATGGGCATGGGGGGGGGGGGGGGCAATGCCCCCCTAAATGCCTTGACTGCCCCACCAAACATGATGGCATGCACAACAACCCAAGATACCCAAGAAATTAAAGTGCTTATATTTAAAATGATGTGAAACACTACTACTGCTAATAACTAACTACAATAGTGGCACCATTAAACCAACAGCATTTCATCATTGAAAACAGAAAACTCTCTGAGTCAGACCTTTGGCTTTATGCTGCGTGTCTGTTGACTTCAAGTTGCTTCAACAAGTTACAAGTTACTTCAACATCAACAACAACTGATGTTATTATTGATGCTTTACTTGAACAATAAAAGTCCTGTGTCGCTTCGCGCCACGTGTCGCTTCGCGCCATGGGCGATGAAGTCGCACCCATACCATTTTCTCTTGCCCCTCCAAAATGTTCTCTTGCCCCCCCCTTCAAATGGGACATGTTACATCCGCCCCTGTCATGTATCCCATAATTCTGGGCCTATAAGCTGTAGAGCCAATCGAAGGATATACCCTCTGGAAAACGAGACCCTGTGTTGTCTGTCAAAGGGCTTGTCCTCTGACGGAATTTTCGGCACGTTTTCAATCATTGTAATGACTTGTAGATCAGCCGTTTTTTTTCCTGCATGCAAAGATATTTTCGTGAGGAGTGACAACAGGATGTTAGAGCCCTTTGGAATCTGGTGAACTAAGTATAAGGTTTTAAACAGGCATGTCCAAAGTACTGGCCAACAGGATAACAATTGTGCGTCAGACGTTTTATATGGCCGGTGGCTTCCTCCCTAAAATGTATTATTCATGGGCCTGCCAGTATGCTCATGTGATATTTATACATTGAAATGTTTTAAATGACAATTTACAATGTAGGCATTGAGCAGACACTCTTAATCCAGAGCGACCCATACATAAAAACAACAACAAAGAATAAAAAAAACATGGCATGGAAAGAATGAATGACCACACATGTAGTGGGGTTAGTGGCCTTTCTTTTTCTCTCTTCTCTCATGTTTTTGGCAGGAGAGGTCAGTGAATAGCCATAGGCGGATTATGAAATTAAGGGCCCCTGAGCCACCACCAGCCAAAGGGGCCCCCTACACCGGAGGATTTTTATGCCCGGCAAGGCGGCATGATGGTTTAGGACTTTTGGGGCTATTTTAGTGACACAAAATTAGTAAACCCATTGTTAATAAGGGCCGTGTGCACCACTATTATTCACTTTTACCCCTTTTTTTAGATGGGCCCTGAGCTTGAGCCTCTTAGCGATCATGCGTACACCCTAGCTCAGGGGCCCCTGGGCCTGGGCCCAATGTGCCCGTTGGATAATCCTTCCCTGTGAATAGCACTACCGTTTCAATGCTTGTGGATGCTTACATTGCGATGGCTTCCATGTTCAGACTACATTGTCTGGTAACTTACGGCCTGTATTACCAGACAATGTAGTCCTCGTGTGTGGTGCTGATGGCTGTGATATACAAGCAGTTATTCTCAGACATGTTTTCGTAGTTTTATTTGGTGTTGTATAACCAACAATGGTATGACTGGATGCTCTGTTCCAAATCGATGTCATCGAGTTAATATTACGGTTCTCGCTATAGGCAATATAGTAGACCTAGAACACTATCTTAGAAAAAAAAAACAAGGTATGTGTGTGTGTGTGTGTGTGTGTGTGTGTGTGTGTGTGTGTGTGTGTGTGTGTGTGTGTGTGTGTGTGTGTGTGTGTGTGTGTGTGTGTGTGTGTGTGCGTACTTCAAACAAGTAGTGTAGCTTCACTACAAGCTACTCGAAACAAGTAGTGTAGCTTCACTACAAGCTACTCGAAACAAGTAGTGTAGCTTCACTACAAGCTACTCGAAACAAGTAGTGTAGCTTCACTACAAGCTATTCCCAGAACAAATGTAGTAAGCTACACTACAAGATACGGGAAAATGTAGTTAAGCTATATAGCTTAGCTAGTTGTAACAAGCTACTGCCCATCACTCTGTGTGTGTGTGTGTGTGTGTGTGTGTGTGTGTGTGTGTGTGTGTGTGTGTGTGTGTGTGTGTGTGTGTGTGTGTGTGTGTGTGTGTGTGTGTGTGTGTGTGCGTGTGTGTGTGTGTTGGGGGGCTTTCAAGGCCATCTTGCCAGGAATTCTGGGCCTCCACATAGAGATATGACACCGGGCCTCTCCTAAAACGTATAGGGATAAAGGGCATTAATACTGTGGGGCCCCATGTGGCCTCAGGCCCCATGAATCATTATCACTGTTCACTGTTTCATGCGACGGCAATGTAATGCGCGGGAGTATGTGTTATCAAAACTGAAGTGTCCCAATGCCAGAGAGTGATAAAGGCCGGCCCCACAATCACAGAGACAAAGACACACACACGCACACGCCAGGGGCGGATGTAACATTTCCCAATTGGGGGGGGCACGAGAGTATAGTATGGGGGTGGCTTCCATACCATTTTCAGTCACAGGACTTTTATTAGTCAAGTAAAGCATCAATAATAACATCAGTTGTTATTGAAGTTGCAACAGACACGCAGCATGCATAAAGCTAAAGGTCTGAGTCAGAGAGTTTTCTGTTTTCAATATTGTTGGTTTAGTAGTGCCACAACTGTAGTTAGTTAGTTAGTAGTAGTAGTGTTTCAAATCATTTCAAATATAAACACTTTAATTTGAAATATCTTGGGTTGTTTTACATGCCATCGTGTTTTGTGGAGCAGACTGGGCATTTAGGGGGACATTGCCCCCCCCTCATGCCCATGCCTAGATCCGCCCCTGACACACACACACACACACACACACACACACACACACACACACACACACACACACACACACACACACACGCGCGCACACACACACACAGATGTTCTTGGAAAAGTGTGTGCACTGTTCAGAACTCCAACGGCCTGTCCCCCGGGTGTGTTCCTCATGAGATTTGGGCTCATGCCATGTTTCACGTTTTGACCTCTCTCGCATAATTATTTCTTGTCAGTTGTTTATTTTCGATGTCTAAATATTGATCTAGGTCATACCTGGACATTATGCGGCCCGGGGGCCAAATGCGGCCCTTTGGCTGACTCTGACCGGCCCGTGAAAGGGTACCGTGGTTTTCAACCAGTGGTCCAGGGACCACCAGTGGTTCTTGAGAGAGTTCTAGTTAAATATGAAAAGTTGTTTAATCAGGTGTAACTCTTTGAGAGCATAAAAATGACACTCTCAAGAGTTAAAATATTCATCTGAATTAGCCAGAGAATGTAAAAGAATGGTCATTTTTTAAATCTATGTTTGCCTGTTTTGATTGTGAAATCCAGCCTGGTATTGTGGACAAAAGCAAAAGAAATCTTTAGTTTTGGATCTGTGGGGCTAAAATGTCATCAAATGTTGGTCCATGGCTCAAATACTGAGGGCCCTGGTGTCAAAATGGTTGGTCTTACTCTTACTTTTATCTTGAAATTTAATTAATATTACACAGACTTTAGTTCAGCCTTTAGTCTTGGCCCTCTACAATATTTTATGTATCTCATTTGGCCCCTTGGGAAAAATAATTGCCCACCCCTGGACTAGAGGTAATTGGATGGAATGTAATTGGCTGGTATATTCTCAAACAGCTTTTTGTCAGGCATGGTGTAAGTCTTCTTATTGGCTTCATGGTAGCAAATAAGATCTGGGGCCTTAATTGTGGTATTGGCCAAAAGCCTATACCACCATACTGTGCCTGTGCCTGGGATAACCAAATAATTACCCATAGTAATTAAAATCTGCAATTGAAAGTCCAAAAATCACCTGCCCCAGACCTGATTTGCTGCCATGCAGCCAATAAGAACACGTACACCATATACCTGGCTATGCTGTTCGAGAACACCAGCCATTATCACTCCACCTAGAAGTAGAAGCTGTGTACTGGGATGTGAATCTGTACTAGTTAGGAATGACGTACAATTTTATATAATTGTCTTACCATTGTTCCTGCACGCACTTTAAATATACAGTATGTTTTCAATATCATACAATAGGTATAGGGGAGGGCATACAAACTTCCTATAGTCCTATATACCGGTACACATTAGGACACCTGATTGTAAAACATAATAATCTTGATCAATTATAGTTCTCTCTCCAAATAGTGGAATATTTGGGAATAATAATCTTAAATGTTTTAATGGCACATACCGTACACCCTGTGTTTCAGTTACAGGCACAAAACCATTTTTTAAATGGGGCTCTATGAACAAATAAACATATCAATCTACTGTATGTGAAAACCTTTGTGAACCACTGGTGTGCATGGGTGTGTGCGTGCAGACGTGTGTGTGTGTGATGTGAACATACTTGTGCCTTGTCCCTGCCTGCACTGTGCCAGAGCCGTGTGTAACTCACACCACCGATGGCCTGTATACTAGTGCCCAAGTAATACTTCCTCCTACACTCACCTGCCAAAGACATACTGTACTTCCACCCGTTCCTCCTCGCATTCCTCCTGGCTGTCCGTCCGTCCTTCCTTCCTTTGTTCGTTATACTTCCTTATTGGTTTTATGTTATGTATTTTTGTGTCTTTCACCTTCATAGATCAGTGGTTTTCAACCAGCAGGCTAAATGATGGAAGTTGCTTAACCAGATGTAACTCTTTGAGAGCGTAAAAAATGGAACCAAATGGACCCGTTTTATGTTTACACTCTAAAGAGTTAGCCCATGGTCATTTTGATCTGTATGTTTGGCTGTTTCGTTTCAGTCTGGTATGAACAAAAGCAAAACAAATTTTTATAGTTTTGGGGTGCATGGGGTGAAAATGTACTCAAATGGTGATAAATAGTGGGCCCTGGTATCAAAAAGGTTGAAAACCATTGTCATAGATAGATCTATAATAGTATCTGTTATAGTAAAATGGGGATAGGGAGAGATTGCAGGCTGACAAGAGATGGGGAGAGAGATGGGGCAGTAAAGGCTGTCGTCAGGAGTGGGACTCAAACCCATGACACACTGCCAGACTGGAGTACCACCAGCCAGGGTCCAGCCATGCAGGCCCTGCCCTTTTTTGTGTCTGTAACCTTTTGAGGAGGCACTATAGGCCCTCTGACATCTGGCTTTCGGAATCATGTCATGTGGAAGCCAAAAGTTTTACGGACTTTCAATGCCTGTTCAGAGCACTTTTAACACACGTTACCATGTTCCCCTTAAAAGAGTGTGATTCTTCTTTTATCCATTTGGTTTTGCTTTCCTCCTCTCAGTCCCCCTCTGTCTGTGTCCAGGGGCGGATGTAACATTTCCCAATTGGGGGGGTGGAGAAAAGTTACTGGACTTTTAGGCAAGTATAAGTATCAATAATAATCAGTTGTTGTTGAAGTTGCAACAGGCACGCAGCATGCATAGAGCTAGCTAGTGGTGCCACAACTGTAGTTAGTTAGTAGCAGTGTTTCAAATCATTTTAAATATAAGCACTTTAATTTGAAATATTGTGGGTTGTTTTGCATGCATGCCATCATGTTTGGTGGGGCAGTCTGGGCATTTAGTGGGGCATAGCCCCGTCATGCCCATGCCTAGATCAGCCCCTGTCTGTGTCACAGTAGCACGGCAGATAGAGAGAGAGACAGAGACAGAGAGAGAGAGAGACAGAGGCATAGAGAGTGGCGGTACGGGGAGCAGGGCCAGCCAGTAGAGACCTCCCTGTGTCCACTGCAGGCCAAGCAGAGATTTGTAATGCTAGACAACACTCAGGCAATGCTAGGGGATAAGAACCCTGGGCTCAAACCGCAGACAAAAAGGGCCTTGTTGTGTTCCTCTCCTCCTCGACACTACTTATTACACTTCTCACCGGCCAGACCCAGAGAAACAGATAGAAAGAGGTCAGTGCAGGGAAAAAGAGACAGAGAGAGAGAGAGAGTGAGAGGGAAAACCGAGAAAGAGAGACAGATGATTCTGTTGGCAATTCATAATCAGTTGGAGGAACAGGCTGACCAAGTGTTGCTGCGTGCTCCATGCACGGCCAACAGAATTCGGCACTGTACTGAGTATGTGGCGATACACTTGCTGTATATAAAACAGTATATGATTTTTTGCATGCATGCCATTTGGTCCTAGCAGTTGATGCATTTAAAAGAAAACATGCTGAGGGGGTGAGGCCGTGCAGGGGATCACTGCTGCTGCACAACAGCACTTTTTTAAGAAGTGTGTAGTTGTGTGTTGTTGGCAACACGCAGGCTTCTGTTGGCTTCTGTTTGAGCTCTGTTTTCAACTTGGTTGTGCTTGCAAGGACTTTCTTGTAAACACGGCATATCAATCAGTATTAATGAGTTCTGTCTGATTGTACTGTCGGTGCATGTTGTTCTGGAGTCACGTCATAAAGTTCAGTGATGGTTATAAATTACAGGGTGATTTAAACATATGTGTGTGAATAAATGATCCTGTATACACGCTGACTGCAGCTCATTTTGTTTTATAACAAGCTCTTTTTTTCTCCTGAAAACTCTTGAGTAAACAACTGTTGGATCCAATTATGTCTCTATATTATCTGATGTATTGCAGCGTGCTTCAATCCCATCCAATACATCTTTGGACATACAGTAATACATGCCAATGTGTCTGATATTTTGCACCAACATATTCATCACAGTTTTTCTTTTTTACTATTATATTTCCCTGGGATTCAGGATTTTTTGGGGTTTCCGCAAGCAAAATATAAGCAAAATCTCCCCATCAATCATTATTAAATGAAAAATTCCCCCACCTTATCCAGAAAACTGAGAAAAGGATTTTCAATGCTCAGAAGAACCGTTTCTTGCCTGCATTTCTCCACAAAGGGCCCCTCTCTCTCTCTCTCTCTCTCTCTCTCTCTCTCTCTCTCTCTCTCTCTCTCTCTCTCTCTCTCTCTCTCTCTCTAACACACACACACACACACACACACACACACACACACACACACACACACACACACACACACACACAACACACACACACTCACACTCACGGAGTGAGCTGCTTTTTTTTAAGAAGCCGTTGGTTGCCCACATAATGGTGGGTCTTAAAACAGCGTGGTATTAGCAGCGTTTGCGGTTGCCTATATAGGGGTCGTTAAGGGGACTGCGGGTAGATACATGCAGAGTGTAAGACGTTCATTAGCCCAAAAAGCTCAGCCTAATTGATGCGTATAGCTTATAGGGCTGCAGTGCTGAGTTGTGTGAATTCAATTAGGGGGGAATTAGCTCACCAACAAAACTTTTAGCTGTTTGTTTTTCATCGTCCGTGGCATGGGCAAGTATAGTCTAGCTCGTGTGTCGATTTTAAATATGGTATAGGTAATCATTTCTGAAGGGTTGTTTTATTTGCATTCTGTGTATTTTGTTTCGTTTTGGCAACAGGCTAATCCAGGCTAGTGATTAAAGGTGAATTCCACCCATTTTCAATATGTGTTATAAAAAAATCATCTTTCCCAGACCTCCATTTCTAACAAACAAATAGGCCTATGGAGGGACGTTTTTATGCAACACCTCCAAGGTGGCCGACACAGTAAAAATATTTTAATGGGTGTAATCTCCCTTTAAGTCAAGGACAAGGTTATGGTTTTATGATCATCATCTCCAGAAGCGCTATTTTAGTGAAAGCAGAAAGGTGATAGCGTACTCGTTTCACGAAAACAACATATCACGACAATCAACGGGTCGTTCCACACGCATTGCGCAGTTTTGTTCACACTTCTGGTATAACTTACCGGTATTATACCGTCAGATAGGCCTTGTAGGCCTATGTTAGAGAAAGTCAAGATAAGCTCCCATTAAAGGGGAATTCCACCCATTTTCAAAAAATTTCCTGAGAGGATACAAATGTGAACCTATAGCGGGTCCATTTGGTTCCATTTGTACCCTCTCAGGAAAAAGGGGCTCTGAAAGAAAAATCATTAACATGGTGAAATACATCGTGATGCTGTCATCAGATGTATTTCACCATGTTAATGATTTTTTTCAGACCTCCATTTTTAGGAAATACAGAATTGGGGGAACTTTTTCATCATGTCCACACAACATCTCTAAGGTAGTATATTAATGACATATTAAAATGTTGAAAATGGGTGGAGTTCCCCTTTAAACACACAATTAGCCTCTCTAGCATTTAAACGAATAATTATATCATATCAGTGAATGTGATGGTTATTTATGGTTTCCTGTTAAAGGAAAATCATTCAGCTTCGTTAGTGAAATGGTTAAATTTTAAATTAATATCATACTTTTTGGAGACTAACGGACATTAAGTTAGGGCCTATGTCTGCATGATGTTAATTTCGTTATTTTTCCCCACTATGATGACACTATTATGCATGCTAACATGTTTCAAAATATTTTTTAAAGAAGCTTTATGAGCATTTATACTGCAGAGCCCATTCGATTTCTATTATTTCTACGTTTTGCATTGTTTTAAATATTTAGCCATGTTTTATTTTTTGAACACATTAAGGCCTAATAACTATATATATATATATATATATATATATATATATATATATATATATATATATATATATATATATATATATATATATATATATATATAATTTTATAAACCATAAATAATCTCCACATATTTAGTTAAATTCTCGTTGCAGAATTTGACTATAGGCTAGTAATATTTAGGCTATAATAACCGATTATTTGAGTTTGTTAAACATAAGGAGCCGACAATCAGAAACATGAGGGTCATTCATTCAGGAGTGCATATACACCTGTAATGGCATCATTTATACAGCTGTATAGGCCTACATTGTATAATATGCGTAATGATGATAATAATGGCCTAATAATAATAATCATCATAATAATACCCATATTACATAATAATTACAAATGCAGTTGATAATATTATTAATTAATATTATTGTTATTAAATGAGCGAACTCGGACAGGTGCTGTGTGTAAGCCTAACAGTGCCTCTAGGCCGGAAAGCATATCGTTTACATTAACTCACACTATTATATATCCATGCCCTTTGTCAAGGAAATTTTACTACATGTTATATATAATTAGTAGTTTAGTTATAGCCTTATAGCCAGTAAGTGATTAAAATGTGTAGGCCTACGAGTAAGTTCTTTTTATTTTCCCAAGAAATCCAAAGTTAGAAGTGGAGAGAATGTGCAGTGTAACCAACAGTCTTCACCATGCACGAGCTTGTCGATGTCAAATGCCATTTAGTTAATAACCTTTATAGGACATTTCAAGCGGATAATATTTGAAGCCAAACATATAAACGATTTGGGTGTTATAGGCCAACAAGACAATCAGAGATAATTGTTGAAATTACTTAATAATGATATAGTTTTAATAAATCATTTATCGGAGTCTGTGCGAAATATTTTAATTCAATTCTTATGGATTCCTCTGACGCTGACGCTTACAGTATGAGGCAGTAATTTAGTGTTTTTCGTGCATAGTTGCGTAACTTGTGTTTTGATATTGATTATGTTGAACTTGTATTTATTTATAAATCCACAATAATAATGATAATAATGACAAGGGTAATAATAAGAATAATAATTATACAATACAATGGACAATATGGGTTCATCATTGATTTGTTATAGCTTTAAAGCTTATTTAAAAGCTTACAACCGTTTGCGTGACTAATGTACGTTGGGTGAAACGAATTCTTCACTGCTCCGACCGTGGATTGAGTCCACGAGGAGGGGAGACCCAAATGAAAACAAGCCGAGGCCCGAAATGCTTTCTCCTATTCATATTTTTTTATTGTAGGCTACTGTAGTCTGTACCTTGTATTGTAGGCCTATAATAATATGTGCTGTCCCTGCAAATTGTTGATAAAGTATTCAATCAGCGGTTTAATTACTTAAAGGGCAACTCCATCCATTTTCAACTTTCTAATATGTCATTATATAGGCTACCTTAGAGGTGCTGGGTGGAGTGGATTTTGCGTTTCCTAAAATGGAGGTATGAAGAAAATCATTAACATGGTGAAATACATCTTGATGACATCATCAAGACGTATTTCACCTGTTAATGGTGATTTCTTTAGACACTTTTTCTGAGAGTGTACCAATGGAACCTGGTTGCATTTGTACACTCTCAGAAAAAATGTTGAAAATGGGTGGAGCTCCTCTTTAACAATTTGCACGCACATGCATGCATTCAATAAATAATAATAATAATTATTATTATTAGTAGTATAGTAGTATTAAGTATTATTATTAGTATTATTATATAATTAATAATTCATCCTGACAATGTTTTGTATTAAACTTATACTGAACGACCTTAATTTTGGTTGAAATAACACACTAAATCACAATTACATTCTGTAACATGTTGAATAATGGATAAGCCAAATGTGATGCATGCATATCGCATTGGGATGCTGGAGGTCGGACGGTTAATAATTGATCAGCCGTTATGTTGCGAGGAGGAGGAATAATGTCGAGACATCAGAAACATTCATGATCATAACGAGAGAAGAAAACGACGCGTCCGAGAAACATAACATATGAGGCGAGGCGGTCTTTATGCAGTTAAACTGGCATTATGAATAAAGTCATTCATAAAATGACTTGAGATTTATATAGGGTTTAGAGAGAGAGAGAGAGAGTGAGAGAGAGAGAGAGAGAGAGAGAGAGAGAGAGAGAGAGAGAGAGAGAGAGAGAGAGAGAGAGAGAGAGAGAACCTGCAATTTGAAATATTGCCTTAAAGCGTAAAACGCTCGGCGTCACTGCATGCGTGCATGGCAGCGGCTTCATCACCGTGGCACGGGCCCATGCACATACCAAGTTGCAACAAGCACGCAGCATGCATAAAGCTAAAAGTCTGACTCAGAGAGTTTTTAATGAAATCCTGTCTAGGTTTAGTGGTACCAAAACTGTTAGTAGCAGTATAGTCTTTGAAATCATTTTAAATATAAGCACTTGAAATATCTTGGGTTGTTTTGCATGCCATCCTGTTTGGTGGGGCAGTCGGGCATTTAGGGGGGCATTGCCCCCCATTCCCATGTTAGATCCGCCCCTGGAGGTCTCGCTTCATGCAGTAGGCTATATATGTTGATTTTGATAAGTTATCCATTCCAGACCGTGATTATTAAAAAAAAAGCTTGCTCTCCATATTGGCCTTTGACCCTTTCTAGCCCTACGTCATGTAGCCTAACACACTAGCCTATACTATACACCATGTGTGCGTTCTGGCACACCTGTTTCTTTTGATTGACTACAATGGCGTTCATGCTCGCAAGGACGGTGCCGTTGATAATTCTCCACGACGTTCAGATAGGCTACTGTACGTTGCGTTTTCTCGTCATGTTGGACTCATTGGTCCAGAAGCGGTTGCAAGTGGAGGTGTTCCTGGTGGTCCCATCAAAAGTAGGCCATACATTTTAACTCTATATGCGCGTTCTTTCACTTTCTCAGCGTTTGAAGGGAATATAGGCTATAGGCCTATATCGAACATCATTCAGTGCATGGCGGCTATATACCGGTATAGGTAGGCCTCAATTCAGGCTACAAGCTACAAGTAGGCCTAGGTAGAATAGCCTTAGGCTATACTGTACATTAAGCATGTAATGTGAGGTGAGCTTATTCGGCTATAAATTCGCCCCCACGGCCACATTTTGTCCCGTGAGTGGACGTAATTGAACTTGGTCACCAAGCAGGGACGTGCACACATAAACATCAAATGGGCTTCACTTCAGCCCCTGTCCTTTTGCCCAAAACAAATGCCCTTTCCAGAGCTGCTATGGTGAAAGAAATGCAAATGCCAGCATTCAGGAGAAATGCCTTTTCCCCCCGGGGACGACTCCTGAACTTGAGCATAGGCTACTAGTATTTAGCATTGAACTAATTTGTTTGGAAATCGAATCGAATGTTGCAACACCGTCTCTCCACTATGGGGTTCTTTGGGTTGGCTGGAGAATAGCTGATCAACAAGCTCTTTATGCATGTAGATCTGCTATTTTTTGACCAAAAGTGCCCTTTACGGGGTTTCAGCCCCTACCCCTCTAACACTCTCTGCCCGTCCCTGTCAACAAGTTCAATTAGGCTACGTAGGCCTATCCTATCTTGTAGCTTTTGAGTGCATGGGAGCAGTAATGCAGTGCAGACCTGCAGCAGGTGCATGCATGGATGCTGCACCCGCACCGTCGCCTAAAATCTATAGAAAAAACAACGAAACCGTGAAAATAACAGGTTCTAAACTCCACTACACGACGCAATGGGAGATATTTTTTAAACCCTTAAAATGGAGCATCTGCACAAAATGTAGCCTACCCATGATGCACAAATGGGCCCCGATACCCATAAAATCCACCGACAGTGATAATGCTGTGGTAATGCTGCAGGGGTTGGGGTGAAGTGGACATTTATTAAAGAGGAACTCCACCCATTTTCAACATTTTAATGTCAATAGCCTTAGCCTATACCTTAGAGATGTTGTGTGGACATGATGGAAAAAAAGGTTCCCCCAATTCTCTATTTCCTAGAAATGGAGGTCTGGAAAAAAAATTAACATGGTGAAATACCTCTTGATGATGTCATCAAGATGTATTTCACCATGATTTTTCTTTCTTGAAAATGGGTGGAATTCCCCTTTATGCAAAATGACTGCATTAGAAAAAACATAGTGTAAAAAAAACTCGAGGAATATTAGTCACATTCTCATAATATATAGGAAAGGAGGGGGAAAACGTGAAAACAGGCGATCTACAAACTCACAACCGCGATTGCCTGCATGTATAGATCTGCTGTTTTCACAATATTTGAACACGCCATATCTCAAACTGAACTCCTGCAATTCCACGTATAAGGCTATACGCGGTTCAAACGTGATTATTTTGGAGGGGTCCCTCCCTGCCTCTATAAAGGGTTGAGAACCGGTCTGTTGTATAGTAAAGCTCCGTAAGATGCAGCTGCTCTCTCCTCTCCCTCGAACCATGCAGATCTGACCGCGACAGACTTACAGACAGTCAGCGACAGACCGCATTGCAAACCGCTCCTCGCTCGCGTTATTAATAATTCACCAACCCAACAGCACCGACCACGCTTTTCCCCCCACAGAACAACAACAACACAACAACCGCTGCACATTGCACGCCCGCATATACGGCCCCCACCTTTATCACAAACAAACAACCCCTCATTATCCCCCCACCTCCTCCCTCCCTTTTTTGGTTTTAATCTAGAGCGACTGCGATCGGGCTGAGCAGCGAAGCTTTTATGTTTTATTTTTTCTAGCCGCCCATACAGTATATCTCATGTGATCAGACTATACTTCGGGATTGAGCGGTGATATTTCTGACCGATCGTCGCTTTTTGGGGGAAGGGGACCACAAGCAAAGTAATAGGCTATAGTATAGTAGTAGGAGCAGGCAGCGCCGGTCGGAGATCGCGAGCTTCCATTTTATGCATCCAGTACTCCGGCAGGCAGGGGCTGCCTTGATCGTTCGGAGAGGAGAGCCGTGCCGTGCCGTGCGTGGACTGCTGCTGCTGGTGTGGTGGACCGGACGGTGCAGTCAGTCAGTGTAGCTGGCCGGCTCTGCCGCGTGTCGTGTAGTAAGCAGTGAGCACCCATCCTGCTGCTGCTGCTATAGATATCAACGCTATGGTGATCTGAAGCTTGTTCTTTCATCTGCGGTCGTCGGGGCTTTGAGGAAGGGAGGCGGTGGCGGCGGTGACGGCGAGGGACCAGCTAGGGCAGGAGGAGGGGGTCCCCCGACTGTGTTGTGTGGATCGAGAGAGAGAGAGAGAGAGAGCGAGAAAGAGAGAGAGAGGCATTGCTGCATGCTGCTGCTGCTGTTTTTTTGGGCACGTTTTGGGAATCGGGAGCTGCCGGGGTGCTGCTGCTGCCGCTGAATGGATGCCTGGCGGTTATTAGGCTATTGCTTGCACATGGAAACAACAATATAAACATATAACTTTACTTACAATCACACCTCCGTCCACTGATTTTATACATTTAGTTTCGCGATCGGGATTTTTCTTTTTTACCCCCCTGCACGTCCACGGGGTGACGGATCGACTTCATTCATCACCATCTCTCTCTCTCTCTCTCGACTCTCTCCAACTGTTGAACTGTCTGACAGCAACTTTTTTTCCCCGTCTCATGTGCGCTGATCTGATCATCAGGACGCGACTGGACTGGACTGGACGCGCTCGATCGCGGGACTTTGACGTCTTCTGTTCTGTCTGTGAACTTCTGGGTAAAAAAAAAAAAAGCCGGCTGCAGGCTCGGCTGGCTGGCTGGCTGGCTGGCCGGGGTCGGTGTTGTTGTCAGTGACTGTGTGTGGATTTGACTGATCGATCGACGCCACACCGAACACACCGACGAACTAACCGCGGAGGGCATCTGGGACTGGGTCTCCTGCTGCACACACTGCATGGATCCACTTTGGAGCTATAGACCTTAAGGCTTGCCTGTACGGGACTCTGTTAGAAGGTCTTTTTGCTTCCGGCAACAGCGATCGAAGGAACCGAACTCCCTCTCCCGAGCCCCTCTCTCTTTCTATCTCTGCCTCTCTCTCTCCTCGCTCCCTCCTCTCTCACTTTTTTGGAAGCCGAACTTTTAAAGGAAAATGGGGCAGTGAGTGAGAGTGTTGGCAATTTTCCCCTCCTCGCTATAATGGTACGTGCTATGTAACTCAATATCGACTGTCTCTGCGTGTGTAGCATATAGGGTTTGTGTTGTAGGGTTAAAGTGCATTCTATATAGGCTCGTGTGATGCATTTTATTTATTTTATATTTTATATGTTTTTTCAAATGGGTCGAATATGCATTATGCACGCCTGATGGGTCCGTGCATGGCCTGCATCATCATGCCTTAATTGAATTGTTTCACTTGTTTCTCCTGCACAAGAGGGTCGCTCTCTTTTGGCTGCAGGTTATTAGTAGTTAAGGCAGCGTGATGATGGAATTGTAACCTACACACATACTGTATGGTACACACACACACACACACACACACACACACACACACACACACACACACACACACACACTCTCTCTCTCTCTCTCTCTCTCTCTCTCTCTCTCTCTCTCTCTCTCTCTCTCTCTCTCTCTCTCTCTCTCTCTCTCTCTCTCTCTCAGACATGCACTTGACCAAACACCTTCATGCACTATAGCCTACAATTATACACTAAAGTCACATAAGTCACATTGGAGGACGCAGGTAGGGAACATTATACTGTTTTATTTGCGAGGCCCATTATGATAAGAAACATCTACAGCAGGGCTAACATTCATAAGTGATTTCAGGCAGTGCAGTTTCGGGCACGTTGCCCACGCGGTCACCTCAACAATGCGTTTATTTCCATGCAGGTGTGTAAGCCTGACTGATAGGGTAATGATTAGCCCAGTGTTACATAGTTGTTAAAAATGTAGCCAGACTACATTTTACATTGTGTTGTTGTTGTTGTTGTTGTGGTTGCTGCTTTTACATGCATGTAGGCTGGCTTAAAGGGGATTTTTTTTTAATACAGTAAGTAATTCATTTATCTTTTTTTTTTTTTTTTTTACTAAATTTTAAAAATTCGGGGTTTCCTAAATGTAGGTCTGAAAAAAAGAGTATCATGAATCACACCTTAATGGCATAATCACGAGGTGCTTCAACATGTTAATGCTCCATTATTATAATTTTACAAAATATAAACTATTCATGTATAACATGATGAAAATGTCTGGAATTACCCATGCATGCAACTCGAGCAGATCTATAGTGATTTGTATTTTTCATATTTTTTAAGACTCGCTCAATCCTAAAACTCAGCCACTTGCCTCTATAATTTAATTATCCCTCGCTGATGAGTTAACAACATGCAAGGGGCTAATTGATTGCATGGATCGTGCATGAGTGACTCTGTAGCCCTATAGATGGAACCAAGCGGTTCGCCTATCCGCTGCAGATCAAACGGAATAAAACACACGCGATGACAGGCTGTTTTATCTGTGCTGCAGCGGCCGGTTCTACTGCTCTAGATAATAGATATATCCGTGCTGCTGCGGGTGATGTCGCCAGGAGATATTTGCATTGTTTTTTTTATCAGGCCTTTCTGTTTATTATACATATTTTTAGACAATCAACCGGTTGTATATTTACTCTCCACATTTCCACTGCATGCCATCACCGCCACTACTTAATTGGTTGGTTATCTTTATTAGTATTTTTTTTATTATCATTATTATTCATCGGTCACAGACTCATAGTTGCTAGGATTGATTTAGATTAGGCTATACTTTATGCTCTCAGCGATGGTTGTATAATATATGCACAATGCACAACGTTGATTGTCATGGTATTTCATTTTATTACTGACAGGCTATATGCCGTCATGAATCATGTTAGTCAAAACAAATTTAGTAAACAGTAGGACCTATTTCTAATATGTATGTATACCCTGCAATTTTGCAAAAAAAAAAATGGTGCAAATGAGGCAGATGATGTAGTGCTAATTGCTGCATCCAATTTACAACATTAAAAATAATAGACAGCATTGTGACTATAATGACTATTTTTTTTTTGATAATTAAGCCAAGAGAGATAATGTTGTCAAATACAAAATGATATTATTGCCACTCACTAGTTTACACATAAGCTCAATTAAACACCATATATAGGTCACAGGCCTGATTTGTGCTTTTCCCGTTATTTTAAAGTTAATTTAGGTCTCATATGGATTGACCTGTTTTATGATCATGCACTGGTGGTGATGAAGTGTTTTGTGATAAAAGGGGCTGCAACATTCCCACGAAGGCACAAACACATTTATACTCACGCCATCATATGTAATTATGCAGCTGTCCAGTAAACAAGAGTTTACAATGTTTACGGGCAAAAGTTTTGAATCAATCCCTCTGTTGCCCCTGTTGTCCTTTTGCCCCAGGCTTTTTTACGTTACATATAAATTACAGAACATAGTTTATAGACTTCACCCAACCTTAATTTGTAATGAGAGTCTTGCAGAAACATTGTAACCATAATATGGTTGAAACTATTTGATTTGGCTGAAAACGTAAAAGTATTTTGGGACTATATAGTATAGTGTAAGCCGCATGCAACCTTTTGCCTGATCGGCCAGCTGTGATTTCTGTCTACCATAGGGAACATGTTTTTACATGTTTTTAATGCTTTCTGTGTAATCGGGACGCAAGTGAACACCAGTACCAGAGTATGTGCTTTTAGAATATTGGCAACTTTTCTATAATGTTAAGTTTTCTGGATTATTGTGACTGCTGCGCCACCTGCCTCGAATTATCTATACACTGCACTTACAAATGTTATCTCCCCATATTTTTAGGTATTACTACTTGGCCAATCTGATAATGTATGTCCGACTGCATTTCTTTCCTGCACCATGCATGCACGCATGCATGCACCATTTCAAAACACACGATTGAAAACATCCTTAGATATACTGGTTGTGTGTCTATTGTTGGCCCTTGATAGGGTTGATAGGGTTAGTGAAACACATTTTAACCTTATATTGTGGCACGTGTTTAAAATATATGTTTGTATATAAAAAACACACATACCGTATTTTCCGCACTATAAGGTGCACCAGATTATAAGGTGCACCTTTTAGAACTGTTTTCATATATAAGGCGCACCGGATTATAAGGCACAGAGTGTAGAAGCTACTACAGTTAACATAGAATAGAAGCTACTGCAGTCGAATGATCCATATATAAGGCGCACTGCATTATAAGGCGCAGTGTGGATTTTTGAGGAAATTAAAGGCTTTTAGGTGCACCTTATAGTCCGGAAAATACGGTAATCCAATTAAACATTTTGAAAATAGATCTATAACCTCACAAAATGCGTCATATGGTGAAACACTGTGAGCTTGTAGATTGACTTGTTGTCGTACAACAAAGTCGTCCTATGCTGTATATTATGTGCACGCTGGACCTTATAAATGCATGGTTGCACCTTGGTTACTGCTGAGCAGACCTCCCAGCACACCACACAGAACCTGTCAATCACACCACAGCCTGCAAGGATTATTAGCGGTGGCAACCTGTGACAAGTGGTGTGAACACTATATAGTCATACAGCAAATGTTAACTTTACTTTCATTTTTGTTTTGTTTATACAGCCGCATAGCTGGGAAGCAGATGGGATATTTGAAGTGAGCCTATGTCTTTCTGCTACATGGAGTCATAGTGTGTGTGTGTGTGTGTGTGTGTGTGTGTGTGTGTGTGTGTGTGTGTGTGTGTGTGTGTGTGTGTGTGTGTGTGTGTGTGTGTGTGTGTGTGTGTGTGTGTTGTGGGGGGATAGAGGGGGTGTCTGTGTCCTTGTCCATGGTTTTGTAAAGCAACTCAACACTCTGTGGTTTTTGCGGTAAACTCCTGCTGTATAAGGCTCATAACCACATGAAATCTCCCCATGGATCAGCCCTTGTCGGGCACAAAGGGTCGATTGTACCAGCCCCAAACCTCATTGTTAAGTGCACTTAGCCAGTATGGCAAGGCCTTTGGCTGAGTGTGGTTTGCCCATTAACTGTAGTCTGACTATAGGAGTTAGGGAGGACGCGAGGGATTGGATTACGCTGCTGAAGTTGAAGGATGATGCGAGCGCTGCGTGTACTACTGGTGCATACATGAGTAATTGGCGGCCCCACTATCACTTAACACGGCCCGCGGTTTAATATCAGAACACTGACACAGTGTTGATTTCAGCTGTGTTACAATTCCAAACATGCAAACATGACCCGCTTTAATTACTATCATTACTTATGTTAATTCATCCATCCGTCTTCAACCGCTTATCCGCGGTCGGGTTGTGAGGGCAACAGCTCCACCAGAGAGCTCCAGACCTGCCTCTCCAGAGAATGCCTTAATGACTTCCTCCTGGGACTGGGAGATTCTGATATATTAATTATGTTCATTAAATACTTTAATTACTAACTCATACAGATAACATAACTATAATTTGAAAAGGCATTTGAAATTATATTAAAATGTTATTTTTTTAGGAGAATATAACAGACACAGCCAATCTACAAGCTCAAAAGCTATCTACAAGCTATTCTGGCTACAATACGGACAAGTGCGTATGGAAATATAGTGGCTCTCTGGAGTGACTGTGGAACTATAGTGGCCCTTTGGAAATAGTGGCCGTTTGGAGTGAGTGTGGAACTATAGTGGCCCTTTGGAGTGAGTGGAAATATAGTGGCCCTCTGGAGTGAGTGTGGAACTATAGCAGTCCTCTGGAGTGAGTGTGGAAATATAGTGGCCCTTTGGAGTGAGTGGAAATATAGTGGCCCTTTGGAGTGATGGTGGAAATATAGTGGCCCTTTGGAGTGAGTGTGGAAATATAGTGGTCCTTTGGAGTGAGTGTGGAAATATAGTGGCCCTTTGGAGTGAGTGGAAATATAGTGGCCCTTTGGAGTGATGGTGGAAATATAGTGGCCCTTTGGAGTGAGTGTGGAACTATACAGTAGTGGCCCTCTGGAATGAGTGTGGAACTATAGTTGCCCTCTGGAATGAGTGTGGAACTGTACTGGCTCTCTGGAGTGAGTGGAACTAGAGTGGCATTCTGGAGTGATTGTGGACATATAGTATAGTCGCCCATTGGATTGAGAGTGGGACTATATAGTGACCCTCTCCGTCGTAAAATGTCAACGGTTGGACAATTTGCTCTGGTGTTCCTTTTTTTGGTGTAACAGTATTCACTCGCCCAGCTGGGCTGGGTGAGTGAACCTCATAGGTGTGTCACCGACCGCGCAGGCCCGCTGCAACTAAGGGCTTTGTACGAACTTGTTCACTCCTATAACAGTTTTGGTAAAAAAAAAAAAAAGTATTCTATTTCATTTTAGAGACAGATCGATGCTGTTGCACAACTGCACACAAAGCACTCAAATGCATGCAGGGCTTTAGCACACCGTAAAATAAAAAAAACAACCCTGAGTGAAACTCTGAGCAAGTGGAACAAAAGAGTTCCGTTTGCACCCTCTGCTCCGAATTGAGACGACACTCGATATTTTACTGTGTGATATGTATTCATGCAAGCTGACTGTAAGCTGCATTCCTGCAAGTATTATCACGTAGGACACAGGTGCACAAACACAGGCGTTACTGACACACTTCAGACAGTGTCAAACCCGCGCATAGATCCATAAGAGTGAAGTAATTAGCCTCACAACCAAGCCTTCCATCTCTCCCTCTGCTTTTTTTTTCAAAACCCCACTTTTCTCTTGTTTTTTCTCTCTTACTCTATACCAAACCACCCCCCCCACCCCCTCTCTTCCCCAAACCCCAGAGTGATCCCCCCCCCCCCCCTCATTTCTCCCCGAGGTGGTTCTGGCAAGGACTCACACGGCGGCCATTTCTCCCTTTCATACACCCCTCCTCACACGCCGGCGCTAGAACAGATCGCCAGTATGGACCGGTGTGTGTTTGAAGTGGCTGCCATCTCACGCAGGTTGCCTGCTAGCCCACACACACCCGCCCCCACCTCCCCACAACTACACACATACTCTATTTATATATGCGCCTTACCTTGGCACTAGTATACACCCTAAGCCGCAAAACTGCCATTATAATAAATACGTAAATAAATAGCGTGAAGGTGGCGATGATGACATCGATGGCTGCTACTACTAAACAGGAACTGACAGCATCGCGGCACGGCGGTGTAGTTATAGCAGTATAGTGGTTTTCATTCCAGCCAGTGGTCCCGGGGACCACCAGTGGTCCTTGTGAGGATTCCAGCTGGTCCGCAGGCTAAATGATGATGTACAGTTGGGACAGTTACTTTCTCTGTATGTTACACAGATGTACAGTTAACCAAATGGACCCTTATAGATTTGTCACTCCTGAGAGCGTAAAATTAAACCATTTGGTTTAATTTTATCCTCTCAAGAATTAAATTCTATTTAAACTAATCTGAATTACTTAATTTTCAATAATCTACATAGTTGTAGATTCCAGAAGAAATGTAGAAGAAAATGTAGAAGTATTGTTATTTTGAACTTTTTAAATACTCCTAAATTGTGGACTCATACTTGAAAATCCTTAATTTTTGGTCCGAGAGACTAAACTCAACACCAAATGCTGGTCTGTGGCTAAAATTGAGAATAACTAGTGGGCACCTGGTGTGAAAATGGTTGAAAACCACTGGTATTTTCGTTTTGCATGGTGGTGAACGGCATGTCCTTAAGGCTGAAGAAACTTGCTATAGAGGGGAGAAAGAATTTCAGCAGGTGTGTGATCGGAGTGGGTGAATGGTGTGCACTAAGGGTGTAACGATATAGTAACTGTCATTCGTATTTTTAAAAAGTTGAAGTAACCTATATTGTTCTGTGAACAGAAAATATTATCATCATCAGTATCATATTGCTTGACTTTGTATTGTATCGATACTGCCATCGGTCTGTCGTATTTGCTGTTACGATATTGGCCGATATAACAGCAAATATCGACCAAATCTATATGTGGGCCGGTATATCGGTGCATCGGTATGGTATATCGGACACTTTTTGTATCTGAGATGTTTTATTACCAATACAATGTGGTCTTGCGTGGTCACATCGGGGGCCAATATGATGGCCCAGATATATACCCTATATCGGTCTGTCTCCAATATGAAAGTTTCTGTGGCGTGTGCACGCCTGCCTGCGCGCATGTGTGCGTGTGTGTGAGCAGGTTTTCGGGAGATCTCACCTCCAAGGAATTTGGCCATATGGTCGAGAACGTATACCCAGAGAGAGGGAGAGAGAGAAGACAAAAGCATGAGCCAAAGGAACGGACGTGAGCTAGTGAGAGCGGGAGAGTCTCGATCCTTTGTCAAACGGATGGCATTTTCCTGGACGGAGCTCCCAGGAGAATCAACCCATATACCACACATCTTAAAGGACAACTTTGTTTTTTGTTTTTTGTTTTTTTCAACCAAGGTTCATGTTTTAGGTTGCTATTAGAGAAAGTAAAACTGTTTTACATTCCTTTCTTGCTTTCTTTAGTTCTAGGGATTTTAGTTATGGGAGAGGGTATTCGAACAGGCCCCTAAATACATATTTGTTTACACATTTTTAAAGCGTTTTTTTTTTATTATCTACTACAGTCCTAATAAACCCCGGGAAATTACATCTGGCCACAAATGATCTACTGAATGTGACAAACTGCCATATTGAGCCTCTCGGTCAGGTATGCCCATATGGGATGTGTAAAGTGCAGCGCAGTGTGCTGCCTGCATCATATTCAGTAGATCCTGTGAACTTCTGTGGCCAGTTTTTTTTTTTAATTTTTGGGGGTTTAATTAGGACTGTAGTAGATAATAAAACAAGAAATCACTTTAAACATTTGTAAACCAATATATATATTTAGGACCATGTTCGAATGGCCCCTATAGCTAAAGAAAGCAAGAACAACTAACACCATGCATGTTTTACTTTCTCTAATAACAACCTAAAACGATGAACCTTGGTTGAAAGTTGTCCTTTAAGCTTGAGTTAGGACTGATTTATAGGCATGGTGAGCTACTGTATATACTGAGTCACACACCAAACAAGCCCATCCTCAAGTTCACAAGCTGGTGTAAGACTCGAACGCTGGCTATTTTTGGATGCACCACACCGGTGTGCGACTAAGTATAAAACCAGGCATCAGATCAGATGGTTCAGGCGAAAAAAAGAAAGAAAGAAAGAAAAAAAAAGAAATGCATGCGAGTCGTCCCCCTAGCTGCATATTTGTGGATGCGGGAGGAAGAAATCTGTCGCAATTAACACATTTGCATTGGGCGAAGGACGGACTCCAAATAGGTCACCGACTCAATCTCCCCGCCTCGGAATCTTCCCTCTAAAATGTTAATTAAGGAGGGCTTTGAGATTTTTTCGCTCAGGGCTGGCCATATGGGCCGGGCATATGTTCTGTATATATAGTACAATATATAATTCATAGGCATGGCTTTCGGGGGGAGAAAGAGAAAGTGTTCGGGGGCCTGGAGTTTTGGGAGAGAGGGGATTTATACTACAAAGGGAGTCCGTCGGTTGTTGCCATCATCTCCCATGTGGAAGGTAACAGAGTTTAGCCCTATTCATTACCTTCATGTTATTCACTGTTGCACAATGGCAACCCGGCTTCATTAACACCTGTTTCTTTATAGCCGATCCATATGAAATGCCTTGGAGATGGTTGGAACCGTTAAACGCGCAAAAAAAAACAGGAATAATTATTCATTGTCAGTGGCGAGGCCGCGGTTTTCTTAATTTGGATCACAACGGATCCGTGTGGCATATGGGATAACTAGATCGCATGTATATTGTATGTTAAAAGGTATTCAAATATAAGCCCCATTATTTGTCTATTTCTAGTGTCCTCACTTCACATCCTCCATTGTCAGCGCCGGCCAAGTGCTGTTCTCAGGCACTGTGTGGTGTGTGTGTGTGTGCATGAGGAGACACACGCACGACACGCACACACGCACACACACTTCCCATTGCACCAGTCATTGTCCCGGTGCCATCCGTCCGCCCAGACACCCACCACCCATTCACCAGTAAGAACCGGGACATGTGGCAGCAGCCAATAACATCAGACCTCTTTCCTTGTGCGGAAAAGCTTTTCTCTTTTGGGGGGTTGGCTGCAGCCAATAGGACAGCGTTCTGCTCTCGCACCTGACTCTGTTTCTAGCCCCCAGAACAGCCAATCAACACAGGGGGGACTGGCGGGTGCACCTGATGTGTCTTGGTTGGTGCCGGTTATAGACGGGCAGGCGGGCGTACGGTGGTGGTGGTGGTGGGTTTTTTGGGGGGCTGAGGCCCCCCTCCAACCCAGGTGCCATGGAACTACGCCATGCTACCAGGACCAACTGGCCAATCGCACATGCCGCCGTGCTGTCCAGCACATGTGGACTGGCAGACTGTGTGTGTGTGTGTGTGTGTGTGTGTGTGTGTGTGTGTGTGTGTGTGTGTGTGTGTGTGTGTGTGCGTGTGCGTGCGTGCGTGCGTGCGTGCGTGCGTGCGTGCGTGCGTGTGTGTCTGAATTTGTGTGTGTCGATATCCCCTCCCTTATTTACCCGACAATTCGCCCCCTTATCGTCTGGACACCTCTCTCTCTGTCTCTCTTTCTCTCTCTCCCTCATCCCTCGTCCAATGGTTTGCACTCTGGATCGCCCGGAGGCCCCTATACTGTACACATGAAAAATAATACATGTTGTTTACGGGGCCCTAATAAAGATGATTAGAAATCTCACAACAGACTCCCACCGCACCAAACCAAAAAATGAAGGTTTGCAAGCGGCAGATTATCTGTAATAAAAAAATAAATAAATATACAAATAAAAAAGTGTAGCCTACGGAGAGAAATGGGAGAGAGAGAGAGAGAAAGAAAGAGAGAGTTTCGCTGTGCAGAGCGTTCATTGCGAGGGATATGAATAGCCTTTGTTTTCACCACAACTCAGGGCTGTGTGGTCTGCCAATGTCTGGCTCTTATTATGGCCTGTGTGTGTGTGTGTGTGTGTGTGTGTGTGTGTGGTGTGTGTGTGTGTGTGTGTGTGTGTGTGTGTGTGTGTGTGTGTGTGTGTGTGTGTGTGTGTGTGTGTGTGTGTGTGCGTGTGTTTCGGGGTGTTGTGCGGAGGGAGGGAGTGTACATACAGGGCACATACAGGCATGTGAAAATACATCAATTTTCTGTGTATGAGAGTGCATGTGTGCATTAAAACTGTACCCCACACCAGGTACTCTCTCTCTCTCTCTCTCTCTCTCTCTCTCTCTCTGCACTTTTCTATTTTTTTTCTGAAATAAATGCAGCATGGGGGTTTCGGGGGGTTTGGACTGGCACAAAGCGCCCGTATGCGCGCTCACTCGCTCGCTCGGGGTTTTTCTATCCGTGAAAGTTGTGCAGAGGGAAATAGGATTTCACAGAAACGGCACAGCGGCTGTGGGATTTGGGCTCCCATCGGCTAAGCAGAGAGTCGGGTTATAGGCTGATCCAATCAACTCGCAGAACTGCAAAAAAGAGGAGAGGAGAGAGGAGAGCCCATTTCACAGCTCCCTGCCGAACCCTGCCAGCACCCGGCACACTGTGCCATGTCTGCCTGATTTAGAATACAAATGAAGCTACTCAATGCAAACACAAACACAGGACGAGCACGCACGCGTGTACACGCACACACACACACACACACACACACACAACACACACACACACACACACACACACACACACACACACACACACACACACACACACACACACACACACACACACACACACACACATCACTACTTACAGACTTACAGACTGTCTGACTAGGTATGTATGGCACAGAGTTACTGGCAGACAGTGACACCCCCCACCCCTCCTTCCCCTCTCCCAATCCTAATACTGGCACTTTCTGTGAAGAAAATGAAAACAGGTGTTGTGTCTGCGCCGTTTTATTATTTCAGAACGACGGGAGATAGTTTGTATTTAAATTTCTTTCAAAAAAGTCCCTGAAATGTCTGCCTCATTGTCATATTACTGTATAGCCAGATATAGTGGACAGCAGGGCTATACGGTATACATGTTTTAAATGGGATTGTGCTCTTCCAGTGTCGTGACGCATCTGTGGGTCGCGGACACATCTTTATGGGTCCCTGTTACTTGTTTATTTGTTTGTTTCCTACATTTGTTTTTAATTATTATTGTTACTAGGACCTTACCCGTTGTGAATATATGAACACCAAATGATCTAGAGTGTGGTTAATGTGATTTAATATCAATAACAATAATGTAAGTATTTTGATGGAGTACTGCTGTAGTTGTACTTGATCAGGGGAAAAGGGGAAGCAGTGATAGCAAAGCAAGGTGCAGTTAACTGGTGATAAATGTTTTTGTTGCATTTAAGTAGGTGTTTGTGTGAACATCATGAAACCACTGGTTTAGAAAGTGGACACACACACACACACACACACACACACACACTCAGTAGCCCATCCATATCAAAGTGCCGCACGCTGTGTGCTTGTGTTTCCAGGGACCACCAAATTGAACAATCCCTAAGGGGTCCTGATGCTTTCTGGGTACCTTTTAATGTGTTGTACAGTAACCTATTTTTATATCAAAGATATCAAAGATAAAACACCGTGGACCACCAATTGAGGATATTTGTAGACCCACAGACCCCAAAACTAAGATTTCTTTTGCTTCTGTCATGGCCATTAATCTTCCAGTTGTGTAGATTTGGACTAATTCGCATGATGGATATTTTAACTCTTGAGAGTGGCGGGTCCACCACCCCAGCTTTAATATATAAACAACAATGATAGAATGAAGTGCATTAATACAACGCTTTCAAAAGACTTGACTTCACACTCTGGCGTTGTCCAGTTTTACTGTAATTGACGTCCAGTGGAGAACAATAGACATTTCTAATGGCCTATCGTTATATGCAGTGCTTCGGGGATTATCCCTTTTCCTTGAGAGGGCTCCAGGTGGTCCCAGCTAAATGATGGGACATTTGTAAAGTTGGTAACCAAATGGAGGCTTATATCCGCTGGCAAACGTTTACGTGTGGTTAACCAACTTTCCATCATGTAGTTGGGGACCACGTGGAGCCCTCTGAAGGACCACTGGTGGTCCCCGGGACATAGTCAATGAAGAAAATAAAACATAACCTCGACTCGCGGCGTGTCGGCTGCTTTAGCCTACTCGACACGGTGTTTGAGGAGCAGTAGGACGTAGCCTATTCAGGCTGCACGAACAGCGCTCGAGCGCTCAGTTTCTGACCCCCCCAATGTCGCAACTGTGACTCTACATGCCATTGATGTCGCAACGTTGACTCTGCATGCCCTTGAGCGGCCAGAGTGTTACAGACAGTAGACAGAGTTGCGACAACTCCATAGACATGTACAGGCAGTTCGCCATCATGGCACACAGCCCGGCCCATCTCTCTCTCTCTCAAACCCTTTTCCACCCACCGCGGCACGCTCGATCTTCCCCTAAGTGTTGCGACGTTCGACACCAAAATAGAATATAACGATATAATCCACCATGATTATAACAGCGCTGACTCTCGCATAGACACGACTGAGACATACAACGAATTGCCGATCCTCCATGCAGCCTCGCATTTCCTCGAGCACAATGACTACAACGAATCGCCGACCCTCCCTCACGCACACACGCATCGCAGCATGTCCCTGCTGTTGTACAACTCAACATCATATAATAAACAGAAAAGCGGTCGCGTGCGATTGTAGATGGGCCGTTTTCGTTTGCGAGGTGGCCAGGGAAAGAAATGCGCCTGCTGTCGTTTCCATGACGCAAGAGTTGTGTTACCCTCCGTAACTTATCATCATGGTGGGGCTGCTGCCCGCCACTTGAACATGCGAGTGAAAACTGAAAAGCGACATGGCAAACAAACAACTGTCCAGTTTGAACACGCTTCCTCCCGGCGTATCGTAAATCCACATTGTGCCAGCGTTCTCCTCCTCCGACAACACCGCTCCTCCAGCAACGACTCCGCATGACAGTGGGGTTACACCGAAAACGGTGCCCGTGATGTGATGCGTGACTTTAGGGGGCGTTCGGACGTTGCCGATTATGCACTATTAAATTAATTATTAATTAACAATTGTTTTTTTCCAGAAAAGGGCTTCGTTAGTCTCTTCCTAATGTTATGTTCAATGAGCATGTGAAAACTCAGAATGATTGCTGTAGTCAGTGACGACTTATGCCTGTTTCAGACATTCATTCGGACAGACAACTCCTTAATTTTAGTATGGATTATTTTCAAGGCCAAAAACATTGCCAAAAAGAGCATTTTTTTTTTGGGGGGGGGGGGGGGGGTGAATTAAATAATGCAATGATGCATTTTCAGTCATTTCGAGAAAGAAAAATCAAATTCCATAAATTCCAAAACAAAAGTTCCGTAAAGCAAGTAATGAAAAGTGTGTTGTTGTGCATGTTGTAGATCTGCTATTGTTGCTATAGTTTAGCTCCTGTGCAAAATGTCTGTCTCTATTATTGGGTGTTGAACCTGATTGATTTGGGAAACCGCCGAGCTAATGTGTCTAATGCATGTGGTTGTCCTTATTAGGTAGAGGAGCCTAAAATCATTTGTTTTCATTCGTTTCGTTTGGTTCCCAAAATGAAAACCAACCGGTTTCATCTGGTTTCACATTTAAACCAAATATCGTCATTTTGGTTTCATGTTCCGCTCTGGAGAGTTATTGTTAAACGTCTTCATTACATCGCTTACAGGCAGTGCACAGTGCACACATCTAAAATGACCATCGATTTGTTATTTTGATCTGATTTTGATGTGTGCCAGCCTAGAATTGGGTCAACAAACAAAAATATTCTTTAGTTTTATCGTCAGAGAGACCAGATGGGCCTTGACGTGCTAAACGTTTGGCCATCGGGGGTCCACGAATTGGTGAATACTGTGTTTCTTGTGAATACCCTTTTTTCTGATTGATTTTTGTACATGTATATTTGGATACAGCATATTGAAATCCAGTCAAAACAGACTGCATGGGGTTTGGTGGTTGGTGTGCTCAGATGATGTAAGGAAATCAATGGCAGATATAGTTTATACAGCTGCAATCCTGATTTAATTTGATGAATTATGAATGAACTGATCCGTCAACCCGTACGAGTTTCATCGTGTATTTCGACGACTGTATGAATGAGTAACTAATTTGATGGGAAGGATGCTGTTTTTGTGTGTGTGTGTGTGTGTGTGTGTGTGTGTGGTGTGTGTGTGTGTGTGTGTGTGTGTGTGTGTGTGTGTGTGTGTGTGTGTGTGTGTCCATAATTGATGCGTTTGTCGTTGTTTTTCCCCCAGGCTACTGACACCTACATGGTGAACGACGATCCTTCCAGAGGACCAGGGATGCCTGAGTGTTTCCTAGTGTCTGATACCTACAGAGTAAGAACACACACACACACACACACACACACACACACACACACACACACACACACACACACACACACACACACACACACACACACACACACACACACACACACACACACACACACAGCAACCTATAGCCCTAGACTTACATTTTCTTTGAAGAATTCCCATTGCAGTCCTTCTAAAAGGCCCTGTGACTGCTTATTGTTTAATTATGACCATACAATATTCCCATTTACACTCATGAATACATAAATAGCCTAGTAATAACACCGCAAAGATACATGACTTAAGAAATGTTTGTGCGGGACGATGTTGGCTGTCAAATATGAACACTCTGCCCTGATTTCTACTTCTTTTGACCCGTTCCATAATTCCATTAGCTTAAAGGTAAGAGAGGCAACTTTTTAGCCAAAAGTTAAAATAGAAATATAGCTGTTTCTTTTGCCTTTTCCCCCTCTGCGTTGCTTCTACTTTGATGCTGCAGCGGTTTCCCTGCAAATAGACACTTGCTAGAGACACTTGCTAGAGCTGACACTTGCCAGAACTTTGTTGTTGTCAACGAATCATGGAAAGAAAACATTCGTCAGGCTCAGGGAAGGCGGTGGATGAGGCAGCGTTTAGCCGATCACAGCACAGCAGTCTCCAGCAGATTCATAATGAGCCAATAGGGTGGAGGTGAGGTGGAGTTGGTATTCTGTTTTTAAACAAATCCGTTTACAAACACAGTGCACACTAAAGTCGCCCCTATTACCTTTAATAATTGGCCACACTGGTGTGGCAATGTGATTATAGAAAACAATATGTTTGTATGTATAGGTCGTGTCTCAGCCGCAGAGTCGTTATAGAATAAGACACGCATACGGCGTGCACATGTACGGTAGATGCACAGAAACACACTGGAGGCATTAAACGTCGCGGTAAACACGTTTTGTGGG
>CM076973.1:4955713-4988213 GCA_039105355.1 Benthosema pterotum | reverse complement strand
CACCATCTCATGCTGCAAGGAATACCTCAGCTTCATTGGCTGCTATGGGCATAAAAGGGGAAAAAAAATCATGGTGTGGCCCCCCCTGACCTCAATCCTATTGAGAATGTGTGGAGCATCCTCGAGCGAAAGATCTAAAGGGGCCGACCAGGTCTTTCCCTAGGACTCCGGCCAAAAACATGACTCCGCCACCTCCTTGCTGACGTCACAGCCTTGTTGGGACATGGTGGCATGCACCAACCATCCACTACTCCATCCATCTGGACCATCCAGAGTTGCACGGCACTCATCAGTGAACAAGACTGTTTTGAAAAATGGTCTTCATGTACAGTATGAGGGTGGGAGGCAGTTCACATCCAATTAGCAACTCTGGGAGGCTGTTCTGACATCCTGCAAAGACATTCAAGCAGAAACTCTCCATAAACTCACAAGTTTGATGGACGCAAGCTGCTATCAAACAAGGGGTCCTATGTTAGCATGTAACTTGACCTGTTAAGATGTTATGGATTGAAATGGCTTTTTTCCCAGTACATATGACCTCATTATTGCTATGAATTCAATAAATTACTATTTTCAGTTCTTTACAAACTCGAAAATGTCTTGAAACTATGATGTGCATAATAATCTGGAACAGTGCGAAACGCACTTTTTCAAGTTTTTAATTTATTATCTAAATTCTGTTTTCATTAGTAGGTTTGTTCAATAACATTTGAAATAAAAATTGACAGCTAATGACTTGAAAATTATGCTGATCATCATTTGCATCAAATATGTTGGAAAATCAAACAAAAACATGATTTGCATAATAATTTGGAACGCGATGTAGTACATATACTTTATTTATTACAATGAAATTTGTCTTGCGTCCCAACGGCCATTGTATGCAAAACATATACACATTTGACACAAAGACATCAAGACTAATGTCCATCATCTTTATCAGGGGTTTTCACCCTTTTTGACTCCAGGGACCACCATTTATTCAGTATTTGAGCCATGGACCACCATTTGATTACATTTTGACACCGAAGACCTAAAATTAAAGAATTATTTTGGTTTTGTCCACAGTTCCAGGCTGTATTTTGCCAACAAAACAGTGTAAAATTCTTATTTAAGTGGTGCTAATTCAGATTGTGCATATTTTAACTCTTGAGAGTGTAAAAATGAAACCAAATGGACCAGCAAGGGTCCATTTGGTTTTATTTTTACACTCTCAAGAGTTACATCTGGTTAACCAACTTTCCATCATTTAGCCTGGGGACCACCTGGAACCTTCTCAAGGACCACTGGTGGTCCCCGGAACACCGGTTGAAAACCTCTGACCTATATCACTCCATGACTATACAACTCCTTATTTAGCCTCAAAGTCAACTTGTGGACATGTCTGACCTTATTGTATGCTGGGACAGATATACCTGCAATCTCCTTAAAGGCAGCAATTTATAGGCCTATTCTCCATACAAAACATGCATGCTAGTGACCGACAAAGCCAATGCAAAGCTTATCCTTCTCGACTAAACGTTGGCTACTGCCATCAGTTAATGTTTTAGTTACATTTGCTGATATAGCAGTGGCAGATGTAACATTTCCCAATTGGCGGGGAGAAAATGGTATGGGGCGGCTTCATCACCTGTGTCGCAAGTCGCACCCATACCATTTTCAGTTACAGCACTTTTATTAGGCAAGTAAAGCATCAATAATAACATTGTTGAAGTTGCAACAGACACGCAGCATGCATAAAGCTAAAGGTCTGACTCAGAGGGTTTTCTGTTTTCAATGATGAAATGCTGTTTGTTTAGTGGTGACACAACTGTAGTTAGTTAGTAGCAGTAGTAGTAGTGTTTCAAATAATTTTAAATATAAGTAGGCTACTTTATACTATAATTTATACTTTAATTTGAAATATCCTGGGTTGTTTTGCATGCCATCATGTTTGGTGGGGCAGACTGGGCATTTAGTGGGGCGATATAGCCTACCGATGACCGCAAAACAGCAAACATTGGACAAACCGATAACGATACATCGGTGTATCACTACATGGCACCAAATGGTGCTATGTAGTGATGATTTATGGAGAAGACAAATATTTTTAGATATTTTTTGGTTTTCCACATTGTGAAATTTAGGTGGTTATCATTAGTTTCAATTGAAACATAAAGGGGAATTCTATACTAAATTGCAACATTTTGAAATGCCTTAGAGATGTTGTGGTAAATAATAGCAATAAAAAGCTGTTGGAAATGGGGGGAATTCCCCTTTGATATGCAGCTATATGCACCCTGCGCTCAGACGTAGACTATACAGGTATTATGGTATAATAAGCAAAAGAATCACTATAGGTTGTCGGTACACTCAGTGTGGTAACACATTTTACAAAGCAACACAATGGACGCGTGCATTTGTCCACTATCAGAGAGAGGGAGAGAGGGAGAGAGGGGAGAGGGAGAGAGGGGGAGAGGGGAGAGAGAGAGAGAGAGAGAGAGAGAGAGAGAGAGAGAGAGAGAGAGAGAGAGAGAGAGAGAGAGAGAGAGAGAGGAGAGAGAGAGAGAGAGGAGAGAGAGAGAGAGAGGAGAGAGAGAGAGAGAGGAGAGGGAGAGAGAGGGAGAGGGAGAGAGAGCGCAGAGCAGAGCGCAGGAGAAACTTTCCCTCAAAGTTTGTGTCCGCATGCAGCTTTCACTTTTAGCGAGGCGGGGTTATAGCAGCGCGGCTCAGGCAGCACTGAGTGTGTGTGTGTGTGAGAGAGAGATTGTGTGAGTGTGTGTTCTGTTCTGTTGTGTGTGTAGTGTGTGTGCGGCACGGATCGACGGACATGAAGTGAGTGAGCGAGCTAGAGAGAGAGAGAGAGAGAGAGAGAGAGAGGGAGAGAGAGGGAGAGAGAGAGGAGAGAGAGAGAGCGCTTTGCAATGCAGCACCGCAGCGAACTTCCATCCAACTTTTATAGCAACAACTTGAATTCTCACCAGCAGCACCACCTCTAAAGAATAATATAGCGATGTATTCCCCGTACTGCTTGACACAGGTAAAGAACATTTTTATTTGTATTTTTTATTCTTATATTAGGCTATTTCTCGCTGTCTGTCTGTCTGCTCGCGCTTTTCCGGTGCTTTTCTTCGGCAGTCAGTGTCGTTACAATGTTGTTACAATGTCTCCGCTGCGGCGCCGCTTAGTGTTTCCATTTGTTGCCGTTTATTTGGGAGCTTTTTTTTTTTTAACTATCGGCTCATTCACGATCAGTGTCAGTCGCTGTTTAGCCTTCCTCGGTCTCCCGCTCTCTCTCTCTCCCTCTCTATCTCTCCGTTCTCTGATCATGGCTGGCAGTCAGATCAAACCAACGGGGGGATTTCTTCTCCTTATATGCGTTTCATTGCACATGGTTTGAAAAGAGAAAATGGCGCTTCTCCCAAATCTATTTGATATAAAACGGAGGAGGAGGGAAGAGAGAGATCTGCGGCTGGCTGGCTGGCTGGGGGCGATCGAGGAGGGGAGAGAGAGATAGAGAGGGAGGGAGAGAGATAGAGGTCTCGATCGGCGCCCTGACGCTTGTCAACTTAACTGCAATGGTATATTATACAGTGTATTATGCATTGATCGACATATAATGATCGATCGGTAAAGATAGACTGTATAATGTGACAGCAGTGGACTATACTCTGGAGATTATAGTGTTTTATTTTGTCAGGGTTAGTTATGGAGTTATGGAGGTGTGTGTGCGTGCGTGCGTGTGGGTGCGTGTGCGTGGTGTCAGGCGCTCTGACTCGGCGTGCACACATGGCGCTGCAACGGGGCTCTGCCTGCGCGCAGCAAACACGTTTAAAAATGCTCCTCCACGTGCACGCGGATCCTGCACGCCGGTGCTCAACGCACGTGCGTCAACTCTTCTCGGAGTATAATAAACTAAACTGCATACTTTTTATTCGCGCAATAGGCCGCGTATATGTTTGGAGACGGTGTAGCGCGGTTGTTGGTAGCAGTTTGGTTGACGTATAATAGGCTATACACTTTGGTTGGATTTACGATCTTTATTGCAGTTATTTTGCAGGCGATTTGCATTAAAATAAATACCCCGTACGATTCGTGTTAAAGTTTAAACTATACTTTCTTCAATTTGACAGCACGTATATGGTCAAAGGGCAACATTTTTTATTATAGCGTGAGAGTGTATAATAATATAGTTTGTTAAAGGGGAATTCCACCCATTTAAAAAAAAAAGAAAGAAAGAAAAATCCTGAGAGGATATATGGACCCTAGCGGGTCCATTTGGTTCACATTTGTACCCTTTCAGGAAAAATGGGTCTGAAAGAAAAATCATTAAATGGTGAAATACATCTTGAGGATGTCATCAGATGTGTTTCACCATGTTAATGATTTTTTTTCAGACCTTCATTTTTAGGAAATACAGAATTGTGGGGAACTTTTTTTTATCATGTCCTGCACACAACATCACTAAGGTATATTAATGACTTAAAATGTTGAAAATGGGTGGACTTCCCCTTTAAATGCAGGAATGACCCCGTGCATGCGGCTCTCTGCAGAGACAGCAGCGTGCAGACGTTATATTCGGTTGTTACAGCTTTATGATCTTATGCTATTTTTCTACGACCTGTTCGCATGGCAGGTCGCTCGGCGCTTTTTCCACATTACTGCTTCTACCCAGAAACAAGAAACAAAAAGGTCAATTAGTCTACGATGTAGCTTCTGCAATACCGTCTGATAAAATACAATAAAATATAGTTGTGTGATATTTAATTGCCTATATTGCAGGTTTAGGCCTTCATAAAATGCGACAGGCCCTTAAATTTGACCCCTGTTTGAGACAGTGCGTCATTATTTAGAGTAGACATTATTTGAAGGACGCTTTTCTTATTCTTATATAAATAATAGGCCTAATTATTAACTTATTAATTAAGTGAATTTTAAATCATGTGGCAGCTATGATATTAATAACTGAAACTACATGCGGGCGGCAGTAGAAAAGGTCAAGGCATAATAGCAGACATGCAGCATATCTATTGTCCCCGATTAAGCTTGTAGTGGTTTTCTACGGGTGGTACGGGGACCACCAGTGGTCCTCGAGGGGGTTCCTCATGCAGGTGGTCCCCAGAGTTTATAACCAAATGGACCCTTTTTTGATATTTTAACGTAAATAAATGGACCTTTGCCAGCGTATAACTCTGGAGTTAAATATCTCAAATAATGACCTTAATTCACCACAATTTTAAAAATGGAGGAGAATTGTTATTGTTAATATTTTTTATTTTTTGCGTTTTTCAGCATTTTCCCTGTTATCTGTCAAGGCCTGGAATTGTGGACAAAACAAATAGTTTGTGGTCTGAGGAAGTAGGCCCTATATAAGCTTTTGGTGGTCCGTGGCTAATATGCAGAATGGATCCTTCATGCCCCGGCATTAAAACGGTCAAAAACAAGCTGCTATATTATATATTATATTTTATATAATATAACTGTAACAGTGCAGTATGCCAGTAGGTTATTACGGAGTTAACCTGCACAGACTTTGCACTGCATCGCCGTGGCTGCGTGTCTTTCCCTCTCTCTCTACACACGACATTTATAGCTTACAGTATTTGCTTCTTTTAATTTAAACCTTCATTTGTTTTTTTGTTTTTTCCCCTTATTTACACAAACTTTATTTAAGGCATAATATTCGTCATTCGTCAATATAAAGGCTTAGATATAGGCTAAGCCGTTATATGGTTGCAAATAATCTATCAGGTTGAAGCACATGCGGACTTTCATAGTCTTAACCTATATGTACGTCTAATTTAGCAAATTAAGCCTTATAAACTATTATTGTAAAACTATTATTCACCTTAACAATTATTTTCGAGTGTCTCCCCTCCTTTCCTACAATGCTTTTTGCACACTCTGTAATAAAGGCCTGTGTTTCCCGCATGCGGCTCCAAAGGTCACGGCCTTCCTTCCTTCCTTGTAATGCAATTTCACATTTCTCTCCGCTCTGTGCTGAATCCATTATTTTGTCTGTTTGCGAACCACCATACAGACCTACTAAAATTACATTTACTGTGACCAACAGTCTATAAATCGAACTGTGTCCGATCGGCGGCAACTAGGCGCTAAAAAAGCTTTTTTTTGTGAGCGGCCTGAGCATGAGCTTCGTCAACTGATCTGGGCCTATATAATGTTTAAAGGGGCGAATATGAATATGATCATGCGTGTATACTGTATATATGTGTCCTTATGCTTGCTCGCAGATATTTTTTCCTCCGTAATTATATCAAGATACTGTTTTAGAAACTAAAACAGGACTCGGCTTGCTTCTTCCTGCACAGAGAGAGAGAGAGAGAGAATTAGGCCACGCAGCAGAGCCGCCTGCCAAAAAGCAGCTCCGGGTTTTTCAACCCCCATGTCTGTCTGTCGCTATATTATAATATGAGCTGCTTTAGCCTTTACATAAAGAAAAACTAAAATATATGCAGCATATTCCTTCAGAATCCACTGTATGCTCTCCTTTTTCTCCTAACGTGTTGCTGTTATTTTTGGGCATATATGTGATGATTCTGCAAGGCTAGATAGATATGATGATCTGATCAATAGGCCATTTGATGTGCTATATGAAAAAAAAGAAAGCATGCCTATTCTGCATATTGGCTGTAGATATTTTTTCCATGCTTTTAGTCGTGTGAAGGCTAAGAGGTCCGCGTTGAGTTTTCCATTTCTTTCCATTAATTAAAATTAATTGGCTACAGATCCTCGCAGTCGGCGCGGCGCATGCTGTCCATATGCGCTGCTACATATTGATCTATTTAGGCTGCCGTTATGACACTATGATGACTGATAGATTAGATCTCTATACAACTAATAGCATATAAAGCTGCTGTATATACATACACCGTATGTGGTGTCATCTCATGCATAGCTTGTCTTTCTCTCTCTCGCAGTGCATAAAGGGCAATTCCACCCATTTTCAGCATTTACTGTAACTAATATACCAGGGAGGTTGTGTTGATATATATATATATATATATATATATATATATATATATATATATATATATATATATATATATATATATATATATATATATATATATATATATATATATATATAGTATATGAACACCCATTCTGTGTTTTCTAGAAATGGGCCTCTTTAAAAACGTATACATTTTGATGATGTCATCAATTGTGTTGAAAAGTGGTGGAATATGCATTTGAGCTATTATTTTCTCGATGTATACTATGTCTATGATACGCATTGTCTAAAGGAATGCGCGTTTTTTGTGCTGTTCGTCGTATTTGTCTGAATGAATTCGTCACGTTACCTTTGTGTGTGTGTGTGTGTGTGTGTGTGTGTGTGTGTGTGTGTGTGTGTGTGTGTGTGTGTGTGTGTGTGTGTGTGTGTGTGTGTGTGTGTGTGTGTGTGTGTCCACGTGCGGCAATATGATTGTATACATGCCGGCTGTTTTATTTTTGCTATTCAAAGGTATGGCAATAATTACTTATAATCAGACGCAAAAGAATGAATAAATACATTAAAATAGTAGCCTAGCCTTCATAGGCGCTGTGTGTAAAACAGTGTGATGATGTAGGCTGTTATTAAAGCAGATAAAAGCTTTGTTGGCCTGCTCTCCGTGCTAGAGGTGACGGCCTCTGGATGGGAGCGCTGCGTGTACACTGCAGCCAAAATGTTTCACTCACAAGTGGCACTACGAGGCTGCTAACCTACCAGACCTTTTACCGCGCGCGTGCACGGGCTGCGGCGCGCGTGCGTGCGTGCGCGTTTCACCAGGTTTCACATCCGTGATGATTTCGTGGCGGTGTGTCTGTGTGTGTTGTGTGGGACGCACTTTCATTTGCATAACGTTTCCATGCGGTTTGTAGATGGAGGACGTCTTTGCTGACTCTCTGTCGTCAATTAAGACTCTTTATGTGGTGTGTGTGTGTGTGTGTGTGTGTGTGTGTGTGTGTGTGTGTGTGTGTGTGTGTGTGTGTGTGTGCGCGCGCGCGCGCGCACGTTTGAAGGAAATATTTTCCCTCATATAGCCTACTGTATATTCAAATTAAATCACAATATGATTTAATTTATTATAGTATCACATAGTATATAGTATCACATGGACTGTTAGCCTATAGATTTATACTCTATTGATATTTTATTTATTTTATGATCATCACGAAGAATGGTCGTCCCTACTGTGCAGTACGGTCACCCAAATATATGGCAACTCACCCTTAAAAATCTGTAAAAGTCTTTGTCTTGTCGACGTAACAGAGGGAGAGCAGAGAGAGAGAGAGAGAGCGAGTGAGATTTTTTTTTACCTGTACTTTTGAACACAGAGATTTTTATCTGTATTTTTGAGAGTGAGAGAGCAGAGGCAGAGGTTTTACACAATATAGTATTGTATGTTCCAAAAACATTGATAGACTCCAGAACAAAGAAATGGTATACTGTTTAGTGCAAATAGAACCATTCATCACCAGGTGATGGGTCAAAATTCCAGAACAACAGATAACTTTTGAAATGACTTTGGGGCGAGATATCTTCACCTCCTTAACGCATACTTCATCAGCATTTTTATTTCATTATTTGTATTTAGCTACAGCCAACGATTTTCAGGTAAAAGTCATATAAAAAGTCTATGTTTCCGGTCGGACATATTAAATTGGCACACAGGATATTACTTCTGGTCCGTCTCTTATTTGGGTCCCTCAGCTGGCATGAGGAGGCCATATAGCTCTGCTCGCGGCCGCTAGCATCAGGATCGCACCAGCGCTACTAATCAAAGATTTCCGGGGATCTTGGGGCAATGGCAGCGGTCATAACTCTATTTCACAAGAGATCTACGGTAATACCAGAAAAATGTTTAAATTCCGGGGTCTCCGTTCTTTTTTGCTGGGACGAGACGGGAAAGGGGCGAACATACCTATTAGTTGTTGTTGAATTTGCAACAGACACGCAGCATGCATGAAGCTAAAGGTCTGACTCAGAGTTTTCTGTTTTCAATGATGAATTGCTGTTGGTTTAGTGGTGACACAACTCTAGTTAGTTAGTAGTAGTAGTGTTTCAAATCATTTTAAATATAGGCACTTTAATTTGGAATATCTTGGGTTGTTTTGCATGCCATCGTGTTAAATTGGTTGGGGCAATCTGGGCATTTAGGGAGGAATCCCCCCCCCCATACCCATGCCTAGATCCGCCCCTGACTGTTACAGAGAAATGGAGAAAGAGAGGGAGGGAGATTTGGTTGCTGCTGCACTATAGGTCTGGGTCTGCATGGACAGCTATGGAGCCTGTTTGTCTTCGTGGCGGTTGCTGCCAACTCTTGAAGCCTCCAACGCTGCAGCAAAGCAACTCCGAAAAAATGTTTTAACACTTTATCTACCTTTATCTACCGCGTTGGTTTGTTGTGGTTGGGATGATGCAAATAGAGTACTTTTTTGTGCTTCATGCCGCGCTCGGTTTGTTTTCATTAGAGCTTCTGTCCAATTATTTACAGTTCTTAAGTGTTTTTAGAGATTTTGTAGATCAAATGAATAAGGCTTGGCTACTTGAAATTCGCTCAGCCGCAGCGATTTCTGGCACGGCTTTTAAAAGGAAGCAGGATAACAGGCAGTAGCGCTAGGGTAAAATATATACAGAAAAGCTTTTACTCAATATCTTTTTTTTTGGCACATGTAAAAGTGGAGCCGTCTCTTACTATCATGGCGGAAGAGATAAACTGAACGTATACATTTAATTTGTGCACTTTACATTGTTTCATTATTCTTCTGAATAGAATTCTTTCATTCCATTGCACATGTAGATTTGTTTAAAGAGGACGTGCCGTGATATTTGCAATTCTTTTTTTCCAATTTTGTACATTTTTAACAGGCGACAGGCGACAGTACTTATAATTGCAATGATGCAATGATGGGTTGAACCTTTCCAGTCAAACATGAAAAGAAAAATGTATACAGTGACATCACATTATCAGCCCCTCCCCTAACTCCTCCCCTTTTATCATACAACTAAAGCTGTGGGCGTGGATTCAGTTCAAGTGGATCTCCACTAGGGATGTCACGATACTGTATCGGTATCTGGAAAAGTATTGCATCATTTTTCTTTTTTATATTATTACATATATTCTTCTGTGGTATATCGGTATTTGGTATCGGTATCGACTAACACAGAAATTGTGGTATCGAGATCGGATCGGAAATGAAAAAGTGGCATCGTGAAATCCCTAATCTTCACCCCTCACCAGTCACCACCCACCCAACAGTCAAACCAGGGCTGTACTTGAACTTAAAGTACAGCCCTGTACTTGAAGTGCACTTCTTTTGAAAAAACAAAATCTTCTTCCTCATGTAACAATAATATCTGATGATCATGTTACAGAGTGGGGAAAAATATAATGTCACTCCGTCTTTAAAAAATATCTTCTTCTTTTGAAATATATTATTTTAGGTTATGCATGCGTACATCACATCACGTCTCCCAGTTGACCACGCATGCATGTCATGCGGCATCACCTGACCGACTGACAAGTTGTGTTTGTGTTTGTATCCTAATCCTGGCCCCGGCGTCTTGGCCCCGGTGCAGCATGCACTCTTGCGTCAGTCCCGGGTTCTGGTTTCACTGGGACCGGACGGCCGCGGGCCGTGGCCGTGCCGCGGTGCACGGCCGCTGTAAGCCGAGGTGGGCTAGGCCCGATCTGGTAACATACTAGAGCCGCGCCGGCTGGAGGCATTACTTTCCACAACGTGCAACACTCTCTCTCTCTCTCTCTCTCTCCAGGGGCGGATGTAACATTTCCCAATTGGGGGAGGGGGGGTGCAGGAGAAAATGGTAGGGGTGCGGCTTCATCGCTCGTGTCGCTTCGCGCCACCATTTTCGGTTACAGGACTTTTATTATTCAAGTAAAGCATCAATAATAACATCAGCTGTTAGTTGTTGAAGTTGCAAGGACTGAGTTTTCTGTTTTCAATGATGAAATGCTGTTGGTTTAGCTGCGCCATAACTGTAGTTATGGCGTTGTTAGTAGCAGTAGTAGTGTTTTAAATCATTTTAAATATAAGCACTTTAATTTGAAATATCTTGGGTTGTTTTTTGTATGCCATCGTGTTTGGTGGGGCAGACTGGGCATTTAGGGGGGCATTGCCCCACCATGCCCATGCCTAGATCCTCCCCTGTCTCTCTCTCTCTCTCTCTCTCTCTCTCTCTCTCTCTCTCTCTCTCTCTCTCTCTCTCTCTGACACACACACGCACGTACACACACACACACACACACGCCTCAGGCCGTACCGCTGAGCCGTTTGGTCTGACTCAAGGTGCAGGGAATGGAAGGATATAGATTTGGTTGTATATAAAGCGGAGGATTGGTTTGGAGAGGTAGAGCGGATGACGGTGCCAACCTTGCACGGATGCCAGCCAGCCAGGCAGGCAGGCAGGCAGGCAGGCTAGGAACGGCCGTCGGGGCAAAACCCCCCCTTACCCCCGGAGGTATAGGCTATACCCGGTTCCTTTGACTCATTTATCTTCCCCGCTGCAGGCAGGGCCGACTGGGGGTCCATGCATGGGGTTTTTTAGGGTGCATGCTGGTGGTGGTGGTGGCTGCATGTGCCGGAGGCCTCGGGGCTGCATGTGCAGCTGTGGGGTGGTCAGGGGGACGAATACAAAGGGAAGGAAGGGGGGCTGGAGGGGTGGGGGGTGTTGCTGGGATGTTGAAAACACCGCAAACCAGCAGCGACGGTCACACCACACACCGCAGCGGTCTTTTAACCCACTTAAAGCAGTATCGTTGACCGGCAGGGACCCCCCGCGGTGGGGTCTCTCGCTCTAGACAATCCATCTTGAACCGCTTATCCAGAGTCAAGTCGCAGGGGCAACAGTTCCAGCCGAGAGAGAGAGAGAGCTCCGTGCAACCTTCCTTCTCCAGAGCAACTTTGGGGAGGGGAAGTCCACCCATTTTCAACATTCTAGTCATTAGTATCCTAGTACCCTAGATGTGCTGGGTGGACATGACAAAAAAAAATCCCCCCATTCTGTGTTCCCAAGAAACGGAGGTCTGAAGAAAACCACTAACTAATGGATTTCGCTTCTTTAGACGCTTCTTTTTTCTGAGAGCGTACAATTGGAACCAAATGAATGTTCATTTGGTTGCATTTGTACACTCCTAGAAAAAAATGTTGAAAATGGGTGGAATTTCCCTTTAAGTGACTTCGTCCTTAATGGGTATCCCCGAAGTTAACTTGTCGCCATGCATGCGTGCATGCAGGCATGTGTGGAGATGTAATCCCTCCAAACTTGGTCCTTTTGGGGTCTGTCAGAGGGTCTCTCGTCGCAGTGGGACGTGCAGCGAGGACCTCCCCATGGAGATACTTGGCGGTCATCCTTCATACTCTAGAGGCCCCAGTCCACCTCACTGACTCCTTCTAAAACAGACTACTGTCCAAGTGCCTTGGAGAGTAGCCTTTCGAACTTCTCACCCTGTCTCTAAGGGAGAAGAAGCCGTGCACCCGCCTGAACAACAACAACATTCGGCCACTTGTATCCGCAACCTTATATTCTTTCAGCCATGACATACTGTAGTATGCACACTTCATGCAATGCTGCCAACTTGGCACATTTGTCGCCTAGCACCAAACTTAGTGGAAAAACTAGTGCTTTTTTTGCTGGTAAGTTGGGGTGAAATTGGTTGACAGGCGCCAGAGATAAAACCCTCGTTTTTCACCATTTCTCCTCCTATGATAGAGTCCTCCTTCCATCCTAGAACGGACCATTGGTAACCAAATGCACCCTTATAGATCTGTAACTCTTGAGATCGTAAAATGAAACCAAATGGACCCTTACAGTTCGTTAGGTTTCATTTTACGCTGAAGGTTTCATTTTGCGATGAAGCTGCCCCATACCATTTTCAGTAGTGTTTCAAATACTTTTAAATATAAGCACTGAAATATCTTGGGTTGTTTTGCATGCCATCATGTTTGGTGGGGCAGACTGGGCATTTAGGGGGCACTGCCCCCCCATGCCTATGCCTAGATCCGGCCCTGGATGGTGCGTGTGTGTGTGTGTGTGTGTGGCGCGTGCGCACACACACAGTTTTTCTTGGATATGGGTGCAATCCAACACTGTGTTCTCCTCATCTCTTATCTGTGCGGTGTTCCTGACTGGCTGTGGAAGATGAATTTGTCACGGTTTATACCGAGGTAATCAGCAGCACAGGATAATAGGTGCATGGCCGTCCTCTAGATGCTGTGTGTGTGTGTGTGTGTGTGTGTGTGTGTGTGTGTGTGTGTGTGTGTGTGTGTGTGTGTGTGTGTGTGTGTGTGTGTGTATGCGCGCATGCATCTTCACACGTGCGTCTGCATACATGAATGTTTTGCGGCCATATGTATGTGTCTCTGTCTGTATGCATGATGTATGCACATGCACACACACACACACACACACACACACACACACACACACACACACACACACACACACACACACACACACACACACACACACACACACACACACAGACACACACACACACACACACACACACACACTATACATGCGGGCGCGCATGCACGCCCCTCATCCACACTTCCTAGTGGATTATGGGATGATCTGTGGCCAGTGGTAGCAGGCGGGCCCCACAGCTGTCGTATGGTGGTCCATGATATAGCTGTGGCTACCGAGCCACATGGCACACACGTGTATGTGTGTAGCGCACACACACACACACACACACACACACACACACACACACACTGCAGACCAAATGTGACAGAACCCTCACGTATGTCAGAGACAGACAGACATATGGCACTGGAAGCAGAACTCGAGTCTTAATCACTTCAGCGTGCCGAGCGGTCAGCATACAGGGATAATGTCATTCAGCATGAGCATTCTATACACATACAGGGTCCCCCATGTGTGCATGCAGCAATGGACGTTTATAAATTTGCGTTGAAAATCGCTTGAACCACTTGTTTTAGTTTTATGCGGTAGGTATTATTCAAAAAATTGGCTCCCCTTAATCATTTGATATGCGGGTTGATAAACGTGGTATAATAGTATTATAATAGTATAATATGTTGTGAAAAATCACCCGACACATGCATCGCCTCTGATGGGTGAAATCACCAATTATGTCCAGAAGCGTATAGTATACCTTTCAGGATACATAAAATAGCAGATCGGTAAGCTCAAAGGCTTGTTTTCAAGCTTGTGGATAAACGGTAAATGGAATGTTTTTTTTTTTTATATATAGCGCTGTTATACAAGGCGCTCTCCAAATTGGCCATTACACATTCACCCATTCTAATTTTATTTTAACATTTGTTTTTGGCTTTTGTGCCTTTATTGATAGCTATAGAAGATTGTCAGGGAAGAGGGGACAGAGAGAAGGGCAGAGATGTGCAGCAAAGGTTGAGATGAACGGGACTCGAACATGCGATGCGCTGTAAGGGCGAGAGCCTATACTATGTGGCGTGCGCCTGAATCACTGAGCCAGTAGGCTATAGTGCCGCCAAGCAGGGAGACATTGGGTTACATTTTTAGAGGCATTGGGTCCAATTTTCAGAGTCTTTGGTGTTACCCGGTACAGTCTGGTAGAGTCTTTGGTATTACCCTGCCGGGAATCGAACCCCGGCCTCCTTGTCTCAATGGCAGACTCTGGGATCACAAGGCCACTGAGCTGGTTGCGTGTCAGTTGGGTACAGCCAGTATATGCGATGATATCCAGGCAGAAAGACAAAGCCAAGTATAACGCAAGACGCAAAGCGATGAGAAGATCTCAGGACCCGGGAACTTGTGAAAGCAGGACTGGTCTTTACATCTGCTTCATCCCACTCCTCCTCCTCCTCCTCCTCCTCCTCTTCCTCCATCCCCACCTCCTCAATTAGCTCCTTTGAAAGAGGAGCACAGCCCAACGGTTAGTGAGGGATCAGCTTTGTTCCAGGATGAGCTTCTGTTGTGGTTGTTGTTGTTGTTGTTGTTGTTGTTGTTTCTCTCTCTCTCTCTCTCTCTCTCTCTGTATCTCCTCGCCCCCTTCCCCCCCAGTCCGTCCGTTATATACCCCCGTTTGGTGTGTTTTTGGGTGTTGTGTGTGTGTTTTTTTTTTCTCAGCGGCAACCCAGCGCCGCCGCTGAATGGGACCCCGATGCAGCCTAGCGTGAAATTAAAGCTCTTAGTTACTTCGGGAGACGCTCAAAAGAGGATTTTACACATGCATGCATTCATACACTCCCTCCCGTACGCTATAGATATAGCTAATTAGAGGAAGTAGACCCTATGTCGAGCATCAAGGGCCCAATTAGAAGACCAGGGGAGAAAAGCTCGGGGTGTGGAAGATCTTGCACCAAAATTAGGTCTCGGGGAATACAATAGGGGGCTTGTGTGTCTGAACAGAATGTCTGCTTTCCTAATACTGGCACTGTTGAAATCCATGAGCGTTCTTGTAACCCATATATGTCAAACTCCAAGGCCCCCGGTGGGCCAAAATCAGGCCCGTGAATGAATTATCTGTAGTTATTTACTATTGGAACCAGCCCTCTGTTATATATCGCATAAAACTAGATAGGACATAAATGCTGCTCCTTCTTTTAATTTTGTCAACTCGATTGATTTACTTTTTCATTTTACATTGAAAGCAGTGCATGGTGAGGATCATAGAACAGGAAGCCGAGCTTTAACAGTTTTACTCCCAAGGACGACTTAGACGGGTTTTGGCGTGTGGAAAAGCTTCCCTCGCAAGAGTTGTGTTTTAATTGTTTTACCCGCGTTTTTAATCAGTTTGTTTGTCTAAGAGGGTCTAAGAGGCCAATGGCAAGAGGAGCTAACATGCTTTGCTTCCTGCCTCTAGGTCTGGGGTTTTCAACCATTTTGACTCCAGGGACCACCTTTTATTCAGCATTTGAGCCACGGACCACCATTTGATTACATTTTCACACCAAAGACCTAAAATTAAAGAATTCTTTTGGTTTTGTCCACAATCCCAGGCTGTATTTTGCCAACAAAACGGTGTAAACTTCGTAATTAAGTGGTGCTAATTCAGATGATGAATATTTTAACTCTTGAGAGTGTAAAAATGAAACCAAATGGACCCGCAAGGGTCCATTTGGTTTCATTCTTACATCATTTCATTCAACATACATGGGGTCCATTTGGTTCTCCTTAGTATTTCAACAAATGAACACTCAGCGTTTTTTAGGACTGAGGAGGGGATTACGTGCAGGAGGACCGATATGAGAGCAAAGCCAGCGTTTTTATTAATATACGCTGTGTATGCGTGTCACGTACTACGTGGATAAATCAAGAAGCAGTCGGATCAATCATCCTGACGGGGCCAAAAAAGCTGCTCAGATTGAAACCAGATCGCGACTCTATAACTGTCTCTTCCAAGAGCCGTCATCGTCGTCTCCAGTCTCCAGTGTTCCCAGCGGGACTGGAGACGTTCGCATTCGAGTCCCCTTAATATATACTTGTCTCTCCTTCTTTTTCTTGAGACAATTTGACAGCGCAATAAAAAACTTGTTATGACTGCCTTGCATAATCAGCATGAATCAAAGTTTAAACTCGAGCTTGAAAGAATTAGCATTGCAGGCTCGTATGAATAAATGCAGCCCCGTATGGAGACTGATATGATTATGCTGCGTGTATAGGCTTGAGACAGAGAGACAGAGAGAGAGAGAGAGAGAGAGAGAGAGAGAGAGAGAGAGAGAAGAGCATAGCACATATAGGGAATAGGAGTTGATATATATGCTCACGTTGGATGTTCCGCCAATGGCAGAGTACCCCGCTGTGATGAATAACTGGCAAAGGTCAATTATTTTTGGCACTGTGTGTGTGTGTGTGTGTGTGTGTGTGTGTGTGTGTGTGTGTGTGTGTGTGTGTGTGTGTGTGTGTGTGTGTGTGTGTGTGTGTGTGTGTGTGTGTTGGACGCTCGCACACGCTCGTGTCTGTAGAAGAAAGACAGACCGATATAGAGCCCCCATGATGTTGCCTGAGGGAGGGATAGTTGAAGTAGCCAACAATAGGCTCATCATTCATGCATTACAGTATACAACTGGGGTCCATATTAAAGTAACTGTACATCACACACACGTACAGTAGTACGCCTGCGCTGCACGCACACATCGATCACCATACGACTTCATTGTCAGCTTGCACGAAGATTTGTTTTGCTGCAAATGATGTCACCGTTCAAGAAACAAGAGACAAGATGTAGACAGACGCACATTGCATTACATACGTTAGGCATTATACATACAGCATATACAATTTAGTGACTGCCATGGGCTTGTAGAAGCCTATTATTGCTGCTTGACACCGAAGTATATAAAATCCTGAATGTTAAACCTAACCCCTCTAGTTCAAAGATGGAGTGTTGTTATTTACAACGTATGTAGGTTTATGTTTAAGAGAGGGGACAGTATTTAATTAGACCCTTTAGGCGGGTATTATTTAGGGTTTCTTCCTGGGGGCTGAAACCTTTCCAGTCAAACATGCCAATGAAAAAAACAGTAATATAGTGACATCACATTATCAGCCCCTCCCCTAACCCCTCCCCTTTATCAGACAACTACAGCTGTGTTAAACTGGTGGGGTTGCCCACATAAAAACATTATTGAAAAAAAAAAATCTGATGATCTCTGATGATCATGGGAAAAAATCATGGCACTCTATCTTTGAACTGCCGTTAGAATGAATTTTGTTTTAGTAAATGGTCCTCCCGTGTATAAAGTCTTTAAAAGGATCCCATGGACATGTGGGACTCACAAGTATATCCACACACACACACACACACACACACACACACACACACACACACACACACACACACACACACACACACACACACACACACACACACACACACACACATACACACATACACACAGGCCTGCACAGGAACCCCCCTATGTGCTACCGTCCAGCCGTAGCCTCCGGTCGGTCTGCAGCCATTATACAGCTGCCCATGCAGCTACGACTGGATCCCGTCAATGAGTCAGACTTTGTGGAACAAAGTGTGCTCCTCACCAGGGCAGGCCCTTTTCTCCCTCCCTCCCCGCCTCCCTCCCCCTCTCCCTGCCTCCCTCCCCCTCTCCCTGCCTAGGAGAGAGAGCTAGCGCTGCCCTGGCAGCCTGCCAGGGGTGGAAAAATCTATAAGCCATTGCGTAATATACCATATCTTTACCTTGAGTGAACCCGGCGCAATATCCACACACAGCTGTGTGAGCGGAGGGGGAGAGAGAGAGAGTGAGTGCACACAAAGGCGGAGACGGAGCTGAGAGTGCGAGTGGCGGAAAGGGGGCTGTGTGTGTGTGTGTGTATGTGTACAGTATGTGTTTTGTCTGCGTTGTGTGATACGTGTTTATGTGTGTATGCGTCTGCATGTGCGAGGGAGATAGCGTGTGTGCGTGGGAGTGTGTGTGTGTGTGTCAGAGAGAGAGAGAGAGAGAGAGGGAAAGAGAGGTACTGTAGATGAGAGAGACAGAGAGAGAGAGAGAGAGAGAGAGAGAGAGAGAGAGAGAGGTACTGTAGTTGAGAGAGAGACAGAGAGAGAGAGAGAGAGAGAGAGAGAGAGAGAGAGAGGTACTGTAGTTGAGAGAGAGACAGAGAGAGAGTAGACACAGTGACTTCACAACACAGTCAGTGTGTTCACAGTTCACAACACTCGGCAGAGCCGCCGCAGACCCCTCATATAAACAATGTCACGCCACTTTGATCAAACTTTGCTGACAGAACCCCTTTTTCTAAATAGATTGATTGTACGGGACCCGAGGGCGAGACCCCCCCCCCCACACACACACCCTCCCTCCACCCCGATCACAAGAGCAAGAGAATTTGATTCATCCATTTTGCGAAGCTAGACGACGACGACGTACTTTTTTTTTTGAAAATGGAAATCGAATTAAACTGGCTGTTTTTGTTTTGTTTTTCCCCGCGACGATGGCACACAACACAAACTCCCATGGCAACCCCCGCTGTGCTTTCCATGAGAAGCCAGAAGAGAGAGAGAGAGAGACGCTCTAAAATAATATAATATGGTAGTCGCAGGGCCTTGTCTCGCATGCATATCTTTACGATGGAAATGAGAGTGTGCAGGCCCTGCAGGCGAAAGCAAGCGGCGAGCTGCCCTTTCATGTAGCGCTAAGCACAGCTTGACACGTCGGTTGGATTTATGGCGCTTTTTTTTTTTTTTTTTTTACAATATTTGACTTTTTATTGTTTTAATGTGACATCCGTATTCACGCGAGCACATGCTCCAGCTCTTGAACAGTGTCCGTTTGCATCTGACTTGACTACTAAAGTAAAAAGTGTCAATTCGGCAATGCAGGAATGCTCTGTTAGAAGTAAATGTAAATGCATCGGAGTTAAAGGTAATAGAGGCAACTTTAGTGTGTACAAACACTGTGTTTGTGAACAGATTTGTTTAAAAACAGAATCTAACTCCACCTCACCTCCACTCTATTGGCTCATTACAAATCTGCTGGACACAGCTGTGCTGTGATTGGCTGAAACGCTGCCTCACCCCACATACCCCCACTCCCCCTCAGATGTTAGCACCGCCCCTCCTGAGGCCGACGAATGTTTTGTTTTCATGATTTGTTCACAGTAACAAAATTGTTGGACAGTCTGCAGGATGAAGCAAGTGTCTGTCTGCAGGGAAACAGCTGCAGCATCAAAATAGAAGCAACATAGAGGGGGGAAAAGGCAAAAAATATATTTATATTTTGATTTTTGGCTAAAAAGTTGCCTCTAATACCTTTAAAGTACAAACATATTGGCATCAGGATATACCTAAAGTAACAACAGATTTCACATGTATATAAATCTTTACAAAATATCAGATCTATGAGCTCACAAATATATAGAGGACTGTAGAGGCTAATGTATGTTTTGTTTTGGAATAATCCAAATCTAGAAAATTTATAGTTAATTTTAACTTTTTTCCACATAATCTTCACGGCGTAAAAGTGCTCATGCACTGGATATGTTATAGTGTATATAGTGCTTGAAAAGTTTTAGTGCAACTTTAAGCACAGTATGTCCATAAATGCACTTTACTCTACTTTTCTCCATCTGTCTTGTGTTTGGGGCTGGTCAGGTAGAGAGTTATGGATAGATCTCTTTATTGGCGGGTCTGATGGCAGGCCTTTATCGCTGAGCTTTGATCCGTTCTAAAAGACAGTGTTTTGACACACTTCCAGTTCATAGTGGAACACACACCCATAGCCAGATCTCCCTGAGTGCCTGCGAGAGTGTGTGTCTTCGCGCGTCAGTCAACGGATTGCCTCGATCCAGACAGAATCCCTGCCTTAATCAACCACTTAAAAGTCAGGGGTGCATGGGAAGGTAACAGGAAGGCTCAGCCCAGAGTATAGACATAGTTACACTGTCGCAAACTCCGTTCACTTCATGGGATCAGTCCAATGCTCTATCATCAAGCTGTGTTTCACCATGCAGGTTAATGATTTTTATTTTAGGACGGTGTGTACACATTTGTAAACTCTCAGGAAATTTTGGAAATGTGAGTATTACCTATTTGGGGCGAGCCTTCATGTATTCTACGGGAAAAGCGCTCACATGTACTAAATGTATCAACATTGCAATGTAAAAAACAATACTGCTAGGAGAACACTCCGTAGTAGACACCGAGTTTGGTGTTAGAGGTTGGAGTTCCATACCCTGACGAGGGCCCACTCTGTAAGTTCCTTCCTCACTTTGAAATCTTGTTCCGTAGAGTTGACCCATGAGCTGGCTTACTAGGAGTCCTTACCTTACCTTACCTTACCGTCAGAGGTGGATGTTATAGGTGATGGCTTTGGTTTTCTTCAATGTTCAGCTGGTGCTAATCTAGGCACATTCGGACTCCACTCAGGACTCCATTCAGGAGCTTCTGAGCTTCTACCAATGTGATCAGAGAGAAGGTGGATGTCATCTACATACAGTATAGTCCAGGTCTGAGGGGGCTAGACCTGGGGCTATGCCCTTGCAGTAGGCCAGCCAATATGATGACAAACTCCTCAGTATGTTCCCCCTTGGGGTCCTTTAGCACCAAGATCTGGGCCACGGTAGTTCCCTCCTCTCGAAACCGGTTTGTTTTGTTTTCCCTCAGGTGAGGGTCGATGGCATGACGCGTCCAGTTCTGGACCATACTGCTGGTGACGCATGGCAGGCTGACACATCGGTATTGGTATTGGTAGTACGACTATTGATAGTACGACTAGCATCGAATGGTCCGCTGCCTTGGGGATGAATGATGTTGGAGAGAGACCACATGTCAGGCTTGTTTAGCAGGGCAAGATTACAAAACCGTAGAATGATGTTATCAAGCCTGCCATCTTTACTACCTCTGGGGGTATTTGGTTTGGTATTGAGGTTTGAGGTCAGCTGTAGAGTTTTCTTTGTATGGATGAAGTCTAAAATGTTATTTACTAATGTTATTTACCCTTTAAAATGGAAAACACACACATGCTCCCAAGTTTGAAAATCCATTCATATCGTATAGGAGCTTTAATGGAAATTGCTCTCAGGAACAGCTTGTCTGATGCTGGCCTCATGATGATGTCATCAATGCAGCCTACTTTGTATAATTCCTCTAGTTGCAGTTCCACATTTGCATTTGCACTTTGTTTACAATGTTACAAAACATTGTTGATTTTCCAAGCTGGCATGAAATGGAAAGAAGCCTGGTTTAAAACCTAGCATCTGTATTATAATGACTCAAATATGAGATGATGTGCATATCAGCGCCCCCACCACCTCAGGACATTGTGGTACTGCAGCTAAAACTGCTGTCAAAGTTCGGCTCAAACTATTAGAAACGAGATTGAGGTACACACAACAATCAGAATGTTTGTTATTTGCGCTTTAACTATCATTGAAATACTTTTGCCTCTGGTTCCATATAGGGCAAACAAACATATAGGGGTCAAATGCAACATCATCAAGTCATGTACACTGCCCTGCAAGCCCTCGCTAATACGATCCACTCAGCCAATGATATTGCCCATTAGAAAATGACACGGTTGGACTGACGAATCAATGGTGATCATTAGCGGAGCGCTCTGTAATGAGAGCTGATGATCCCCATATGTAGAGGAGAGAGACGGCGCTGCGCTGCGCAGCTCGCCCCGGGAGGAGATGGTTAGCTAATGCTGCATCTGAAATGTAAAACACATACAGATGTGTGTGAGCGAGCAAAGAAAAGAAAAAAAAAACGACTTCACCACAAACTCGATTGTAACTCCTGTCATTGTTTTACTGCTTACTTTACCCAATGTGACCAGTGGAGCCTGTGGAAAATCTTTGCCACAGTCACAGCCGCACACACACAAACACACACACATGGATGGATTAAATCGACCCGGCTCCCTGGGCTATATAGCGTACCACACAGTGTAATGGGTCGAACTGTGTTTGTGTGGTCAGAGCGGTTTGGGGTTGAGGGGAAGGGAAGGTCCTTGACAACTGGATGGTTAATGGCTGAGGGAAGCAGATAGGCTCCAATAGGTGTGGTTATGGTGGGTGTCGGAAAGACGTGTGCGTTCTGTACATGCCGTGTGTGCTGTGCGTGTGTGCGCAAGCGTGTACTAGTAGTACTATACTTGTGGTTGGCCAAATCATGACCCCACAAGTGTAGTTGAATTTGAGAAATAGTCATTTGTTTCATGGTTAAAACAAGATCTTTTAGACGTTTTTGTATTTTTTTTTTTCTCGCATTTGTGGTTCCCAAACTTTTCAGGTCGCGATCGAGACGCGCCCTCACGCACACACAACAACTCGGGACTCCGACAAGCGCTTGGAATTCTAGGAGTTGAGGCATTGCTGTACACAAATATCGTGGCTACAGCCGATCTCCAAGCCTTGTGTGAGCTTGTCGATCGCCTGTTTTCACAATACACCTTGCAGTAAGCAAGGTGTATTGTCCCTAGCATCCAACTATGGGTTGAACAATTTCCAGCCAGGCTCTTTAATTCCTTTGTAAATATAGTGGATATTACACATGAAATAATGGTTCATTATTTGCAACCAGACCTTCAGAATATCTTCCAAATCCGTACGCCCCTATTCAGTGTAAAAATATGTTCTTTAAAGCAATGTTTTATCGTATAGAAAAACAACTATTGGTTTGTCTATAACATGTTATGCTTAGTTATGATTGGACCGTAGCAGTTTGTGGGAGGGGCTTAGTGCTAAGTGCTATTGTTGGTCTCTTTTGGCTCCCTCCCAGAATAGACCCTCAGGTTGGAAACTCCCGATTTAGAGGTTATAGTGTTAGGACTGATTTATTCTTCCCGTGCTGATGCTATCGTAGGCTTTATGGGGTATAAACACGGACATTCGTGAGATTGCCATATGAAAATGTTTAACGTCCTCACAACTGCGGTAATGCAAATGTGCGTTTGCATGCGTGTGCGTGCGTGTGTTTGCATGCGCGTACGTGTGTGAGCATCAGTGGCAACGCGCATGTTTATTGAGTGGTATACACAGCGGTGTACAGGTGGCAGGGGTCCAGGCTGGGGGGGGGAAGAAAAAAAAAACCTGTGTGTGTTCAAAGCACACACACACACACACACACACACGCACACACACACACACACACACACACACACACACACACACACACACACACACACACACACACACACATGCCTAATTATGCTGATTTAAGCATTCTTGCGGTCCTCCCTCTGGCTTGCGGTGAGTTAACTGGCATATAGGACGCACACAGAGCCAGGAGAGAGAGAGAGAGAGAGAGAGAGAGAGAGAGAGAGAGAGAGAGAGAGAGAGAGAGAGAGAGAGAGAGAGAGAGAGAGGGAGAGGGAGAGGGAGAGACAGAGGGAGAGAGAGGTGGGACTGGGGAGAGAGGAGATGATGAAAAGAAAATGAGGAGAAGAATTAAATATAGCACTTACTGACACAGCTAGTGAGTATCCCTAAACAGAGAATATCCCCTAAAAACCTCCAACGTCGATCCACGACAAGTTTTACCCCCCCTAGTCCCCTCCCTTCCTCAAACGTTTTAGGGTTATATAGTGTAAGCGGCGTGGGTGTGTGTGTGTGTGTGTGCGCGCGCCACATATTTATTTTTATATTCAGACGTTATGGATTGCTCCGGGAAAAGGCTGTCCCTTTTCCCAGCAAGGGGAATTAATACTGTTTGGACGTCTCTCTCTCTCTCTCTCTCTCTCTCTCTCTCTCTCTCTCTCTCTCTCTCTCTCTCTCTCTCTCTCTCTCTCTCTCTCTCTCTCTCTCTCTCTCTCTCTCTCTCTCTCTCTCTCTCTCTCTCTCTCTCTCTCTCTCTCTCTCTCTCTCTCTCTCTCTCTCTCTCTCTCTCTCTCTCTCTCTCTCTCTCTGTGGAGTCTGAAAGGGGAAAAAGCGAGGGAATGTTTCGCCATATAACGTAGTCTCTGGGTGGTTTTTGTAAAGGTGAAAAACTTGACCGCCGCTAACACAAACAAACCAGGGCTGCAGGTTTCAGAGTCTGCCCCAAGTTTGTTGACTCGGTTGACTCTCCCCTTATTGCGTATTGCCCTGGTGTGTACGCATGTGGGGGACCGTGTGTGTGTGTGTGTGTGTGTGTGTGTATACAGCACAAGTACACCTGTGCATGATGTACAATGTTGTCTTTTTTTAGGGTCTGTTGGTTTCTAATTGCACCCCGTAACCCTCAAGGCTCCCCACCCATCCCGTCCATGCATGTGGACACTCTCAGAGGTCCTTGAAATGAAAACATTTGAGAACCGATTGTTTTAGACAGTTTGCTGGTAAAGTGCCCTACTACACGCGCACGCGCGCGCGCGCGCGCACACACACACACACACACACACACACACACACACACACACACACACACACACACACACACTGTTGTTGGTTACAGCTGCAGTAGCTCTGCGGTTAGTGTGTAACGCAGGCAGTGGGTTGAGGCCTGCAGTCAGTCAGTCAGTCAGTCAGTCAGTCAGTGTGTGTGTGTGTGTGTGAGCGTGTGTGTGTGTGTGCGTGCGTGCGTGCATGCGTGTGTGTGTGAGAGAGAGAGAGAGAGAGAGAGAGAGAGAGGTGGTTGACGTTGTCCAGTGTGTATTCAGCGCTGCCTTTCACGCAGGTGATAGAATCCTGTTTCTTTTTTTGGTTGTATATATAAAAGGTACGTACAGTACAGTACAGTATACAGTAGAGCAGCGTGTGCCACAGGGGCCAGACTCCGGGGCCAGGCAGGGCATGCTGGGTGTCTCCGGGTTCAAATCCCCCTGTCTGTCTGTCTGTCCGTCTGTCTGCCCTGCAGCAGCATAACGCCATGCAGGAGAGACAGGAGGGCTCAACCCACACCGAGGCTCACATGTGTTTTCATCTGAAAATATGCTTTCTCTCTTTTCCCTCCCTCCCTCCCTCCCCTCCTTCCCTTCTCCATTCCACCAGCCACATCACGCCCCCTCACTCTCTCTCTCCTTCTCTCTCTTTCTTTCACTGCTTTCTCCCAGGGGCGGATGTAACATTTCCCAATTGGGGCGGGGGGGGGCAGGAGAAAATGGTAAGGGGGCGGCTTCATCGCCCGTGTCGCTTCGCGCCACGGGCGATGAAGCCGCACCCTTACCATTTTCGGTTACAGGACTTTTATTAGTCAAGTAAAGCATCAATAATAACATCAGTTGTTGCCGAAGTTGCAACAGACACGCAGCATGCATAAAGCTAAAGGTCTGACTCAGAGAGTTTTCTGTTTTCAATGATGAAATGCTGTTGGTTTAGTGGTGACACAGCTGTAGTTAGTCAGTAGCAGTAGTAGTGTTTCAAATCATTTTAAATATAGGCACTTTAATTTGAAATATCTTGGGTTGTTTTTGCATGCCATCGTGTTTGGTGGGGCAGACTGGGCATTTAGGGGGGAATCCCCCCCCCCCCCCATGCCCATGCCTAGATCCGCCCCTGCTTTCTCCTCTCTCCCTAATTATTAGTTTTTTTTGTCTCATATTCTTCCCTTTGCGCTTAATTCTCCAGCCATTCCTTCAGGAAGAGCCTTGACCTTATCTGTGGAGATACGTAGGATTGGTTGAGCTTTTAAAAGCCTCTTTATACTGACTCTCCTCTCTCTGCTAGTGTGTGTGAGAGAGAGAGAGAGAGAGAGAGAGAGAGAGACAGAGAGAGAGAGAGAGAGAGAGAGAGAGAGCTGCGTTGTTGCTATCTCTCTCCACGGTGCCCCCCGGTCCGCCCGTTCCGTTCAGCAGTCATTGTCCTCGCTGGAATGTCACTTCTTCCCACACAACGTTTTGATTCCCCAGACAGACAGAGCTGCTTCTTCTCTCAATGCTGGGCCTTCTCTCTTTTTTTCTTTTCTTTTTCACCTGCATGATGCTGCCTGACCAGGGGCGTTTTTGCTATTAGGCAGACTAGGCAGTTGACTGGGGCGCCATGAGGGGAGGATGGTGGAGTATAGGCTAAAGTATATGGATAAATACATTAGCCTATACTTGTTCACTATAACTAGAATTGAACATTAGTTTAAAAATGGTTCATATTTTGATGCCTTGGGGGCGGCATTTTACTCTGCTTGTCATAGGTATGACGTGCAGGGAAAATCTTGCCTGTGGCTCCAAATTGCTCCTTGAGAGGGTTCCAGGTGGTCCCCAGTTAAGTTGGTTAACCAGATGTAACACTTGAGAACGTAAAAATGAAACCAAATGCACCCGTAGAATATCCCTCATGTGAATTAGTCCAAGTCTACACAACTAGAAGATTAATGGTCATGGACAGAAGCAAAATAAATCTTTAGTTTTGGGGGCACTGTGGGGCTAAAATGTCCTCAAAAGGTGGTCCGTGGCTCAAATGCTGAATAAATGGTGGGCCCTGGGATGAAAAAGGTTGAAAACCCCTGCACTAAAGTAATGTAATATCACAATAATGTATGATAGCAGTATCACAGAAAGTTAGTGAAAGTGATAGTATCACAGTAAAATTATGTTAGTATCACATAGTATCATCTTCAATAGTATCACTTTCTAGTTAGTTTCCACTCATCTTTCTTTCTTTCTTTCTTTCTTTCTTTCTTTCTTTCTTTCTTTCTTTCTTTCTTTCTTTCTTTCTTTCTTTCTTTCTTTTTCTTTCTTTCTTTCTTTCTTTCTTTCTTTCTTTCTTTCTTTCTTTCTCTTGCCCAGACCATATAATGTCCGCTATGCTGCATATAGAGTTTCTTTGGTGATGTGAGGGAATGCTAATGCATCATAACGATATTAGAGCACTTAGACCAGGCAAACAGTGCCAAGTACTATCTGGAGAATCAAAAACCTCTGGACGAGAGCCTTCTCTCTCTCTCTTTTCTCTCTCTCTCTCTCTCTCTTTCTCTCTCTCTCTCTCTCTCTCTCTCTCTCTCTCTCTCTCTCTCTCTCTCTCTCTCTCTCTCTCTCTCACACACACACACACACACACACACACACACACGCACACACAATGAGCGCAGCATTCACCATTTTGTTTTTTCACGTTGGTGAAATATAGTGTCGAGAGTCAGAGGCGAATTCGCTGCAACAATGGCGTATTTGTATTCCGTAATGCAATTCACTGCGAATTGGAAGGCTAACCTAAATAAAGAAGAAGCCAAATCCTATATTACATCTGATTTGGGGGCAGGCCTTGGATAAACATTTTGCCTCAGCCGGGCTTCTCCACAATTACACATTTGAAACAGATTCCAGAAGGCTGTATGCATTGCATTACAAAGTCTGGTTCTTGTTTTTATACCCAACGTACAAAATCGACTGTATCACGAAATTCACATTTGGACTACAATGTCATATAATGTAATTTAAGTAAAAGTTTAAATGGAGTATCATGTATGGAAGCATTTGAAGCAAATCTGTTGAATGATTGGCGACTGTAGAATAGATGGCTGCAATTAGAAGCCAATTAATGCATTGGGGCAAGTTGTCCAATTTGGCTAGTTTGATTTAGTTTGATTTAGGCTGTAACTGCCGTGAGGGATCCAGTTATGATGACAAAAAGGCAAATCCAAAACACAGCGGTTTGCATTGTTATTTGGCGTGCGTGCGTGCGTGCGTGTGTGCACGCACGTGTGTTATTGATTCGATGCTGTTATCAGGGAGTTCAGTCTTGTCAGTCTGCCGTAGCTCCCTAAAGCTCTCTCTCTGCAAAGGCAAGTGCTTCCTTTGCACTTGCATGTGTGTGTGTGTGTGTGGGGGGGGGGGGGGGGGGTGTGTGTGGTGTGTGTGTGTGTGTGTTGTGTGTGTGTGTGTGTGTGTGTGTGTGTGTGTGTGTGTGTGTGTGTGTGTGTGTGTGTGTGTGTGTGTGTGTGTGTGTGTGTGTTCCAGTGCAGCATATGCAGACAGCCGGCCAAGAAGCCTCAACAGTGTCTGACGTGGCAGCTAGTATCTGGGTGTAGTCCAACTTGTGCTTCTGGCTCACTTTACTGTGATACTATCATGCATTACTTCACTGTGATACTACTACCATACATTACTGTGGTAATACAATACTTTACTGTGATACTACTACCATACATTACCGTGTTGGGAATATTACTATACCTTGTTAATGTATTACTTATTACTTATTACCTTCATTTTAAAGCAATATATTGTATTACAATATTGCTGTCTGAGCAAGTGTAATATATTAATATTACTATTACATATTACTTAAAAGAAAAATGTTGTGCAAAATATATAATTAAATATTTAGTGTCACTATTAATCAAATATTGTGTAGGCCAGTGGCATAGCTACAATAAAGAAAGTGCACTTGGCTATCTGGGAAATCCATATGAAATCAACTTGAAAAAACGTCCTCCTGAATAAATAATTTGATGACAAATTATAGAAAATAAGTAATTATTTAACTTTTTCAGTTGTCAAGAAAATTTCACAAGAACATTTTCAACGAGACAGATTGACAGAAAGTAATATTGAAAGCAATGCAGTAATGCAGAAAGAAAAGTATAATATATTAGATTGTTTTTGTTAAGTAATATATTTATATTACAAGTTACTGCATTTTGGTAATATATTATGTAATATATTGAGTTACGTAGTGCACATGTCCCAACACTGATCATTACTGTGGTAATACAATACTTTACTGTGATACTACTACCATACATTACTGTGGTAATACAATACTTTACTGTGATACTACTACCATACATTACTGTGGTAATACAATACTTTACTGTGATACTACTACCATACATTACTGTGGTAATACAATACTTTACTCTGTGATACTACTACCATACATTACTGTGATAATACAATACTTTATTGTGATACTACTACCATACATTACTGTGATAATACAATACTTTACTGTGATACTACTACCATACATTACTGTGATAATACAATACTTTACTGTGATACTACTACCATACATTACTGTGATAATACAATACTTTACTGTGATACTACTACCATACATTACTGTGATAATACAATACTTTACTCTGTGATACTACTACCATACATTACTGTGATAATGTAATACTTTACAGTGATACTACTACCATACATTACCGTGATAATACATTACTTCACTGTGATACTACTACCATACATTACTGTGATAATACAATACTTTACTATACTATCATACATTATTACTGTGATACTTCTCAATTTACTTACTATCATGTATTACTTCACTGATACTACTATCATCAACAAGAATCAAGAAATACAACATAAAAAGAAAAAAAAAACAATATAACAGAAACAGGGAAGCATAATACAGCAGTACAACAATGTATCAATACAACAGTTAAGAATATGGAGGTTGTAGTCTTGAAAACAAATGTCTATATGCTACTATCATACCATACCTTACTATCACACGTTTATAAATGCTAATTGACTATTTCATTTACAGGGGATATTTGTATATTGTTTTAACAGTGTTTTATGAGGGGTTGTGGGCAGCTACTATACGATCTAACGGCTAAGATATCTTCATATAGGACAGATATGAGAGATTGGGGCTATAGGAGAGAGATAAAAGAGGTTATATCTCCCTGAAGCCACGGCAGGAATGACAGAGTTAGTTCTCACAGAGATGCCATCCTATAGTACAGGCCATGTGGGATGCTTAACATTTCTTAACTAAACCAGGTCTTGGCACCAATAAGTCATAATTAAGAAACAGGGATTATACTAAGGCTGCAGCTGTAGTGTATTAAATCATTTTTAGCAGCATTTGGTACTGGCTAGGTTTGTTGATTCAATTGTAAACTCCCATGTTTTACATTTTTTATTTTTAAGTATAAATGCACATGTCAAATACAGCATTCATTTGATTCTACTCCTCCAAAGAGCTGCAGGTCCATTCAGTTTAAATTTGAGATATCTTGAGGAAAGCTATAATTACCATGCTATTCTTTGTGGCGCATTTCACAGGCACTATCCCGCCTATACGGTATCAGCATGGTACCAAAACAAAAAAAAAAAACATTCAGGATGGGAACCCCTTTTGGTCTTTTCAGCATCTTAATCTTGAAAATGTGGCGCAAACCTGTGACTATATATATATATATATATATATATATATATATATATATATATATATATATATATATATATATATATATATATATATATATATATATATATATATTCTTTCAAAGCAACTGTTTACAACTCAAATCTTTGCTTCCTGGCGAAAACACATTTTCAGATGCAGGGAATCGGCAAGGTCAATCATACATATAATTCTCTGGGGTCCTTGGCATTAAATAGTTGAAGAACCATGCACTGACATGTTGTCACACAGAAATGTTTTCGTATTTTTGGAAATCTGTCATGATCTTCGAAGCCTCAGGTCTAAAATGGGTTCAATGAACACATTTGACTGCGCGGAATGAAACCTCACGTCAAAACAAACGCCCCTGGACCTTATTCACTGCGACCCAGAGGAGGAAAAATACATGAATTACTTCACTGTGATACTACTATCATACATTATTGTGATAATACATTCCTTTACTGTGATACTATCATACAATACTTCAATGTGATACTACTACTACCATACATTACTATGATAATACATTACTTTTCTGTGATACTATCATACATTATGCTTGGGCCATATTCACTGTGACACAGAGGGGGGAAAAGAAAAGCCAGCCATCTTTTATTTTCTCCACTTTTCGACACACGTCCGTCCATCCGCTCGTCGATGCATGCTATGCGTGCCACCATGCTGTGCACTGTAGCGTAGCGCAGGCCCCGTGCGAGGTGCAGCGGTGCAGCGGTGGTGGGTTTTCCTCTGTTTTATGTCCCGCTAGGAGGACATGTATACTTATGGCTGTCTGCCTGTGGTGCTGTGGTGCTGCCGAGGTCCCGGCGAGGTGGTAGTTTAGAGACCGAGCAGTCGGCGAGCGGCGGTCACCAGAGGAGAGATAACTGCCCTGCACGCACACACACACACACACACACACACACACACACACACACACACACACACACACACACACACACACACACACACACGCACGCAGGGCTCTTCCAAAAATGTATTCCCTATACGTCTGTCCTCCCGTTTGGCTTCGTATAAGGGGGGGAAGGCGATTTCAAATGAAGTATAAAAACCAAACATGGTTTCAAAGATGAAAGATGTTGGCGAAGAGACGTTGTAATTTTGTTTTTCCATGGTTTCAAACCAAAGTGACAGTTTCCTGCTTTCTGCTATAGTGTGTGTGTGTGTGTGTGTGTGTGTGTGTGTGTGTGTGTGTGTGTGTGTGTGTGTGTGTGTGTGTGTGTGTGTGTGTGTGTGTGTGTGTGTGTGTGTGTGAGATGTGGAGTGTGTGCGCTGCTTGCTTGCGGCATGTCTGCTGCGTCTATTTCTATCCCGGGTGTTTTATACTTCTGTCTCTGACAATGCAAGAATTGACCCATTTTGGGTGCATTTTTTGACACTCTCAGGGCCTGAATGCCTAGCCGTGGGTTGTGTGGGTACTATAAGGGGTCTTTGTCCTCCTCCTGCCCCTCTCTGCGGTTATTCCGGGGCCTGGCGTGGCTATCGGCCCCCTACCGGGCACAAGGCGCACGACAACCCTTTTAAGCCATTTAAACCCTATGTATACATTCAGCGTTGCCAGGCGTGCTCCGCTTGTTATGTATAAGCAACGTTGAGCTTGCATCTTTCCAAGGTTCCTGGGAAAATAATGATTGGCTGGCTGATTTTTGGGCTTGTGTTGTTTCTAACGTGTTTAAACCAGGGATGCCAACCCTATAGGAGGCTTTGGTCCGATGAACCGGTTGCTTTGGTCTGTTTACAGCAATTTTCCGGGAATTGGGCACGTTATAGCGCCACCATCTGACTAGACTGTCTGAAACCTAAGAAATGAGAGCACAAAACGGGATAGGTTTGGAATTTTAGGCTTTATTCAATTGGGATCAAAGGTAGCAATCAAGGGGTTAAATCCGACTAACTGCCAAATCAAAGTTCTGTCGCTCCCCTTTTTAAGTGAGCGTGTAAAGAGTGAGCTCCCGTGCAGGAAGCCTTTTAGGGGGGCGGATATACTTTTTAAGCCCTAAT
>CM076973.1:4915713-4950713 GCA_039105355.1 Benthosema pterotum | reverse complement strand
AATACACGACGGGCCTAAATATAACAATTGGTATAAGTCGAGGGCTGGACCCGCCGGACTGCGTTTCAACGCACAGGGCACCGGTTCACAAGGGCGTCCCAGGGAAACAGTAAAATTTACCTTCAAAACTCATGAATTCCTTAATAACAAGACAAATGCAAAGATGAAACTGCATGCATTCAAAATTACATTATTAAAGCTCAATTTCCTGATCTATGGTCCTCACCAAGCAGTGCTTTACATGAGAAAGAAAATCAATTGAGTTGAGCAAGTAAAACAATTAGTTCCTTATCAAGGTGTGCGCAATATACCAGAGGACCAGTGCTAATAGTAGTTAGACATCATCTCACGGGCTGACGATAATTTATTCGCGGGCCTGATTATTTGGCCCCCGGGTCTTGAGAGTTTGACATATGAGTTCAGTTCCGAGGGAATAAGGTAGTAGTTTTTTTTTGTCAACTTTTCCTTAATTCGTCCACATATAGCCCTGAGGCTCTCCTGAGGTCTCCTCCTGTCCACATCTCCTCCTAATGGCAGGGTGTTTCTAACCGCCGCTGGCTTGCCCCGTGCACCTTGCTTTTACTGCGCTCCTCACAGGGAAGAAAACACGGAAACTTGGCTCGCATGGCCTGCATAGAAACTTTTTTTCCCTCTCTTCTCTTCTGAGTTCTCTCTCTCTCTCTCCTCTCTTTTTAAACAGAGCGGTCTGAAATGGCAGTATGCCTGCGTTGCATATGCATGCCTTTAACCAACGTCTGCAGTGTGTTTTTGTGCTGCACAAACTTTAGGAGAATCTATAGTGGAAGCTTTTGCATGGGATTTTAAAGGCAAGGATCGAGGCACAAAGTTAAGACTTAGAAAGAAAGAAGAAGACTTTCTGAGATTATTCCACTTTTCAGGGACGGTTTGAAGGAAATAAGCCAAAAACACACCATCCCTGCTGAGTGTTTTTTTTTGTTCGGACGTTGTAAAGATGTAGGCGTAAAAGATCCGTTGTGGAGGCTTTTTCTTCTTAAATTATGGCTCAGGGTTCTGTGTTGGTCCCATGCACAATCCATGCCGAAACCACACAACATGCTATAGTCATTTTTTTTAGTCTTTTTAAGCTTTTTTCGATACACACAGTTACAGGCCGTACGTTTCAGTACATGTTATTTTACTGTGTGTGTGTGTGTGTGTGTGTGTGTGTGTGTGTGTGTGTGTGTGTGTGTGTGTGTGTGTGTGTGTGTGTGGTGGGGAAAATAATCACCTATGACTGGACCAGGTTCATAAAGTCACTGAGGTTCCATGAAGGCCCTCGTTATACTGACAATTTTAATTCCAACAAAAAATACGCCATTACATTCAAGCATATTGTTTGAGCCAATGTAAAAATAAATAATTGTAGACAATGCATTGTTGCACCAGCTCATTTAATCTGTGGTTTACCGTATTCAAAGAAATTAAATAGCTGAACCGTCGAGGCAGTTAGGTTTATTTATGAGGATGGGGAAGTTCATAATAACAATTTCAGATTTTTAACCAAATTGTGCAATAATTTAATATGTTCTTCCACATAGAAAAAATTGTTATATTTTTCCCTTATAATAGGCTAATAATAATAATATATTTATAAGTTACATTTCCAATCATGATTTAACCATTTAATTTACAGGTTCCTCATTTGGCTTGTTAAGGGAAGAAAATAAAGTGTTATCAGAAAAAACTACCAAAAAAATAAATAAAATAAAATAAAATATTAATCAGTGTAAATAATTTTACATTATGCAAAATCTAAATGCAGACGAAAATGCTGAAGGCCTGCTGCTGTGCTTCAAAGAAAAACCTGATTGTGTAATTCTGTCTATACAAACAATATAAATTTTAACAATACATTTTGCTTAAAAGCAGGGCCTAAACCAATGTTATAATGATCAATATTGATACAAATTAATACATGGACATCACGTGATTCACACTATAAATTCGTTATTTTCCTCTTTATTGGTATGTCCTCTTTGGGTTATAGGCCTAATCAAGACAATCAAGACATTGTATGCCTATTTAATATCTCAGCTTACATTTGAATTTTGAATTGCAAATGTAAGCTGAAATGTAAGCTTTGTATGTAAGCTTTGTATTAGGATACAAATTGACTTAAGTGTAGCCAGCTGCCAGACCTGCATTATTGTACAAGTCAATCAGACGGACGGGTTTAGTTTGACTGAGGAAATGTTTACGTCAAGTTAATCCTGATATCGCTCAGACGCACGCCTGTGTGTGTGTGCGTGTGTAGTCTAGGAGGCCTAATATACAAATAATTCATCCAAGCAACAAAAGATAAATATTTCAGTGTCAGTCAGGTGACTCACAGCCAAGGCGTTGCCATCATCATCATCATCATCATCATCATCAGATCAGACATGTGGTTTGGACGCTACGCTACGGCATGGCTTCATCTTTTCCCTTTTAGTTTAGTTTAGTGCTTCCTTGGCATTGTTTTAGTTTCAGCACAGAGGAGGCCCCGCATTTCTCCAGTTTACATCATATTTCTGTCAGGTTGCAGCGCCAGGGTGTTGATTTTTGTTCGGTTTGTTTCAATTCTGTCGACTGCAGCAGGCCCTGCGTAACGCCGCTCAGACAGACAGACAGACAGACAGACAGACAGACAGCCAGATACGGTCCTCACGGACACGTGAGGTAGCGAAATACCCAAGGTACCCAAATGGAGCGAAATATCGACGTTAATTGTGAGTATACATGGGCCTACGGTATGTGCGTGACAGTAACACCAAGAGAGGAAGACTGCACTGCCTGCACGGAGAGACACGGAGACAGTGGACAGAGAGAGTTACATTAGACTACACATTCCAGCGCGGGCCGCTAGACCGAACTGAGCTGAATTCAGGTGAAAAACGTTGAATAGGGGCTGCTATTGTTGTTGTTGCGTGGCAGGCAGGCAGGCAGGCAGGCAGGCAGGCAGAAAGCTGACCTATTTGGCTGTATGCGTGGCGACGAGGCGCTGCTGCTGCTGCTCCTCCGCGTGGCGAGCAGAGCAGCAGAGCGCTGAGTGCAGGGCAGGCAGGCCGGCAGACAGGCACAGGCCCGGAGGAAAGAACGCAGAGTTTCCCCTCCTGCACGGCGGCGGCGCGGAGTGCAGTGAACCAGGGCCGGATCTAGACGGAGGGGGCATGGGTGGGCAGTGCCCACCCAAATGCAGCTCACCCTGCCCACCCAATGAAAGGTAATATCAGTGGTTTTCATGCAGAGAGTTCCAGGTGGTCCCCAAGCTAAGTGATGGAGAGTTGGTTCACCAGATGTAACTCATTGAGAGCGTAAAAATGAAACCAAATGGACCCGTAAAGTTAAAATTGGTTTCATTTTTACGCTCTCAAGAGTTAAAATATTCATCATGTTAATTAGCCCAAGTCTACACAACTAGAGAATGTAGTAGATTAATGGTCATTTGGATCTGTATAGCCTATTTGACTGCTTTGTTTCCCAAATCCAGCCTGGAATTGTGGCTCAAACCCAAAAGAAATCTTTAGTTTTGGGGATAAAATGTTATCAAATGGTGGTCCGTGGCTCTAGTGCAGAATAAATAGTGGGCCCTGGTATGAAAAAGGTTGAAAACCACTGCTTCATATGAAAAAACTTTATAGTTGCCCACCCTGCCATTCTTTCTGCCCACCCTAATAGGGATGGCTAAATCCGGCCCTGCAGTGAACGCGACGTCATTATCAAGACAAAACAAAAAAATATATATCATGCATTTAGTAATTGCAGAGCACAGGAAGAGCAATGCACTGTCTGTCTGCATTATAGGTGAGATATACATTACGTACTATATACGGTAAGACACACTATTATAGCATAGTTTAAGGGTCACCACCTCGGGGCTTGGCTATTTTTACCGCGCGGTTCGGTTGTCTTCCCCTCTCTATATGAATTCTGGCACCGAGGAGAGCGAACTGTATAGCCGCCAATGGCGTCTGTTCATCTCGCTACACGCTGCTGTCTGGCCTGGATATGCTCTGGTATAGTCTCTTTGGCAAGCGTCTCCGTCGAGACGACGTATACAAAAAAAAAAAGAAGTTGAGAGAAAGGTCTTTTGAGTCGCCCACCATGGCTTTTATTTAACCGAGGAAAAGTGCGTTTACAGTGACTCTTCTCCACCCTAACAGTGACCTACTGAATAATGGACGCTGAGTGTTTTTTTTGCACATGTTTTAGCCGTCGTTCCTATCCGAGGCCTAATGAAGCTCAATGTAACTTTTAGAAACAAAACGGGCTTGGCTTTTTATAATTTTATTTCAAAAACAGATGCACTTTTCCAGCTAATAGTATAGGTACACGTAGTTAGGCCAATATTAAAAGTATATTTAAAAAGTGTCAATTGCAACTAACGCCCTCAGTCTGACTCTAATTACCTGCACCTGCGTTTTATTTCTCCTTTATAAATCACAAGTCATTAAAGGGGAATTGCACCCATTTTCAACATTTTACTATGTCATTGATGTACCTTCAAGGTGTTGTGTGGACATGGTAAAAAAGTTCCCCCATTCTATGTTCCCAAGAAATGGAGGTCTGAAGAAAGCCACTAACATGGTGAAACATCTTGATAGATGTATTTTCACCATGTTAATTGATTTCTTTAGACGCTTCTTTTTCTCTCAGAAAAAAAAAATGAAAATGGGTGGAATTACCCTTTAAGGCTATACCAGGGGAGGGCAATCAATTTTCCCCAAAGGGTCAGATGAGATATAGAATATATTATAGAGGGCCGTGCCAAAAGGCTGAACTACCGTAAATTCTGCGTAACATTCATTTAATTTCTAATGTACACGCAGTAAATGGCATTTATTTGACACAATGATACGAGTATTGCGTTATTATGCAATGGAAAAGTGAGGTTCTTTCCAAAAATCTACAAAACAATAGGCAACAGTAGGCTAATCAGGTTCACGTCAGGAAACCTGTGTGTATGAGAATAAAATTATTGTATTGCATATTGTATTTTACTGTATATTCTCTAACTACCCTTTCACAAGCAGGTCAGAGTCAGTCAAAGGGCCGCATTTGGCCCCCCGGCCCGAGCGGCATAACTAACGCTCATTTCTGGGCGGCTATACTTACTGCATTTGGCCCCAAAACAGTATGCCTATTGCCTACACATTAGGCCTTTGTCTTCGTATACTTGGCAGTCATATTATAACTGTTGTGAGCCCTTCAAAAACCCAGGGGCGGATGTAACATGTTCCATTTGGAGGGGCAAGAGAAAATGGTATTGCTGCGGCTTCATCGCCCGTGTCGCTCCGCGCCACGGGCCATTTTCAGTTACAGGACTTTTATTAGTCAAGTAAAGCATCAATAATAACATCAGACACGCAGCATGCATAAAGCTAAAGGTCTGACTCAGAGTTTTTATTGATGAAATGCTGTTGGTTTAGTGGTGCCAAAATTGTATTTAGTAGCAGTAGTAGTTTCAAATCATTTTAAATATAAGCACTTTCATTTGAAATATCTTGGGTTGTTTTGCATTGGCATCGTGTTTGGGGGGGGGCAGACTGGGTATTTAGGGGTGCATTGCCCCCCCATACCCATGCCTAGATCCGCCCCTGCAAAAACCTCCTATGTATCCGCCTACCGGTATGTTTTTTCTCTAGTGAACCTGCGCCATGACTTTCTGACTTTCTGCCATTATTAGTGATTAGCAACCTGTCACATTTAGCCCACAGGATAAAGGTCAGTGTTGTTTCAGAGTGGCAGGTCATGGCCCACAGAGATAAGATGAGCTCAGAGCTGTTGCAGAACACAGATAACTATACCATATAACTACGGCTTTCGCCTTAGAGCCTCAGGCACAAATTACCGCCTTTGTGTCTGCTGCTGAGCATAATTCTCTTTTTTTTTGGGGGGGGGGGGGGGGGGAGTAGAACCAGGGGTGTAGTGGAGGGGGGACGCGGGGGGACGGCGTCCCTCTTCTTCTCACATCTAAAATATTTTTGGGGCAAGAGTAGGCCTATGTATTTTTGTCTTGTCATTTACTTTTATGGATGTGGATACAATTAGGCATTGTAAACAATCTTTCTCAATATGCTATGCTTGTTTTAATAGCGTGTCTGTGTGTGTTGCGCAGGTGCACGCAAATGCAAGTGTGCATGCGTCTTAAAAAAGGGAATTCCACTCATTTTCAATATTTTACTATGTCATTAATATACCTAAGAGAATGATGTTGTGTGGACATGGTAAAAAAAGAAGTTCCCTCATTCTGTGTTTCCTAGAAATGGAGGTCTGAAAAAAACATTCGTATGATGAAATACATCTTGATGACATCATCAAGATGTGTTTCACCGTGTTGATGAGTTTTCTTTTTTCTGAGAGTGTACAAGTGGAACCAAATGGACCCGCTAGGTCCATTTGGTTCACATTTGTACACTCTCAGGAAAAAAAACTGAAAATGGGTGAAATTCCCCTTTAAGAGGCGTGCATGGCCCTAACAAGCAAATTATACTGGTTTTAAAAGAAATATATATAAATTGACCATATTAAAATAGTAGGGTGCCTTGCAGACCTGATTCTTAGCCAGCATAATAAAAAACTTTTACTTTGATTGCAAATTGTGCACAGGCCTCAGCGCTTAATGTGCTATTATGCCTATTTCATGCGGTTGTATATTATTATTCAGGTTTTGGTCCAACTTTATGATCATAACAGGCCTGGCAGTGTTATTTTTTACTAAGAGGAGGAATGCTTGAAGCACATTTTGATATTCAAATATGCCGTGTAGACCTAGTGTTTGAGCTACGGTGGATTCATTTCATAGTAATGCGTTTGCGAAATTTCCACCAGTTCTTTCATTAGATGAAGAATTAATGATGCTCGAGTACTCCTAAAAAATACTATATATATATATAGTATATATATATATATATATATATATATATATATATATATATATATATATATATATATATATATATATATATATATATATATATATATATATATATATATATATATATATATATATATATATTGTTGTATGTTCTACTTACCACAAAGAGATCCTGCTTATATTTTTTTATTTATGTATTTTATCTGTTTGTGGGTGGCCTGTATACTGTATGTGCAAAGAGTACGGTAATACATACTATTAGTCCTATTGTCCGCATATCATTGGACGGACGTGTGTGGTCTCAAACACGCCTGACTGGGGCCATTGTTTTACAAAGTTAAAAACGAAAGCAAGATATAGGTCCATTCACTTTGATCGAAACATTTCACCCCCTAATTCCTATTTCCGCCGCATCTTTATTGCCACATCATCTTCCTCTTCCCCTTGCCATATTTTTCATGCGACACAGAGAGGGCCGCAGTGCTGCGCGAGGCGAGCATATGCCTGCCTGCGATGCGATCGGCGCTCGGCCCGGGTCTGGCCGAGAGGAGATGTGTTCTGCTTTGCCCCCGAGCAGCGGCATCTACACACAGTATACACACTATACAGGCTAGCTAGCCAGCTGACCAGCTATAGCCGGGGCTGGCCCCCTTCAAGCAAGCACGCAAGCAAGCCATTCTCTAACCAGCTACAGCCAGCCAGCCGCTGACCGGCTAGCCAGTCGCTGACCGGCTAGCCAGCTCATAGTTGGCCCACCCAGGCAGTTTATTCACTCATGCAAGCCAGCGGTAGGCTACGTCCAACAAGCTAACATTCAGCCTGCTATAGCCAGCCATGCGGGCTGTAGTGTCTTCCCAGTCAAACAGGGACAGCAGCGGGACCTGGCCCAGCTCTGTGTGAGGGCTCTGGGAGCCAACCCGGAGGACTATAGACGTTCACATGGCGCACAATAGCACGACCCGTGCGTGCGTACATGCAGCGAGTTTCAGCTAGCACTGAAACGGGGCTGGGTCCTTCACCTTGGCCTGCACGGACGGCGAGCAAAAAGCCTGTTGTGTTATAGCTTCCCCCGCTGCCTTCATTCCAATTTTGTCAATGCCTTTTTATAATTCCTTTGAACCTGATGCGTAATCACGTAATTTGTATATTAGTTGTGTTTTGGCAGAATGACGTCGTATTTGCATTTGACACAATTGAATGATGGCATCTAAATTGTTCCGCAACCACTCAGCATACACACATGCGCACATGCATGCACACACATATAAAGTGTGTATGTATATATATACAGTGTGTATATGTGTGTGTGTGTATATATATATATATATATATATATATATATATATATATATATATATATTATTCACGGTTGGTATCCATCCTTTGTGTCTGAGCCTGTCCTACTGCGGGGCAGTGGGAACCATTGTCTTTCCGCCCAGGCGATAAGGGTCAGACAATACGAAGCATTTCCAGGTCACCTACATAATCCCCTCAACTTCCCGGGTGTTCGGTTGTATTCTAAAACAACCAGGAAAAAAAAGAAAAATAAGAATCTGATGTTACAGAAACAACATATACACTACAGTATCTAATTCTCAAAGCATTACTGTGTAGGCTATAGGCTAAGTCTTGAACCCAGGGGGGACATTACAGTATACCGGCGCATATATACAGTATCTGGGGGTCCGTGTTGGGGAGATTTCATATCCAGTTTTGCTTGTTATAAACGGCTTTATATCTACAGTCCACTTACGTCAAGTGTCCCTCAGTGGCATTTTTTCTGTCACCAGTTAGTCAGTCACTCCCGTGTCTGTGGTGCATGTACGAAAAGGAGATCGCTCTCCAAAAAAATTCTCTAACAGAAACTTTTTAATGTGTTTCCACGTCTATGTTGCTGTCTGGTGTGGGGGGTTGAAAATAAATAAATGGATAAAGGAACAGGGCAGGGGAGGGGGCAGTTTGGATGTGAGAGTAGTGCATTTTGAAACAGGAGACAGAGCATGTTTTTGGATGGGTTATTTTTTTTTGTTTGGGGGGAACGGGTTCTTTTGCCACCCAACCACCCCCCCCCCACCCTCGCCCCTGCGCCACCCCCCCCCCCCCTCTCTCTCTCTTTGTTTGTGTGGTAAATCCAAGAGCAGCTGCTGGTCTGAGGGTCTAGTGGGATTTTGGGCCTGTGTTTTCTCATGCCATCCAGTGCCAAGGTGGTGTAATGCGAGTGGAGAGGGAGGGAGGGAGGGAGGGAGGGGGGAGAGAGAGAGAGGGGGGCATTGAGGGGGTAGTTTCTGGAGAGGGGCGGCGGGGGCGGATCTAGGCATGGGCATGGGGGGGGGCAATGCCCCCACCAAACGTGATGGCATGCAATTAAACAACCCAAGATATTTCAAATTAAAGTGCTTATATTTAAAATGATTTGAACACTACTACTGAACGCTACACACTACTACTGCTACTAACTACAGTTGTGGTACCACTACTAAACCATCAGGATTTCATTGAAAACAGAAAAGTCTCTGAGTCAGACCTTTAGCTTTATTACATGCTGCATGCTTGCTGCTACTTTAACAGCTGATGTTATTATTGATGCTTCTTATGCTAATATAAGTCCTGTAACTGAAAATGGTTGCCATTGGCTATGAAGCCACCCCATACCATTTTCTCCTGCCCCCCCCCCCCCCCCAATTGGGAAATGCTACATCCGCCCCTGAGGGGCGGGCGAATGGTTTGATGGGACGGTAGGGTACCAGTGACCATGCATGCGCCGGTGACGAAGCAAGGCATGGTGTGGGGAGGGAGGGAGGTATTTTTTGGAGGCGGGTACTGCTGCATGCTGCTGCTGCTGCTGTTGTTGCCACTGCTGCCGCCTGTAAAATTAATATCCTTTGCCTTTGGACTTTGCTTCTTTTTTTTGCACTGGATTGGAACTCGTCTATTTGGCTAACGACGTACCTTCTGCCTGCTGCGACGCTATGCACATAATCGCCTCCTCTCTCTCGCGCGCGCGCGCGCCCTCAGGGGCGGATCTAGGCATGGGCATGGGGGGGGTGGCGGCAATGCCCCCCTAAATGCCCACGGTCTGCCCCACCAAACATGATGGCATGCAAAACAACCCAAGATATTTCACATTAAAGTGCCTATTTTTAAAATGATTTGAAACCCGGCCTACTACTGCTACTAACTAACTATAGCTGTGTCACCACTAAACCAACAGCATTTCATCATGGAAAACAGAAAACTCTCTGAGTCAGACCTTTAGCTTTATGCATGCTGCGTGGCTGTTGCAACTTCAACAACAACTGTTGTTATTATTGATGCTTTCCCCCCAATTGGGAAATGTTACATCCGCCCCTGCACGCCCTTCTATTTCTCCCTGTGTCTCGCTCTCTCCGATACCAGCCACCAACCAACCAACCAACCAACCAACCAACCAGTCCACCCGCCTGCCCTCCCCCCTCCCACTCTCTGCCATCTCCCTCTCTCTCTCCCTCTCTCTCTCTCCCCCTCTCTCTCTTCCCTCCCTTTCAAAGAGCTGAGAGCGTGCGTATTGGCTGGGACCGTTTGAGACTCGGTGCCAAATAGGTGGGCCCTCTGCGTGTTGGCACAGACTCAGTCAATGGTTAGAGAAGGAAAGTGGAGAGGAAGAGAGAGAGAGAGGCAGAGTTGGCGAGAGAGAGAGAGGGGGGAAAAAAGAAGCGGCGGCGGCAATGCTCGGGTTTGCCAGCGGTCGTACGCGCTCTTCCAACATTGATTCCATCCTCTTGGTTTTTTTTTTCTACTTCTTCTTCTTCTGCTCCTCCGTCCATCCGTCCGTCCGACCATCCAACTAACCCCCCCCCACCCACCCACCCCCTCACCACCCTCCCTTGTCCGATTCTCTCATTCTCTCTCTCTCTCTCTGTGAGTCTTATGTAGAGCCTAGCCTACAGATCTGAACCAATAGCACGCTCCGCATTGCCAAGCTTTTTTTTTTCTTCCCTCCCCTTTTTGTTATCAAGATCTTTTTTTTTTTACCTTGTACATTTCTTTGCGAGAATCAACAGTATTTTTAAAATATTTTTTGTGGGACTTGTTTTTTTTTGTATTTTTTTTTGTTTATGTACTTCTTGGTGCTGCTCCTTCTTAAACCAAATGCATACTTTTATTAAGGCTTTTATTTTTTTGAGAGATGGTTGAACTTCCTCCCTGCTCTCTCCTTCTTCTGTAGTGCTGTTGAGCAGTGTGTCTCCTGCCAGCCTCCCGCTACACTACCTCCTGTGTTTCTTTGCTGGTATTACAACCGCAAACCGTTTCCCTCTGGCCTGGCGCCTCTTTCACAATCCTCCTCATTCCCCCCAACGCCACGCTGATTTTACTGGACACTTTTTCTGCCTTGCTCTTTTTTTTTAAATCCCAATTTTTATTTTTCTCCTGTCTTGACTCAGTCACCAGTGAACTGCTGGTGCACTTTTACTCGGGGTATTGTAATATTTTTCCTTTTTTTTATTATTATTTTTTTTACAATCGTCGTGAATTTATGATGAGAGAGCAAAATGGTAACTACTGTTTTCCCTTTTCTTATTCACAACACTTGTAAATAATAACTGAAAAAATAAATTCATTTTGGATTACATGTTTTACACAGCATATATATATATATATATATATATATATATATATATATATATATATATATATATATATATATATATATATATATATATATATATATATATATATATATATATATATATATATATATATTGTTGGCAGTGTTTCATTTTATTTTATTTTTTAAATTTATTTTGCATGTCGTAAATATTTCCCTGCAGTCTCTACCAAATATTTCTTTGAATTATTATAAAGTTACGCAAGGTAACACTATACAATATTTTAATGTATTATAATCATGACTCCATTTATTTGTTTATTTATTATTTTGGCGATATATTCGGATATAACCACATTCATTTTTTATTTTATTTTATTTTTTATTTAAAAAATCCAATCCAGTAGATAATTCACTTAATTGCCGGCGTTGTGTTTTATGAAGTGTGTTGTAGTGGTGTACATACAGTATATGTGGGATGAGTACTGCGTTCGGCTGAGAGCGCACAGCGTCTATCGCTCTCTCTCTCTCTCTCTCTCTCTCTCTCTCTCTCACCGTCTCTGTCTCTCTGCCTCTCTCTCTCTCTCTCGACGGCTCTGGTTCATTCTCTCCCTCTGCTCCACACACAGAGCAGGGCGCCCGCCGCTCTCCTCCATGCTGCGCGCCGGTGCTAATAACTGCCTCTCCTCTCTCTTCCCCTCCTCACCCCCGGTCCCTCTCTCCCCTCCTTCTCTCCCTCCTTCTCCCCGTCCTCCTCCTCCTCCTGCTACCCCCCCTCCTCCTCCTCCTGCCTCCCTCCTCCTCCCCCTCTCTCCTCCTCGTCCTCCTCCTCCAACGCCGCCAACGCCGCCGCCCTCCTGGTGCAGGATGAGTTCCACCCGTTCATCGAGGCCCTGCTGCCCCACGTGCGCGCCTTCGCCTACACCTGGTTCAACCTGCAGGCCCGCAAGCGCAAGTACTTCAAGAAGCACGAGAAGCGCATGTCCAAGGAGGAGGAGCGCGCGGTGAAGGACGAGCTGCTGGGCGAGAAGCCCGAGATCAAGCAGAAGTGGGCGTCGCGCCTGCTGGCCAAGCTCCGCAAGGACATCCGGCCCGAGTTCCGCGAGGACTTTGTGCTCACCATCACGGGCAAGAAGCCGCCCTGCTGCGTGCTGTCCAACCCCGACCAGAAGGGCAAGATCCGCCGCATCGACTGCCTGCGCCAGGCCGACAAGGTGTGGCGGCTGGACCTGGTGATGGTCATCCTGTTCAAGGGCAGCCCCCTGGAGAGCACGGACGGCGAGCGGCTGGTCAAGTCGCCGCAGTGCTCCAACCACGGCCTGTGCGTCCAGCCGCACCACATCGGCGTGGCCGTCAAAGAGCTGGACCTCTACCTGGCCTACTTCGTCCACACGCCAGGTACGCACGCACATGCACACGCACATGCACGTTGATTTAACTCTGAGTGTGTACACATGGATGGATTGATTCCAGATTTGACTGTGCCTGGGATTTATACGGTTGCATGTTCATATATCATTCATAAACACATTCACACACACACACACACAGACACACACACACACACACACACACACACACACACACACACACACACACACACACACACACACACACACACACACACGCACACGCATAACAGATCTCTAGACTGACGAACTAAGACAGTTAGCATTTTGGATTTTTTTCCCCCTCCCTCCCCTCCCCTCCCTTTTTGGATATACCCTTAATTTATGTCTATTTTATTTTATGTTTTTCTTTGACAACGGCCCCGTTGAGAGTCCAGCTATATGATTAATATATCACGAGACTTAAGGAATGTGGATTTACAACCCCGCTTAATAATTCCAACCAAATGCTAAAGACATTTGTTCAGCAGGCCCTCGGAAATATGTGCTCACTGAAACGTTTCTGTTTTTTCTTTTCTTTTTTTTTTCTGTGTGTGAGTGCTGTATTGTGCGAGTGCATTGTGTGTGTGTTTGTGGGAGAGGGGACAGCGTGCCTGTGTGTATGTGAGCATGTATGTTTACAAGATGAGTGTGTACTGCCACTGTCAAACAGCGTGTTTTTCTCGCGTGCGTCCGGTGGTTGCGTCTGTTCACATGCTTGTATTTTGTGTGTACTCTGTGTGTCACTCAGACACCCCCAGACGATCCTCATCAGCCAAGGGTCATCGGTCGGGCCTTGTGTGTGTGTGTGTGTGTGTGTGTGTGTGTGTGTGTGTGTGTGTGTGTGTGTGTGTGTGTGTGGGTGTGTGTGTGTGTGTGTGTGTACTGGACACGTGTTTCATCTGTGAACGCTTTAGGCTGCACCTGTGTTCTTTGATTGTCTTAACAGTATTACAGTCAGTAGTACAGTGTACATTACACACACACACACACACACACACACACACACACACACAACACACAACACACACACACACACACACACACACACACACACACACACACACACACAGCCAATATCCAGTATCCACAGCATGCACGTTCAGCCAAAGACTATTATAAATTCAGTTTGGTACAGCCATTCGGCCAAACATTGTTATGTCTCAGCCACCGTAGTGAATATTCACAATCACACTGGTATGGCCAACAGTGTAGGCTGTCATGTGCATAGTGTAACATGCAAAGCCAAAAGGGGACGGCTCAGTTGTAGCTTCTCCACACACAGTCAGAAGCACATGTCTAGCACACACACACATGCACACACACACATGCTTGCGCAGTGTGCACACACAATTAATCCCAATACTACTTTTACTGCTGGCCTCATACCACGCGTACACAAACACATAACACATGACCTAATATTATCTCAGCTGAAGTTTCTGGAAATATCAAATACTGACTCACCTCAACACCCCCATATCCACATGTGCACGCATGCAATACGCGCAGGCGCTCCCCTTTATAATTGCTGCCCAAATACACACATGATGCGACAATATATATGTGTATATATTTGTGTGTGTGTGTGTGTGTGTGTGCATGAAAGAAAAGCTATTGTAACCAAATGCTCTCTCTCCCTGTCACTCACTCACTCACTCACTCACTCACTCACTCACTCACTCACTCACTCACTCACTCACTCACTCACTCACTCACTCACTCACTCACTCACTCACTCACTCACTCACTCACTCACACACACACACACACACACACACACACACACACACACACACACACACACACACACACACACACACACACACACACACACACACACACACCACATCGTGCTCTTGGTCCAACCACCTCAAGCTGTCCCAACCGAACCCTGGCAGAGGCCTGGCGCTCACTCTGTGTGTGTGTGTGTGTGTGTGTGTGTGTGTGTGTGTGTGTGTGTGTGTGTGTGTGTGTGTGTGTGTGTGTGTGTGTGTGTGTGTGTGTGTGTGTGTGTGTGTGTGTGTGTGTGTGTGTGTGTGTGTGTGTGAGATAAACCTACACAGGCAGCGCAGCTATCCATGTCACTGTGTTGATGTTAATACCTCAATGCTAATTTATATTTAAAAAAATGATCACTCGTCATTTGCGTTTGTGTTCGATTGGAGCAATTAACCCTAATGCACCGCCATTGTTGTTATACTACTATTATATTGTTGTAAAATAACAGTGTCAAACGCTTTTGTTAATTAAAATGAATTTAGTGAAATGCCATTAGAGAAGACATTGGATTTGGGGATTTTGCAATATTTCGAGCACTTTCATTTTGTTAAGGCTTTTAATTCAATTTTGGTCGGTTGCCAGTTCATTATCTGGCAGTGTTTTTGAAACGGATGTAGTTTTTAAAGTATAGTCTTGTTTATGATTTTTTTTTACAATTTTCATACAGTTTATGTATAATTAATTATTACGTATAATTTACATAATATTCTACAGTATGTATGGTTGCTGACTTAGACTTGGCAGTTACTGGCACTGGCTTGGGAGAAAACATTGGATATAATCAGTAAATAACTGATAAACAGCCTAAACCCGCTCCTTGATTTGCCCTGTGTTATCACATAGTGGTTGTATTGTACACTCACTATTGAATAGTCCATTTCTGTGTGGACTCCAAGATTGTGAATGTATGTGCTCTTAAGACCATACTGTTGTGTTGATCAGTATGGTGTACATAATATTGTACTCACCAGTATTATACAAGCTAAAAATCCTGATCGAGTGTCATTTTTACTCTGAGAAACAGCAAAAAAAAAAAAAAAAAAAAAGATTTTAAGTACCATTTTACATGGCTGTGGAGAGCCTCAAGCTTAACCCCGGAACTGAACCATGGGTGATTTTCACCCAAACGATTATGTTTTTGTAATTTTCCATAAAGTTGCTGATGTCTGACGTGGGTGGCTCTTTCAGTACCTTCATAACGCTCAATGATATTTTTCATGCAATATATTTTTGCTTTGGGCAAAATATACCTGACCAGACTGTGTTTAGTGACAGTGTGACAACAAATATGCAAGTATTCCAATCCCAAAGGTTAATTCAACACAAAGTGCACAAACGGTTGTTGGTCACATTCGGGTTATACATTGTGTACACCACACTGCCAAGTTGAATCACCGCTCAAACATATATTTTTTTTTACAGTGCAGTTATACCATCACGATTGTGAACGTATTAGTTTCACCGCAGAGTCCGACGAGACCGTTTCCAGTGTGTTGTTTGTTTTGTGTGGCTTTTCCACTGCTGCGACGCTTTACAACAACGCTTTAGGGGGGGGCTCTGAGTCCGTTGCAGTGCCCATTCATAATGTGAGCTCACTGCAGTGGCCCTGCTCTCTCTCTCTTATCTTATCTGGCTTATCCAGTGTGCCCTGGCACATTTATCTGCCTCCAAAGGACCTCGGCTCAGTTGAGCTCCTGGTGGGACGGAGGGGGGGAAGGAGGGAGGGGTGAGAGAGATTGAGATTGAGAGAGAGAGAGAGAGAGAGAGAGAGAGAGAGAGAGAGAGAGAGAGAGAGAGAGGGCAAGCAGACAGGGGGCAAGCCCCCTGCCTGCCAAACTGCCCTAAGGCCTGCCATGCTGCCACCGAGTTCATATATAGGCCTATTTCTTTTTTTACTTGCCATAGTGTGACAGTTTAAGGTGTGTGTGCGTGTGCAAGCGTGCATGTGTACTGTACAAACCTCTCTTGTGTTATATAGCAGTGGTTTTCAACCTTTTTGATACCAGGGCCCACTATTTATTCAGATTTTGAGCCATGGTGGACCACCATTGGATGACATTTTAACTCCCACAGATCCCAAAACTAAAAACATATTTTGCTTTTTGTCCACAATTCCAGGCTGGATTTGGGGAAACAAAACAGTCAAACATACAGATCAAAATGACCATTAATATTCTACATTGTCTAGTTGTGTAGATTTGGGGCTAATTCAGATGGTGAATATTCTAACTCTTGAGAGTGTAAACTCTTGTTTACGCTCTCAAAGAGTTACACCTGGTTAACCAACTTTCCATCATTTAGCCTGGGGACCACCTGGAACCCTCTCAAGGACCACTGCTGCTCCCCGGACCACCCACTAGCCTTGTGTTAATGTCTGTCTAAGGTGGCAGCAATGATGCCCGCGTTTTTTTTTTTTTTAATTGTTGTTCTTTGTCGATTGTTAGCGTTTGCATCTCCCTTTGATCTCTATACCGCACTTTTGTTTTGGTCGACTTTAGACGTCAACGAGGTAAAGCCCCCCCCCCCCCCCCCCCCCCCCCCCCCGAACGCCTTTGTATTTCTTATCTATGAGAGAGAGAGAGAGAGAGAGAGAGAGAGAGAGAGAGAGAGAGAGAGCATAAAGAAGGAGAAGGAGGCCATAATAGTGATTGTTCTGTTTGGCAGCAGAGCCGCAGCCCCACTGCTGTGGGAAGAAGACGTCTTGTGTTTTGTTTACGACGGCAGAGCGGCGAAAGCTGCTGCCACGGGGAATCTCTCTGGGCTCTCTGTCACGGTTTCTCAGCCTGCCTGTCGTCCTGCCAGACAGACAGACAGCAAGCAAGTCAGCTAGCCAGGCAGGCAGGCAGGCAGTCAGTGAGACAGACAGCAACTTAGTCAGACAGCAACTCAGTCAGACAGCAACTTAGTCAGACAGCAACTCAGTCAAAATTCCATATATTAGAAAAAAATGTTTAAAGGGGAATTCCACCCACTTTCAACCTTGCCTGGCTAGTGGGCTGGCTGGCTGGCTGGTTGGCTGCCTGGTTTGGCTGGCTGTTTGGGCTGTTTGGCTGGCTGTTTGGCTGTTTTGCTGGCTGGCTGGCAGTTTGGCTGTTTGGCTGGCTGGCTGGTTGTTTGGCTGGCTGGCTTGCTGTTTGGCTGGCTGGCTGGCTGGCTGTTTGGCTGGCTAGCTGGCTGTTTGGCTGGCTAGCTGGCTGGCTAGCTGGCTGTTTGGCTGTTTGGCTGGCTGGCTGGCTGGCTGGCTGGCTGGCTGGCTGGCTGGCTGGCTGTTTGGCTGGCTGGCTGGTTGGTCTTAGTACAGAGATGGAGGTTTCTTGGCCTGGATGAAATGTCTGCCAGCACACTTTGGAGTGATGGATGTAAACATGATGATATGGTTTTCTACTTTGAGTGCTGCTTCTTATAGAGCTGGGCAGTCCCTACACTTATAAACACAATTACGTCACAGACAAAGCCAACTCAGGTCGTGACAAATCATGACAACCATCGCAATATTATCATACAATATCTAATTAGCAAAAGTAAAGTAATTGTCCTAAAACATTCTGTGCGTTATCACAACCCGATTTGATTTTGTCCCTGGCGTAATCATCTTTATATCAATCATTTTCGAAAAGTCCATGAGAGAAAATGAATGGAGAATCAATTTCTGGAGCGACGTCATGAGGGGGCGGGACTGCACAGTTCTATACCTAGTAGAGTAATGTATAACTGTGATTGAACTGCTGCTTTGGCGGTGAAACATTTTTGTGAATATTGTGAACCATTGTGAACCTTGTCAAATAGCGTCTATATAGAACATCTTGACTAGTGGTACAGTATTTATATGCTTGATTTCCCGGCTTTCTGCCATTTTAGACCTCAGTTCGGCAAACGTTGTTGAATAGATTTTGGCGTGAAAAAAAAAAACCTCTAGGATAGATTGTTTCGCTTTTATTGCTGTTAAAAAACTTTGTGCACTGTGATTGTCTGCGGACGGCAGACGCTCTACGAATAAACTTTACTTACTTACTTACCCCTGAGGGACCCCAATCAAGGAAGAATACAGGTTTGTTGAAGTGGTTAAACTCAGCACATTGCTGATTTATTCAAAGTTGGGGGGAGAAAAAATCTGATATGCCGCGGGAATAGGGAAGAAAAAAACGTAATCATTGGCCAGTCCAAAGTTAGCCCAGCACACACATAGCATTAGTCATATTTTGGACATTATTTCCCATGGGTTTATTTTTGATTTCTCTCTCCCTCTCTCTCTCTCCTCGGTCTCTTTCATAGCAGCTATAAGTATGATTATAAAAAGCTGTTTCGAATGTGTTTCCAATCCAAACGCAGCAGCACAGGAAATTTGCAGTCACTCTTAAGGGAGGTGTGAAATGTGCTCCCTGTGCCATTGCTGTCCTGACCCCTCCAGACACACAGAGGCGTACTGTACTGTATGTGTGCTCCTCCACCGCCGTCCGTCCTTTCCTAAAGACGTAGCGCGGGAGTCCTGCCTTTTTGGACGCCGTTGTGAGAAAAAAAAGAGGGCCGCGGTCGGTGAGAAAGCAAACGCACCCGCCGGGGCCAAGACAGATCGGACCGGACCCGGCCCCGCATTGCTATGCTGCTGACCACAGGAAGGATTCACAAATTAAAAAAAAAAAAAAACAGCCTGCACTCATCATCGAAGGAAAACTCCCTGATTTTTTTTTAATTTTATGATTTATGAGAGAGTGGGGGAAAAGGGATCTTGGGAAGCGAGAGAGAGAGAGAAAGAGAGATGAAGAGAGAGGGAAGGAGAGGAGGGGTGAATGGAGAAAGGAAAAGTGATCCTGACAGTGAAAGCTGACATGATGAATGGTTCTGGACGCATTATTAAAGAAAAAAAACAAGTCGACGGAATCCGTTTGATGAATTCACCAGGTCCTCTCTCTCTTCTCTCGCTTCGTTCTCCATGCCCCGTTTTTTTTTTTCTTTAAAAAAAGTGAGATCTGTTGTTAATTACTTCCTGCATCTCCAAGGTTAGCTCCCATGACATCACGAGTGTGAGTGGGTGTGTGCGTGCTATGTGCGTGCGTACGTGCGCGTCCATGTACTGTAAAGCTGCGGCGGCGGCGTGACCCTGAACGGCGAAGCATAAGCGTTGCCGTGTGTGTGTGTGTGTGTGTGTGTGTGTCTGTCTGTGTTGTCGTTTACTGGGTTTTGATTAAATGAGAGCTTGACACAGGCAGACAGAGAGTGTGTCTCTCCCACTCGCGTCGGTCAAGCCTGTGGCTTTTGTTTTGTATATTGTGGGAACGGGGCCCATGGCGGCTAAGAAAAGCCCTCTGCCTGCAGAGAGAGAGAGGGAGAGAGAGAGAGAGAGAGTGTGGTTTTGGCATGGAGCGTTGTCCGCCCGATGGTTTGTGTTTAGAGAGGGAGAGGGAGAGAGAGAGAGAGGGCATCCCTGCGTTGCGTCGACAGTATACCTTCCAATCCGCCGGCGACTGCATGCGACAGTCTGTTGTGTGAATGAAGAAGGATAACACAGACGGTATATATACAGTATATACTGTAGCTCAGTGGGCTAGTAGATCTGCTATGTGTCAGTAGCTAAAGTGCAATCCGTCCTTTGCTATGTGTCTGTGTTTTAAATTTCCTCCCAAAATTTTAAATTTTGGAGGAATTTGGACACCGACCTGAATTTAAAGTTGGTTTGTTTGAAAACTGCGTGAAAGTGTGTTTTGGTGCGAGGCGAAAGCCTTGTTTTCTCGAGGGACTGCCATGACTCAACCAGGCCTACAGAGTGAATATGAAAATTGTTAGAAATAAAAAAAGTCAAAGATGCTGCAGCAGGTCTTATGTGAAAATGACACAGAAAGATTGCACATCATCTGTGGTGGCCATACGTATGAGCCTGCAGGTAGCGGCGGATGTAACATTTACCAATGGGGGGGCAGGAGAAAATGGTGTGGGGGCGATGAAGATGCACCCATACCATTTTCGGTTACAGGACTTTCATTAGGCAAGTAAAACATCAATAATAACATCAGTTGTTGTTGAAGTTGCAGCAGACACGCAGCATGCACAATGCTAAAGGTCTGAGTGTTTTCTGTTTTAATGATGAAATGCTGTTGGTTTAGTGGTGACACAGCTGTAGTTAGTTAGTAGCAGTAGTAGCGTTTCAAATCATTTTAAATGTAAGCACTTTTATTTGAAATATCCTGGGTTGTTTTGCATGCCATCGTGTTCGGTGGGGCAGACTGGGCATTTAGGGGGGCCCATGCCTCGATCCGCCCCGGACGCAATTCGCAACAATTCTTGTTGCGAATTGCGTCCGATTTTGGGAGAGAGATAGAGAGAGAGGCCTGAAACGCCAGAACATTAGTGCGTGATCTATCTAGCCCCCGACTCTGTCCTTTTGTGTGTGTGTGTGTGTGTGTGTGTGTGTGTGTGTGTGTGTGTGGGGGGGGGGGGGGGGGGGGGGGTGTATGGTATACAGATTATTCCAGTGAAATCCGGAGTCTGTAGTCCTGGGGCGAAAACACAGAGACCAAGCAGTTTGTACAGTCTATTGACTGTTGTCTTACACCATACCTGGGCATTATGCGGCCCGGGGGCCAAATCCGGCCCTTTGGCTGACTCTGACCGGCCCCTGGAAGGGTTTTAAACCAGTGTTCCGGGGACCATCAGTGGTCCTTGAGAGAGTTCCAGTTAAATATGGGAAGTTGAATAACCAGATGTAACTCTTTGAGAGCGTAAAAATGAAACCAAATGGACCCTTGCGGGTCCATTTGGTTTCATGTTTACACTCTCAAGAGCAGTGGTCTCAAACTGCCGGCCCGCGGGCCATTTCCGGCCCCCGAGATGATATTTTGTGGCCCCCACCTTAATATGAACGTTTAATATTAATGCGGCCCGCGACGGCCGCGAGTTCCCCCGTCAAATTCCGACCAGGCAGCCCAAAGCATTTGCGGGAGAACAGTCTGTTACTATTGACTGCTCATTACTGAGATCCTGTTTAAAGCCCGCCTACTGGCTTTGCTATTTGCACAGAATAGCAAAGAGGAACCGGATCTGCACCCTGAAACACGCCCTCCCCCCGTGCAGTTTAGTTCATTCTGTCGCTGAACTGTCAATCTGAGGAAATGCAATGACGCCATTGGCTGCAGTACGGGCGAGATACTGTCATGGCGTCTCTCTATCCACCGCTCCGTGTTTACAAACACACGTAGGGAAAAGAAAACTTTGCCTTTTTACCAAGGACTGCGTTCGGTTTGGTAAATAATGACATCGTAGCAGTTTTCTAAAGCCCGATACGGGCGGATGCATGGCTTATAAAGCAGCACGCTGAGCTAAGGTGAGTAGCCTAAAACGAGCTGTTGTGTCCCCCTTGCCCGTAGTGAACGGTGTTGTCGTTGCTCCAGGGCAGGCTTACATCTGCGCTGGATAGAATCATAGCCATCTAGTAGAAAAGTTGCGACATTGTGGGGTCAGAAACCGAAAGTGCTGAATTATTTTCAAAGCCCCATTGCGCGACCACTGCAGACAGCATTGCCAGCAAAGATGAGACGTCGCGCAACTGGGATATAGTTTTCAAAGAGGCTAGCGCAAATAAATAAAAGCCTATTTAGGCATGTGTAAAACATGACAACTATTGGGAAACCAATGCTGCTAGTTGGGCTTCTGATGGTCTACTCTAGTGTCATGTTTGCAAGACTAGTTTTTGAGTGACACTGACAAACTATATTTTTGATTTTATTTATTTTATGGCGCTGCTTTGTAGTGGCTGTATAAGTTCAAAAAAGCTGTAGTTGGCTTTGTTAGGAATATAAATTGATAGCTAAAGTAAAGATTTTGTTACTGCTTCCTTATTGGTTGTAATTCATGCCATCACAATCAAATCAGAGCCACTTTGTTGATGGGTTGGCTGGTCCGGTTATTTTGTATTGTTTGTAGGTTCTATTGTCCAGTAAATAGTTCATTTAATATTGTTCAGTTATAGTTATTATCATAATCCTATTATGTGCTACTGAATGAAACAGATAGCACAGTGGTATATCAAAGGAAGGAAGGAATAGAAATAGAAAGGAATAGAAATATTATTATAGAAATGTTATTTTTGTTTTTTGTGCGACACAACACCACCTATGCACACACTCTTTATCCCACATTGGTGAGTCTGAATCTACTTAAATTTAAGTGAAATGAAGGCGAAAATGGCGAAAAAATAGGCTTGAAATGGCAAAAAAACGTTTGTCCATGTGACGCGCTGTGGCTGCGGCCCGGCCTCAACCAGGCTCTGCTTCTAGTGGCCCCAAGGCAAATTGAGTTTGAGACCCCTGCTCAAGAGTTAAAATATTCATCATGTGAATTAGCTCCAAGTCTACGCAACTAGAGAATGTAGAAGATTAATGATCATTTTGATCTGTATGTTTGACTGTTTTGTTTCCCAAATCCAGCCTGGAATTGTGGACAAAAGCAAAAAATAAATACTGAATGAATAGAGGTCCCTGGTGTCAAAATGGTTGCTCTTACGCTTACCTTTATCTTTAAATTAAATTAATATTACGCAGACTTTAGTTCAGCCTTTAGTCTTGGCCCTCCACAATATTTTATGTATCTCATTTGGGCTCTTGGGAAAAATAATTGCCCACCCCTGTCTTACACTATACTTCTTCTCTTCTCTTCTCCCACTTTCCCCCCAAACTCCTATGTCTTTGTACTGACTTCTCTTCTCAGTCTCTCCTCTGTCTCCTCAGAAGACCTTACACTTGAAAATGAGATGATGATGATGATGATGGGGGAATGGGTTGAAGGGGGGGCAGTCAGTCAGTATATATATACCGATTCTTGGATCGGTGTTGAAAAGCACACTGCTAAGCCGCTAAAAAAAAAGAAAAAAGAAAATCAACGCGGACATTTTTTGGCATGGTATTCTCTGAGATTTCACAACAAGAAGAGAAGAGCGCGGGGGTCTTGTTTCAGTGTTTTAAAATAAGTGCCGGCGCACATGTTTTCTCCATTGCACCATCGGTGGTGGTGGTGGTGCTGGTGCTGCTGCTTTTGCTTTTTCACATGTTATTCTACTCAAACACAACACTGGGAAATGTTTAATTGTAGATCTTCTTTGTTTGGTTAATTTGTATTCCCACCCCCCCACCCCCTATCTGGAAGTTGCATACGTGTACAGCTAATGTTTCCATGTGTGGAGAAATGGCGAATTCAGGCTTATTTATATTTTGATTAAAAAAAAAATGAAAGTGGATTTGTGGAAATTGTACTAATATTCAGATCTGTTCGGAATTCACCATCATAAGCCCTAAATTTTATACTTCATTGTACAGTGCTATATTTTTTAAGATAAAGGAAAATAGTGAATCTGCAAGCGTTATGAACTTTAATTGTGGATCTGATATTTTCAATATTTTTGGAGCCTTTTGATTTTTTTTAATTTCCTATATACAGGCATTCCCAAAATACGGTAGGGACGCCAGGGTTAGTGTCTGAAAAGGCAGCTTGAACCCGTAATAAACATTTACATTCCGACAAAAAGGGAGAAACGTTTTCTTTTACATATATATTTTTTTGTTCTCTGCCGCCTGCCCGGCCCTAATACCTACCGTTGAGATTTAATGACACATTTAAACACATTAATGATTGTTAAATAAAAAAACGGGCGTAGGCTATAATCTGAGCACACAGTGTTAAAAAAAAGAAAGAAAAGAAAAAAATGCATTCTTTAGTTGAGCTGAGTGAGCTCTTTTGGCTTTTTTTATTTGGAAAAATAACGAGCGAGAAAAAGAGTAAAGAGAAAAAAAGGAGGGAGGAGGGAAAGCGTGCGGAGGAGAAGGCGAAGAGGGGAAGAGAAGAAAGGGGTAATTGAGAGGAGAGAGAGAGTCAGAACCAGCGAGGGGGTGGTATTGTCTGCATTAATACTGTGTCTTCCCAGCGCCTCGCCTCTTTTCAAGCTTTTGTAGCGGCGCCAACCATGAAATGTGCCTGTCCCCGAAAACCATATACCGGCTCCGGAGGGTTCCCCCGACCTCATGAGGCTGGAGGAAGAGGGGGAGAGAATGAGCGGGGAGTGCTAGTGGAGCGCGGAGGGCGGCGTGGTGGTGGAGGTGGTGGTGGTGGTCGTCATCAGCAGCCAGTGAAAGCTATACAGCGAAAGGCTATAGCTCCAGTACTGTGCCTGCCTATAATAGCGGCTCCAGCAGCAGCAGCAGCAGTCCAGGGCCGGGGCCGAGGGCCAGCCCCAGTATCCAGGGAGAGGCGAAGCCAGGGAACAGGGCTCATTCACTGGGCCGCACTCACAGCGAGAGACCCCTGGCATCTGCTGCCTCGTCTGGCAATTAATGCTATTCACTATTAGCACAGAATGCAGCTCCTGTTAGGATGGGAGTTTGGGATACTACACCCGGCTACTATAAGCACAGAAACGCGTCCTGGCGTCCCGGTTTTTTTGTTTTGTTTTAGGCTTTTTCTTTTCTTTTCAGAAATTGCTACACATAAAGTAACGTCTTCTTTGTTAATATTATTTTCCGCCGCATGGAAGCCGCGGTATGCCGTGCCGTGCCTTATAAATATGTTTGCCGAAAAACTCAAAATATCTTGCAAATTTCAGAAGAAGAAATATATATTTATATATTATTATTAAAATAAAAAACCAACATTATCTATCCGCATATTTTTAGTTTCCATTCGTGGGCTGAAGAATAAAGGGATTATTATGTAGGCGAGTTTAGCACAGTGATGATGTCTAATGGAGAGTTTCTAGGCTCTCTGCAGTAGTTTGTGTCGGCGGGTGCTTTTGGCACGATGCTATCTCCGTCTGTGGAAGATGCCAAATTTTCACACACCGCCCCTGCCAACCTCCTCCTTCTGATCCTCTCTTTCTTCTCCTCTCTTTTCTTTTCTTTTCTTTCCTTTCTTTTCTGCTCGCTCCCCTTTTTTTCCCCCTTTTTTTATTATTCCTCTCTTTAGGTTACAAATGAATGCCCTCCTGTAGCCTCATTAGCATCCTGGGCTCCTGTTCGCGGCCACAGAAAAATGTATAAGAACTTTCTCCTCCTCTGCCAAGGCAACAAACATTGGGAGTGTTGCATGAAGACCGTTTTTTTCCCTCCACTTTTCCTGCAGACAATTATCATTTTGTGACTCTTAGACTGCATGCGTTTTTTTGTTTTTGTATTTAAATGTTTGCCGTTCTTATACCGATTTGTCCGTTTCTCATTCAGTCGTGGTGAAGATTGTACGTCCTTCTGCCTCCAGTCGTTCGATATTCCCGTCGACATGATTGAACTTTTGTTTTCACAGCAAAATTGCTGCAATGCATTGTATACGCTCTTAAATATTTTGTCATTTATCATTTTTTATCAAAAAACACTCTCTAGACAGGACTGAGTTGGCCCTGCGTTTTGTCCGTCTCCGCCAAATCTCTCCACGCACCCCCCCCCCCAAAAAAAATGTATAGATCAGCTTTTTTTTTTAACATTGTTTTTGGCTAATGTCCATATATAGACGTTCATGTGGTTAATCCATTCATGGCAGGAGGAACCCTTTTCGGTGTTTTTAAGCATTATGGTATACTTGGCGTTAAATAAAAAACATGCAATAATTTGGCACACATTTTTGATTATGACTGTATATTCTTTCAAAGTGGGGGAGAGGAGAGAGAGACCAGATCTGCAGTAACCCTTACCCTTATGTACGGGTCCATTTGGTAAGGGGGCTCCAGGGAAAATCTCGCCTAGGGCTCCAAATTGCTTAGAAACGCCACTGTACTGGAGACATTGTATATATGGGCTGACACCAAGAGGTGTTTTTCACGTCAATCATGTCTTTCAAAGTGAACAGTTTTTTAACTCATATCTTTGTTTTGTGGGGGCTGGGGATGGGGATGGAGCAACATATTTTCAGATGAAATAGTTTGAGAAGCACTGAAACATAGAAACATAGGAGTTTTTTTCTCTTCAGAAAACTGTCATGATCAAGAAGACATTTTTTTTAAGTCTAAATGTGTTTTAAAGGAGCAAACCGTATCGTCCTTGAAGGAAGGACAAACTCGGCAGGCCGTCGTTTGTTTGTTCGTTCGTTTTTTCGTTCGTTCGTTGTATCGGGTGTTTGTTTCGCCGTGAAAAGGAGAACGTTGGGGTGTTGGTTGGTTGGGGCGGGGTGTGTGTGTGTGTGCGTGTGTGCGTGTGTGTGCGTGTGTGCGTGTGTGTGTGTGTGTGCGTGGGGAGGGGGGGGGCGAGCGTTGGAGCGAGCGTGTGACTGAGGAGCTGAGAAGCACAACAGAATGCAGAGAATCAAATTTGGCATGCATCTGTGTAAGGGAGTAAGCTTTCAAATCAGTTTGGACACAGATCTAGGACACTAGACGGCCAGAGAAGAAAGCAGGGGATGAAACGGGATAGGGAACGACATGGGATTGAGGGGGGGGGGGGGGTGGATCTGGTGTGTGTGTGTGTGTGTGTGTGTGTGTGTGTGTGTGTGTGTGTGTGTGTGTGTGTGTGTGTGTGTGTGTGTGTGTGTGTGTGTGTGTGTGTGTGTGTGTGTGTGTGTGTGTGTGTGTGTGTGTGTAATGTGTGTGTGTGTGTGTGTGTACTAGTGTTACCATACTTCTGCGGACCATATATATACAGTATAGATCTGTCAGTCACACATCTAGTGGAATTTTAGTGGCGAGATCTTTTCCCCATTCTAGATTTGTTTCATTTAATTTCTGTAATCACACCTGTGTGATGAGAGGGGTGCTCTTGTCTGTGGATATCGCTGCTGATGACTTTTTTTTTTACCGACTTGCACACGACACATCGATGTTTGTGTTGTTGTTGAGCGTTTACTACGAAGTCAGGTTGTCCTTTCGTTATCGTCAAAGGGAATTTAACATTTGTGTCGGATAAAGTTTGTGGACAAGCGCTAAAAGCTATATTAAGCTATATTACTATTAGGCAGTTACTGTATAGAGGTTATGGGCTTATAATGTATGGAAATATGCTGTTGATTTATTAATTGCCACAAACCCAGTGTATGTTGTGCACAGATAATAGCGTATCAAAGCCTAGTGCCAGCTCAGTGAAACTGTATGAGACAAAACAAAAAGAGGCAGTTGTGTCATGAAATCACTGCCCTAAAATATTGATGTCCTCACAAGTAGTACATTACGTGTGTGTGTGCGTGTGTGTGTGTGTGTGTGTGTGTGTGGTGTGTGGGGGGGGGGGGGGGGGGGTGCTGGTTAGAGTGTCCCTCCTCAATGACGACTTGAAAAAACATCACGCCGGGCCGGTAAATAAATGGAGCGTCGGTATATAAACGCGGCTTCAAAGAGCTCCATTCATCCGCCTGTGAACAGGAGAGTCTCTCTATCTCTCTCTCTCTCTTCTTTTCTCTGAGGAGGACGCACGCACACGCACACGCACACGCACACACCCATACACACACACACACACACACACACACACACACACACACACACACACAGAAAAAGGGATCCCACATCACTGACGAGAGGATGGCACATGTTTAGATAACAGGACGGTTTGGAGAGCTGAGGGATTGGCATTGCTCTGTGTGTGTGCGTGCGTGCGTATGTGTGTGTGTGTGTGGGGGGGTGCGGGGGGTATGTTGGGGGTGGAGGGGGGTACTGAGCAGGTGGGAGGTTGTCACACACACTAACGAGTGTGATGGGGTGGGTGTATAGAGATAGTGTTGTTGTTTTTTGTCGTCGTTCGTTCGACGGTTCGTCGGCTCCTCAGTTGGTGGGTATCAATAGCGTATTATAGGTTGGCGGGGGAGGGGGAGGGGGCGGGAGTGGTGTTTTTGTAGGGAGGGAGGGGGGTTGGTGGAGCTACAATGAAGATAGCCATGACAAGTGTGTGTTTGTGTGTGTTTGGTGCATAAACCATATATTATATGCAATAACATGCTTTTTTTGGCAAGAGTTCACCAAGCCCTCTCTCTCTCGCTCTCTCTCTCTCTCTCTCTCTCTCTCTCTCTCTCTCTCTCTGTGTGTGTGTGCGTATGCACATGCACGTCTATTATGCACATAGTTAGCCCAGTCAAAGATGTTCTCTTATTTTTTTAGTGCACGTTTGGAGCTAGAGCTGAGTGGGGCAGGGGCGGATCTGGGCATGGGCATGGGGGGGCAGTGCCCCCTTAAATGCCCTGACTGCCCCCACCAAACATGACGGCATGGAAACAACTCAAATTGCAAATATATTTCAAATTAAAGTGATTATAATTAAAAATGATTTGAAGCACTATGCTACTAACTAACTACAATTTCAACAGCATTTCATCATTGAAACCATCACATCACGTGTCTGTTGCAACTTCAACAACAACTGATGTTGTTATTGATGCTTTTCTTGCCTAAAATAAGTCCTGTAACCGAAAATGGTATGGGGACGACTTCATCGTGCGTGTCGCTTTGTGCCACGGCCGATGAAGTCGTCCCAACACCATTTTCTCCTGCCCCCCCAATTGGGAAATGTTATATCCGCCCCTGGAGTTGGGAGGGAAGGGGGGGTTGGGGGGTCCCAGGGACTTCACGGTGAACAGGCCTCCTAGGGCTGTCCTATCTATTTCCGGCCGTCCCCACATCACTGGAACCCGAAAACAGGAGTGTGAGTGAGCCGCGCTTGCATCCACACATCCACCACCAGCAGCACACAGCCAAAGGGAGTGGCAGCACGGTGGTGGTGGTGGTGGTAGGAGTGTGAACTAGGTGCTAATATGCGGTTCTGACGCGTTTCGCTCGCCGCCGTGCAAAACTGTTTAATTAAAAGGGAGACGACGGAATGCTTTGGTTAAACGAGTTAAGCGAGAGGTTTATAACGGCGCTTTCAGACCACTTAGCGGCTGCTGATTGAAACGGCAGACAACAGAGGAGAGGCCGAGGCAAGACGTTGTTCTCCTTCTTCCAACGGATTTTTAATTGTGTTTGTTGTTGAAATTGTGTCTCACTCTCCCCCCCTACAATGTGTTAATAACCTCTCAGGTGTTCTGTAATCAGGCATGATGATTAAATGCACGCTATTTACCAAGTCCTTGATGGGTGGAAATATTAATTTACGAATTAACGTACGATAGAATAGACGATCTATGAACTCGTCAACGCAGCAAATTGAGGATCTGATTTCTTTTAAAGTGGTTAATTGCGTCTTTTATATTAAAACACAAAGAGTTCACCCTCCCCTTCCAAATGATCAAAATATTCCCTAATAACCCTAACCCTAGGCGGATGTAGAAATTATGGGCCCCTGCATGAGCCTCAGCAGCCCAAAGCCTCCCCTGCAGAACAGTTCTGCCAGAACAGTGAATCCGAACATTTTTACACGTCTTATGTTGTATTCGACTCGCTATAGTGTTGCCTGTGTGTGTCACCGCTGTAAGGATTGATACCCAGGGTTGCCATAGCACCCAGTACCACCCCCTCACCCCCACCCCTCCTCCGCCAGTACCCACCCAACCCACCCACCTCCGCCTGTTAACTCTCACGTTTATTGGACCCAGATTCGGCTGGTACCATGGCAACCGGCGAGGCTCTGAGAGAAGCCTCTCTCTCTGGGCCCAGTCCAAGGTGCCTGGAGGGTGGGCTTGGCTGGTGCTGGCGCTCTGCGCCGGCGGGCTGTCCTGTCCTCTCCCTCCGCCGTTGGCCCGGCCATGCCGGGTTTTCACCGACACGACCAGGAAGGAGGGGTCAGCCGGTGGAAAGTATGAACTACTGCATATACGTTCAGACTATACAGTATGAACTTTGTAGATAGGCTATTTTCAACAGCATTTGGTCCTGAGAGAACATGTGGAAAGATTTGTGCTGAATTCTCGCATTCTACCCCCAAAATTGAAGGTGTTTACGGCTCATAGTGTGCCACGAACGTATGCTATTTGTTCAATGACAGTACAGTACAGCATGGTTTAAAAGCAAAAAAACATATCGTGAAAACGTACTGTACAGGCACAAATGTTTGAATATATAGTATATATATACTTTCCTAGAATGCTTTCAACTCATATTTATATTTATTTTTTCAGGAGCAAGATCTCAAAAGATGTTGCTCCCGAAAAAAGAGATGATCTTTTGAGGTCCGTGAGAGATGATCTTTTGAGGTCTGTGAGAGATGATCTTTTGAGGTCTGTGAGAGATGATCTTTTGAGGTCTGTAAGACCAAATATACTACAGTTCCTTGATGTGAAACAGTTTGAGAACCAATGCCAAAGAAACGTGTTGTTTTGTTTCCAGGCAATTGTCTGTGAGCTTGTAGATTTCCGGCTATTTTTGCCACATTACAATTAACCGGAGTAATAGTTTTTATCTGTTGACCAAATTGCTGGTATTTAGTCGTGCAGTTTTAGTAATAAACGCCCTTACAAGTAACGCCCTTACAGTAAGGGATTACTTTTTTCAGTAACTTCTAACGTAACTCCTTACATTTCTCAAATCCATACCGTCGTTATGATTATTGTACCATCGTTAGTGTCGTTACTCCGCGGCGGCGGCAGGACTCACTGCACTGCACTGTGTGTTGTCTGCTCGCTTCTTCAGTCTAACATAGAGTATATAGAATAGAGAAGGCACCGGACTGAAGTCCCCCTCTCATCCACTTGCATTAATTTCGGATGCCTGATCTAGTATTTATATATCTATGTGTCTAACGTGATGCCGTCCACACGTCACAGAAAAGGTCATTGATTGGCTAACACGGCGCCACATGGCAGTATAAGCCAATCAGAGCAGTCTTATTCGTCAAGCATCTAGTAGAAGAGTTGCGACATTGAGGGGGCAGAAAACAAAGCGGATGATCCATAGACTTAAATGCATTTGGTAACCTCGGTTGTCCCAATTGGAAGAGTATATATAGATGAGCCGCCATTGAAGTGGCCCCATGAAGTGAACAGAGTTTTCGCGTAATTAAAGGCTCTGGCCTCTAAGCACACACATACACAAAGCTGTGTTGTTGCTGCGCACACACACTCGCTGCGGGTAAAATAATAATACTAATAAAACATACGCTCTCAAATACAATGATACGACGACGACAGCGTGACTGGAGCCTTTGCAGCGCGGAAATATAAACATTATTTTACATTCTTGCTGGTAAAGCAGGGGTTTTCAACAGGTGGGTCCTCAGGCTAAATGATGGAAAGTTGGTTAACCAGATGCAACGGAGAGTGTAAACATGGATCTGTATGTTTGACTGTTTCGTTTTTGAAATCCAGCTGATATTGTGGACAAAAGAAATCTTTAGTTTTGGGGTCTGTGGGCCAAAATGTCCTCAAATGGTGGTCCATGGCTCAAATATGCAGAATAAACAGTGGGCCCTGGTATGAAAAAGGTTGAAAACGACTGTGGTAAAGGACCAGGACAAAAACATTGAAGTGAAGTGTAAATTATGTTAGAAGGCAGCAAGCATTGTCCTCAGCAAAGAAAATCTTATTACAGTCCATGCTCAGCATGCTGCCATTAAAGGGGAATTCCACCCCTTTTCAAAAAGGTCCTAAAAGAAAAATCACTAACATGGTGATTGGTGAAACACAACCTCCATTTCTAATAAACACAGAATCATGTCCAAACAACATCTCTAAGGCATATTAATTAATGTCAGTAAAATGTTGAAAATGGGAGGAATTCCACTTTAAACTTGTGACCACGAATACCACAGAACAACACCCCTTTTTTGTATGTTTAAAAAAAAAGTAAAGTAAAGTAAAGTAACGCCCTTACTTTCAGAATTTAGTAAGGAATAAAGTAACTAATTACTTTTTCAGGGAAGTAAACTATAACTATAATGCCTTACTTTTTAAAAGTAACTTCCCCAACACTGGTATTTAGTCGTGCAGTTTTAGTCACAACAGCTTAGTTTTAATGTAGTTTTCGTCAGTGGGAAAAAGGTACAGTTTTTTTTTAACCTAGTATTAGTTGACGAACTAGAACGGCTGTGTGAGGTGCGTTAGCTGTTAGGATGACAAGTATAACAAAAGCAAAAAAATCGTAAACAAAAGTGAAAAGTTGAAATATGGACATACGAGGTTTCTGTCCAGACAACAGACGAATTGTGTATGTGTGTGTTGTGAGGGGGAGGGGGGTGATGGTGGTGGGGTGGTGGGGGGGGGGGGGGGGGGTTGGGGGTGCGTGCAGGGGAAGTATTTCACCATTGCGCATATTGATGTGGCATGGCTGTGTGCCCAGTGCTGCCTCCCACACGACAGAGACGAGAGAGACAGAAAGGCAAGCCTAAAGACTCTCTCTCTCTCTCTCTCTCTCTCTCTCTCCCTCTCTCTCTATAATATATGAGCCTATACATTTTCCTTTTTTCTTCCCCTTTTTTCTGAAGTACGCCGTACGTCCTCTCCCGCAGAGGATAAATATTCAGCCACACGCTTTTTGGTCGTAGTGAGTGAGTGTGGAGTGTCTTTCTTTGCCAAGGCATGCGATGTGTTTGAACGCAATGCTTTACCACACACACACACACACCCACATACACACACACTCTAACACACACACACACACACGTGCACGTACATGCATACATCCATAGCTGATCATAGCAGCATATATCTGGGAGAGAGTTCTCCTGGATTATCGCCGGTGCTCCAGTCTAAACCCCAGCAGAGCACCTCATGGACGAGCACCACAGGGACCAACTAAAGGGTTTTCCCCGAGAGAGAGAGAGAGAGGGAGGGAGGGATGGTACAGATGACTATGTGAGAGAGAGCGGCCAGTATCAACCTGTAAAAGAAAAGGAAAACCTTTGCAATATGTTGTCTTTAAAGTAGCTTTTTTGACACCAAAGGCCATGACTTCAGCACTTAAGCCCAAAAACTAAAGATTTCTTTTGCATTTGTCCACAATACCAGGCTGGATTTGGGAAACAAAACAGTCAAACATAGAGATCATAATGACCATTAATCTTCTACATTCTCTAGTTGTGTAGACTTGGGGCTAATTCACATGATGAATATTTTAACTCTTGAGAGTGTAAACATGAAACCAAATGGACCCGCAAGGGTCCGTTTGGTTCCATTTTTACACTCTCAAAGACTTACATCTGGTTAATTAACTTTCCATCATTTAGCTGGGGACCACCTGGAACCCTCTCAAGGACCACTGGTCGTCCCCGGACTGCTGGTTGAAAACCGCTGCTTTAAAAGACAACTTTGTTTTTTTTCGGCACACCGTCCTGCACTTTAGACACATATTTGGGTATGTCTAACCCAGAGGCTCAATATGGCATTTTGTCACATTCAGTAGATCAGGGGTGGCCAACCTGCGGCTCGCGAGCCACATGCGGCTCTTCAGCTGGTTACATGTGGCTCTTAAGAGGCTTCCACATGAAACCATCAAAAACCTTTTTTTTATACCAGGGCCCACCATTTATTCAGAATTTGAGCCATGGACTAGTACCATTCGATGACATTTTAGCTCCACAGACCCCAAAGCTAAATATTTTGTTTACTTTTGTCAACAATTCCAGGCTGGATTTCAGAGAAAACAAAACAGTCGAACATACAGATCAAAATGACCATTAATCTTCTACATTCTCTAGTTGTGTAGACTTGGGTTAATTCACATGATGAATATTTTAACTCTTGAGAGTGTAAACATGAAATTTGGTTTCATGTTTACACTCTCAAAGAGTTACATCTGGCTAACAAACTTTCCATCATTTAGCCTGGGGACCGCTTGGAATCCTCTTTGATGTGGCTCTTTGCAGTAACACAATGAAAAACGTGGCTCTTAGTCTGTGACTGGTTGGCCACCCCTGCAGTAGATCATTTGTGGCCAGATGCAATTCCCTGGGGTTTATTAGGACTGTAAATGATAATTAAAAAAAAAATAAATCACTTTAAAATTGTCTAAACAAATTATTTAGGACCACGTTCGAATGTCCACTTCGATAGCTGCTTGCGGAGGAAAAAATAAAATATATTTTTGATTGTGACAAAATAGCCTGTGATCTTTTTATATATAATAACAGGCTTTGAAAATGGCCCACACACACTTTGAGATCTTTAAGCCTGCGCCCCATCCACCCCTGATCCGGAATAGTTCAGGGGGGAAAGGAACTGCTGATCCGTTGAAATGGCGTGACGATGACGCACCGTGAGATTGTAAATCGGCTATTTTCGGACGGCATTCATAAAATCGCCATCCTAAAAATGTTCCTCGCGATTATAGTAGTACAAACGTGTGTGTGTGTGTGTGTGTGTGTGTGTGTGTGTGTGTGTGTGTGTGTGTGTGTGGTGTGTGTGTGTGTGTGTGTTTGAAGCTGTGCTCATGTTACACTATACTCGTTCCCATTTGCCATCGAAAACAAACTGGAGCCAGTTCTCTCCACGTCCAATGTGTGACGTGCACATGTCTGAAACGCTAGTGCTAGTATTTGATGAAGTGAGGAGTGTGTGT
>CM076973.1:4894989-4915213 GCA_039105355.1 Benthosema pterotum | reverse complement strand
AAGCACCATGACGAGGCACTTTCCATAACACTCTCCCCAGCTCCCCTCTCTACCCTCCTCCTCCGTTACTCGGGAGGAGGTGCGATACGTCACCCCTCATTAAGTATCTTTTCCCCCTCACTGTGTGTGTGTTCGTGTGTGTGTGTGTGTGTGTGTGTGTGTGTTGTGTGTCTTGTCCATGTCACCAAGCCGCCTGACATTTGAACCTGTTACACAACCGTGTTGTGTTGCAGCAGGGGAGTCCAGGGGGACCCTCACTCACTCTACTCTCCTGCAGCGATCAATGGAGTTGTAGCAATATGCACACGCTCCACTGGGCTCTGCGGATGACAGCATGACCTCTACACCCCTACACCCCTACACCCACCCACCCAAACAACCCCTCCCCTTGGGTCCGTCAGAAGTTGTGGACAAATAAGTGCTTGAGCCTCCATTACTAGACACAACTTTCAAAATGTAAACAAAATATTTTTGAGGGGCGCTAGCCCCTCCTATGCCCCGCTTTCTAGGTTTGTGAGGTGCACACACTCATGCTCTGGTTAATTTGAAAGGGTTCCCCTTTTTGAGAACCAACGTTTACTGTAATTGTATAGCAGTTCGAGGTGATATAGGCCATGCACCAGTTACTCCCATTTCCGGTAATGGTTCCAAATGTGATGTAAGCAATTCTGGTTTGGGGTTCTTCCCAAACCGCATTGAGCAATGATCACACAGCGGTACTTACTTCTTGAACTGCTTGAGGAAGATGCCAACGTTCATGCCCCTCTTGGAATCCAGGATGCTGATCTGAAAGCAAAGCAGCACATGCAGGGACAAAAACAGTTTGAGTTTCCAGAGACTGACAGACAGTCGGTAGTTTTGTCTGTAGAATGAATCAGATTCACTTTTCATGTCACATCTTTCCTCTCCTTTCCATCCCACTTCCAAAAGGTCACGACAGACTCGCCCGGCAGACTGCTGGGCGAGCACTGGCACTTTCGTATGGCCATAATGGCCTATGTAACGGTAACGCCAGGGGTTCGAACTCGGGTCTCCCATGTGAAAGTCCAACATCTTAACCCCTAGACCAGGGGTCGGCAACCCAAGATGTAGAAAGAGCCGTTTTCAACCAAAAATTAAATTCAAAATCTGTCTGGAGCCGCAAAAAAAAAAAACACTAATAAGCTGTTAACGGGGAATTCCACCTTATTCAATGTTTTTTTTTTTTCGAGAGTGGACAAATGTGAACCAAATGGACCCTGGCGGGTCCATTTGGTTCCATTTGTCCACTGTCAGAAAAAAAGGTCCTAAAAGAAAAATCATTAACATGGTGAAACACAACTTGATGATGTCATCAAGCTGTGTTTTCACCAGTTAATGTTTTTTTTTTTTTTTTTTTTTCAGACCTCATCTTCTAAGAAACACATCATTTTTATCATGTCCACATGATAAAAATATATTAATGATCTAGTAAACTGAAAAAAAAAAAAAAAAAAAAAAAAAAGCCGCATGCGGCTCCTGAGCCGCAGGTTGCTGACCCCCCCCTAGACCAAAGGGACATGGTTAGTGATTTATCGTAGAGCTCTGGGGTCCGAACGGCGGAGCTGGGTTGGGAAGGAGCGCTTGTTTTATCCGCCGGCTACTACTAGTAGGGCGGGGCGAAGCATAGTTTTTTACTGAGGTTATGTTTAGGGTTAGTAACCGCATAAAGCATCGTCTAACTCTAACCCAACCTAACCCTAAACACAACCCCAATAAAACTAGGCTATGCCTAAACCTAATCCTAACCCTAAACTTAACCTCAGTAAACCTATGCCTAAACCTAACCTAACCCTAACCATAAAGACACAACCCCAATAAAACCTAGGCTATGCCTAAACCTAATCCTAACCCTAAACTTAACCTCAGTAAACCTATGCCTAAACTTAACCTAACCCTAACCATAACCTCAGTAAAACTTCCTTCGCCCCGCAAGTAGTAGCCGGCGGATAAAACAAGCGCTCCTTCCCAACCCCGCTCCGCCGTTCAGACCCCAGAGCTCTACGATAAATCACTAACCAAGGGACATCCTTTTGGTTTGGGGGTAGATACTAGACATTGGAGGCCATTACGACAGAGGATGTAGCCTGCTACACACATATGGTGTGTCTTAAGTGTACAGGGTTTTGATGAGGTCAGATCAACATACTGTAATGGGATGTTGAACAGGTCTGCTCCATTAAGGAGATCTAAGGTGGCAGCAGGGGCAGTGTCCACAATCAATTCAGTCAGTTCAATCAATTTAAACAACTTATCGTCAGGTACCATATGATGACACAATGATAAGAGCGCCACTCACTTCACGCAGGTGTGATTTTTACAATTATATTTACATGCTTTTTCTACTGGAAGTGTTTTCTTGCTTCCACATGTTCCATGTCACCTTGTGGGACACCTGTATACAGCACAGCTGAGGCTGTAACCATGTCACCCTGCATGTGGGACAGCTGATATTCCACCTGGCCCACACGCACACACACACACACACACACACACGCACACACACACACACACACACCCTGGGAAGTACCGTCTTGTGTTGCCATCGAGTGAATGGCGAGGCGGTACTGCGAGTGCTAGCTAAAGGAACCGTCTCCCAGACTAATTATAGACTTTAGCCACAGCTGTGGGTCAATGAAAGAAATTGGAAATGCGCGATAGAGAGAGAGAGATGGAGAGGGAGGGAGGGAGAGAGAGAGAGAGAGAGAGAGAGAGAGAGAGAGAGAGAGAGAGAGAGAGAGAGAGAGAGAGAGAGAGAGAGAGAGAGAGAGAGAGAGAAGAGAGAGAGAGGAGAGGAGAGGAGAGGAGAGGAGAGGAGAGGAGAGGAGAGGAGAGGAGAGGAGAGGAGAGGAGAGGAGAGGAGAGGGAGAGAGGAGAGGAGAGGAGAGGGAGAGGAAAAGGAGAGACCTCAAGAATACACAGTTTAAAAGGGCAATTCCACCCATTTTCTTTTTTTTTTCTGAGAGCGTACAAATTGAACCAAATGAACCTGTTAAAGCGTCTAAAGAAATCCACTAGCATGATGAAAATACATCTTGATGATGTCATCAAGATGTTTCACCACGTTAGTGGTTTTCTTCAGACCTCCATTTCTTGGGAACACAGAATGGGGGAACTTTTTTTTTCATCATGTCCACCCATCCAGCACCTCTAGGGTATACAGTACTAATGACATATTAAAAATGTTGAAAATGGGTGGAATTCCCCATTAAAAACAATAAAAATGAAACGAAAGCTGGCACTGAGATTAGCCACAGGCTGGTGTACTACATACTGCACTGTACACACAAATGGGTCAAACCCTGCATCTAATCTAAATTAGACGGCCACGGTCTACTGGACCAGTTAAGAAGCAACCGGTCAATCACTCATTCATGTATCATCATACAAAGCCCAGTCACTGTTTCCCAAACGTTTCTGCCCATGACCAAAAGCTGGATTTCGCTGGATGCCCAAGCTAGTGAAAATATTATTTATTTAGTTTTTGTCTTAGAACAGGACAATGGGTGCAATTCCCGATCGCTGTGGTGTAGCCAGGTATGGTGCAAGTCCTCTTATTGGCTGCATGGCAGAAAATCAGGTTTGGGGCCGTGCTCATTGGCTGCATGGCAGCGAATCAGGTCTGGGGCCTTGAGGTAGGCCCGAAAGCCTATACCACCAGGCCTGGGGCTTGGGCCTACCAAATAATTATCCATCATAATTAAAACCAGTCATCAAGAGCTTCAACTCATGATGAACAAAGCCAGGGAGTACAGTAACATTTTTAATTTGCGGGGTCAGGTGATTTCTGGACCTTTTGACTTGCAGGTTTTAATTATTCTGGGTAATTATTTGGTAAGCTCAGGCCCAGGGCTGGTGGTATAGGCTTTCGGCCTACCCCAAGGCCCCAGACCTGATTTGCAGCCATGCAGCCAATGAGAAGACTTACACCATACCTGCTACACCACAGCGATTGAGAATTGCACCCATTGACATTATTGATATTAAAAAAAAAAAAAAAAACGCAGGCCTACTTTGGCTAAATTGCATTGCTGTCGCACAAACAAGCAACATCACAAATTAGTCTCTTTCTTGCAGAATGGGATTTTCTACCAGGATGGAGATTGAGGATTATAGTGTTAACTGTAGTGAAAGGCATCCGGGACAGGCACTCTTTGTGAACTTGTAGACTGATTATATTCGAGGTGTGTAGGCTTACTGCATATGCCGTAGCCTAGTTACGCTACATAGGCTAGGCACAGGTGCTGGGATGCCCATCACACATATAGATAGGGGCATAAAACACTCCCCAAGAACAAAATAAATAAAAATGGCCATGTGACCATTAAGCAAAATACATTAAATATGTATCACTGCTATTCATGTATTTGTTTGTTTGTTTGTTTGTTTTGTTTTCTGTAGTGATGTCTACATGCCACCTTTTTCATTTCCGATCCCGATACCACAATTTCTGTGTTAGCCGATACCGTACCAGAAATAATACTGTATATATTTATATATAATACAAATAAGAAAAACAATATGAAGTCCACCAAACAGGAATAGCAAAATTCTCACTCAAATGTGCACTTGGGCGACTCCACTCCAAAACAAATTCCACATGCATGCCAAACATTTCATTTACCTGACATGGTGTCAATCCCTTACCCCTGTGTCAAATCTGTGTTTGACTGCCATACTTGCCAATACCAATATGACCCAATAATGCCAAATAAGGGACAGAAACAGGCAGAAACATTTTCTGCCTCTCATTTTGATTTTTTGGGAGAGTTTTGTTATTTTTGGTCCGCCAGTTCCCGTCTGATGTTGGAAGGTCCAGTTGTCCAGCACGGTCTGCTCCAGACCGTATTGGACAACTGCAAGCTTACATAATGTCCTGAGGCTCGGACTGAAGTCTAAGACATACATGCCTTCTCTGCTTCTCCCAGAGAGGAAGACACGGTCTCCCACCATGCAACAGGACTTAAAGATCATCTCTGAAAACAACTTTGGACACGACGGGCCTTTCCCCTTGGGCACGACCTTCTTCCAGGAGAAGGTCTCTGGACTAAATTTCCACAAATAATCCTCTAGAAAAAATCTTGAAAAACCAGTTAGGAATGGATTTTTGAATTTGCGCCAGCCGCCAAATATGTATAGATCTCTGTTGTAGGTGAAGGCCGAATGAGTCCAGCGTTCTCTTGGAAAAACCTGTGCAGAGGGCATGTCCATCCAGTGGTTGGTATCTGTATCAAAAGCTCTGAGGGTGTCTATGGCTGTTTGGTTGATGGTATCCTCATAACAACACTGCATATCCACACCACCAAATAGAAACATCATTGTCCCGATGATCGTGGCAGAGTGATTTGCTGAATGACGAAAATCTTTGTGAGAATTGTTTCTGTCCTGAATTAAAGACCAGACCATTGTGCTGGTCTCCAACTTGTAGGTGTCGTCAGGATAAAGGTTCCATCTGGTTTCGTCACCAAGAAACCGACCTCCGTGGATGAACATGGCCTTCCCTAAGCACACAGGCTGAGTGTTCGCCCCTCCCCTCTGGAACGGTCCCAGAAACATCTGGTTTGGACCAGGTGTGGGCGTCGACATCAAACGCGTAAAGGTGGTTGCAGAACACCATTTTGCCGTTTCTGGCAGAAAAACCTCCCCAGAGGTAGACGGTACCTCCCACCAGCACGGTGGTGTGGCCATAGCGCCTGGAAGGACCTCGTGGTGGCGCTGTTGTCGCCCTACTCCGGGGGACACGGGGGTCAACTTCCTCCAGGTGAAAGAGACTGTGTTGAAGACGTGCACGACAATGTGATCCTTGCCACCTTCGAATCCGAAGGAGTACACGCAGTGTCCGACTGTCACAGCAGTTGTACTCTCTGTTTCTGGTGCGCTGAGATGCGCTGTCCAACGTAACATTGCTCGCAACAGCAGCACAGCGGATAAACCAGTTTGCTCAATGTGAATTACACCGCACACTAGTGGTAAACAGCACCCTAGAGTACAATGGTATTATACTGGTATAATGGTATGTGTCTAGTGTGCGTCATCACTCATATTCGTTCGGAGGCACAAACAGCAGGCGAAGTTTGGACAGTGAGCTCTCAGTTGAGAGCACACATCACAGCGGTCACTCTCGGTCTTGTAGGTTTATGCTCTATAAGATTCAACAAATTTGACTTCTATATTTGGACATCGTTTTCTCCTTTCAGGCCTCCTATGTGTCAGAGGTCAAATTGCAGATGGACAGAAAGACTGACAGTTACTGAGTCAAACCTAACAGAGTTTGTCGCTGGGATAAAGGCATGTTGATAACAAAGTGGATTTTTTTCCTGGTTTGTCTTGTAAAAAAGCATTGTTTGTATTTTAGTGTGCCTTGTGATGATTGGGACCATTATTTAGTTTAATTATTTAGTTTAATTTGGGCCAAGCCGCCCTGTAACCGTCCAGGTTAGGCTTTAGGTTTATCTCTGTGTAAAATATTTGGATCCGAGACGTATTGGAGTGGAAGTAAAAGCAATGGAAATTGGAAATGCTCAAGTAAAATCACAAATACGTCGAGTTACTTTCCACTGTAGTGGCAGAGATTATGGGCTGCTTGCGTCAGACAGGAGACAACCCTGGTGTGTCTGTGAGCACAGCACAGGAGGAGGCTATATTTGAACCCCCCAGTGGACCACGTATAGGCCCAGTAGAACCCACAGTGTTAATTTGATCTATTTCTAACACGCAAAGTACACAAGTGGGACCAAATACAGTACAGTATGTCCACAGAGTCTAATTTAGGCCGAGGATTTTACGGTGTAGTAATTATGCAGAGATTTCCAAGAGACTTTTGTAGGTGTTTTTTATATGACAAACCTGCTGCGTTACCCGCTATTGTGGGAACACAGAAAGGGTGTTTCTGTTGTGACATAAGTGTCCCTTAAGCCTCACATGGATTACATTAGCTCTCACACATTACTCTCCAGCAGCGCACATTGATAGGCGAATGCTATTGTTGTTGGCTAAGTACAGGCAGCCAAAATGTATTTCCTCTTCTACACTTCTCTGAAGGACGAGGGTTCGAATTTAGCCCCTTAAGGCAGTGGGCAGTTTTAAACCCTTCCGATATGAGGGGCGCACTATTTATTACGCGTTTGAGCCACGGACCACTATTTGAGGACATTTTCAGCCACACAGACCTCAAAACTAAAGATTTTTTGTTGAAACCATCAAACCAGCAAACATAGATCTTCTACATTCTTTAATTGTGTAGACTTCTTAAATGGGGCTATACTCTAATTCAGATGAATATTTTAACTCTTGAGAGCGTAAACATGAAACCAAATGGACCCGCAAGGGTCCATTTGGTTTCATTTTTACGCTCTCAGAGAGTTACATCTGGTTAACCAACTGTCCATTGTTTAGCTGGGGACCACCTGGAACCCTCTCAAGGACCACTGGTGGTCCCAGGACCATTGGTTTGAAACCACTGCCTTAAGGGCTTATTTGCCTTTTCATTGTTATAGGAAAGTGGTTCCCAAAAGGGTTCCCAAAAGGGTGTGTGCCAAAGTAAGGTTCTCTGGATTTGCCGTGTCTGACCGCCATAGACGGATGAAGAAATGATGGGCCCCTGGGCCACCGCCAGCCAAAGGGCCCCCCCTACACGAGAGTATTTTTCTTCCCAGCGCAGTGCACAGGCATTTCAGCAGAATTTACAGCATGGGCTTGCTGGAAAATAATAAACAATGAAAATAACTAAGACAAATATATGCAAATGTTTAAACACTTTTGCAGTAATTTACCATATCATGATGGTTTAAGGTTTAAGACTTTTGGGGTCATTTTATTGACACAAAATGAATAAACACATTGTAAATATCAGTGAAAAGGACCGCGTGTGCCACTTTTATACACCGTTACCCCTTTTTTGGAGGGGCCCTGAGCTTGAGCCTCTTAGCGATCACGGTGGCACTCAAGCTCAGGGGCCCCTGGGCCTGGGCCCAACGTGGATAATCCTTCCCTGCTGACCGTTTGACCTGTTCGGGTGTGCCTTGGAATTTTGTGAAATTTCTTTGGTCCTCTTATATTTACAGAGGACAAAGCTGTCGTCTTTGCTTTGGTTATGTCATTATAAATTTAGTTGAGAATGATGAAAAATAAATGAGAAAAAATAAGATACAACATTGTGGTGGTGGTCAAACTGTTGGCATTGTGTTGGTGCATTTGAGCCCTACTAATATACGTAGAAAGAGATTTCATAAAACTGTCGTAGTTGTAAAATCGACCCTCAGGTTATGCAAGTAATAAGTTACACATGAGGATTGGATTTTAGAGTGTGGGCAGTTCACTACAGCTTATTGCAGCATGAATCCATTTCGACCATTCGGGCACAAAGACGTAACCAATTGGCAGCATGGGAGACGTAGCAGAGGAGTTTGGCAGGAGTGGGTTCATGTCCATCTGGGATAGACGTGGGTGGCTAGACTTAGTTTGTATGGCTTAATAATTGTGGGCAGGAAAAGCCAACAAAAACAGCTGATTTTTGTTTTGGGAAATATTTATTTTGGGGCATTCTTGGCAGAAACGACAGGCACGAGAGTAGGATTTGAACGTGTGTTCTCATGCACCCCCGCGGAGAGCTGTGCTAAACTGCTGAGCCACCAGGGAACCCAAGGACAAAATATTCTGACCTCAGCGAAAAATCACTGGTGTAACCTTTGTTTCTTAGAGTGTGTGTGCATTCACTAATCTGTGCCCACACAATTGACACTTCTATGGATTAAACAACCGTAGTCCCAGGAGTGCAATAGATGCATTGTTCACTAATGTACAATGGACATGGCATGGTACGGTATGGCACAGTACATCAGGGGTTGACACTAAGGTCTCCGAGGCAAGTCAGGTTCTACTTGCCCTCAGGTCATGGTCACTTTATATATTTATATACTATATCGTACATTTTCCATTTAACTCCTTTTTGCCCTTGCAGTAGAGCTACGTCGCGCGTTTCATATGAAAAATATTTATGACCGATGCCTCTTAGGTTGATCTACGTCTCTCTACGTCGCTTACCGTCGCTGGTTTGATACGATCCCAATGATAACGGCAGCGAGCAGCGACCGCATATTCCATTCAGAACGGACCAAAATAAGGGACGGACCAACCGGAAACCGGAAGTGTGTCGCCAACTAACTTGTCCGACGGGAAACATGGACCGAAATATGAAATATGACTTTTAGATCAAAATCGCTGGCACTGGCTACCTCAAAAAATATGAAAAAGGGCTGGCACTGGGTGTGTTAACTAGATGTTCTACTTGGGTGCTTTAAAACATTTCCTTCCAAGTCTATGTTTGGTTTAAGTCACAATCAGCTACATAACGTGTAAGTCAGGGTAAATCAGTGGTTCCCACATGTGGTCACGGACTCAGGGGTCTGTGACACCAGCAAAAATGATGAGAGAGATAGGAGAGATAGCTAGATAGCAGGGAAAGACGTAGAGGCAGAGCGCAATGACCACCTTCAAGACAAATACGTATATCTTGTTTGTGTTATAGAGAAGTCACACACTGCCCGCCCGATCGGGCAACCAGGTAGCAGTCTTCACTTGCCCGACCATTTTTTTTTTACTTGCCCTGAGCAAGCGGGCAAGTGTTAGTGCCAAGCCCTGTACATGATGTCCTGGTCTCTCTGGCTCACCTCATCCTTGCTGCTCTCCCTGAAGGAGCGTGAGCGTGCGATGAGGGCGGGGCGTCCGGTGGTGGGCGGGGCCTCTCCCTGGCCCGCCCCCGTGGGCGTGGCCGGCGCCTCCTCCTGCTGGCCGAACAGCTCCTCCACGGAGCGCACGTCGATCTGGTACTGCTGCTGCTGACGCACCGACATGGTCCAGATGTTGGGCTTCCCCCGCACCTGACGAATAAAAAAACAATTCATGTAGCAGACCAGTGTTGCCAACTTGACGCATTTTCTGAAAAATATCATATAACGGCTCTATGTATGCGGACGTCTCTGACGTTTACAACAAACCAATCCGTTTGAAAATGGGTTGAAGAATAAGCGGGTTATCATCTTTTAAAAAGTATATGCTCATAGACACAATGTTATGCTCTCCTCTCACAAGATGGCCGCCGTCAACGACGCCGCTCCCGAGCCATCTAGGCTTCTATATATCTATGGGTCTATGTCTGCCATGCAACGAAAAAAATAATTAAAAAAATTAAAACCTTCTCCTCGGGGATGGGCTTCCAGTAGAAACTCCGCACACGACGTTTCTTCCGCCCGCCGTTGCTGTGACCGTCTGGTGGAGTGGTGGAGGGGGGCAGAGCGGGGGAGGGGGAGGGGCAGGGGGGGGGAGGGGGGGGGGGGAGGCGGCGGTGGGGGGGGGGCGGGGTCTGCTGGCTCATGCTGGGAGGAGGAGGAGGAGGAGCCTCGCGGCTCGTCGAAGGCGTGCATGGAGGACATGGGGGAGGGGTCTGAGGTGCTGGTCGGACCACAGGAGCTGGGGCTGGGGAACAAAAGAGAACGTCATGATGAACGCAATGATTAGGCTTTGTAAACAAAGAGGTTGTAAACGGCAGACAAATACGTTGTAACTTAAAGGGATATTCCACTTTCAAAAAAAAAAAAAAAACTTTGGTCATTTCATGGTCTACTCAGTCTCATGTGAACACACCAGACAGTTTATAGGTTACTCCTTTCAGTATTTAGATATTTGATGTTCATTTTAGCGCATCCGTCTCCTTCCTACCTATACTCTATTCGAAAAACAACCCAAACAAACAAACCATAAAAGTTTTTTGAAAGTGGAATATCCCTTTAAATATGCAAAGAAGACTGAAAATTATAATTTGAAATTATAATGAAAATATAGTTTGTATTGTACTATGGCCCACACAGTCCTAATATAATGTGATACATTGTGAGCTTGTAAATACAACATACAAGTAAGACGCTGCGTGTCTTAATTGGGCTCGGAAAGTAAACGATGATCTGAAATCAAGGCACGGATGCGATAAGTATAACTTAACCAATCCTACGTGGAGACGCTGGAGAAGCTGCTTCCCTCGCTGCTGCAGGCCTCTGTGTCATTGGCCGGAGACTGACCACTCATAACGAGCATCACAGTGGGGTGGGCGGGGCCGGGGGCGGGGCCAGGGGCGGGGCGCCTCGTCAGTCCCGAGGTTGAGAGGTCAGCATACGAGCCTCGTCACACAGCGTCGAAAAAGTTCTCGCAAAAATGATTAACTAAATAAATAAATAAAAACAAAGTTAAAATGAACTAGCTAGCTTTCTTTTGGTCGTATCAAGTTCGACTTTGAGGTCTTCTTCTTCTTCACCATGAGGAAACGTCACTCTATCTCGCATGCCAGACGTCAAAATGTCCGTTGTTGTGGGTTACGGTAGAAAAGGTGGATGGTTTCATCCACTTATAATTCTCAAAAACAAAACAAAACAAAACAAAAAAAAACGTTTTAAATGTACTAGCCTTCAGTCACATCAGGTCAACTCCTGAAGATTTCACAACGATAAAAACATCGCTGCACACATCGCAGGCCAAAAAATGGCCGCCGGTCGCAGGGGTCAAAGCGGAGAGGGCAGACAACCAGGGGAGGCGGCGTGTTCTTTGATGGTGTCCCTCTCCATCACTCAAGCCGCTTCTCCGCCACCGCCGGGCCTTTGAAGGGCCGCCTCCCGGGACACGGAGAAGACGCAGGGGGTTGTGGGTAGCGGCGACGGTGTAAGGGCCATGGATCTGTACGGGGAAAGAAACCAAAAACAGAGCGGGACGGGATTATGAGGAGGCAGTCATGCGCGATGTGGTGACCCGCGAGGTCAAAGCCGGGTCAAAGGAAACGCTTGCAACACATCAGGCCAGTCACAACAGCTCACGATCAGGGAAATGGCAAATAATCCTATTGTGATTTCCTTCTCTCGCTCTCTCTCTTTTTTTGTTGGTCTTTGAAGTCAATCCGTGGCGTGTAAAATGACCAGTGGCACAGCGGTACGGTGCAATCTGTATACATACAGTGTAACGTCTTCTCATTTCTGAGAGTGTGTAAAACGGAACCAAATGATGAGGCTGTAAGTGATATCTTTGGGTTAAAACAAACAGCTTAATGGTGCTGTTGTTAAAAAAGGTTAAAGGCAAGGTACATTGTTACAAATGTAATCCAATCAGGGTAGAGAATTCCACAGAGAATTTATCACGTTATTCCAGTTCCAGTTCATTTGTTTTTCGATCACTTTCTATTGTCAATGTCTATCATGTTGCCTATATGAGTTATTGCTCCTGTTGGGTGAAATGTGTATCCCATTCAGAAAAAAAATGTGCTGGTATGGAGAGATATTGTGCTTTACTGATAAAACCCACTAGACCAGCACCCTGGGCAAACAGTGCACTTTTGAGACTGTGAACATTAGTTGCGTAAATTACTGTATTTTCTGTCCCCAGAGAAACAACCCTGCTCAGTCCTCACTAGCGACTTGACTTGTTCGCTCTTATTTTCAGAAAAAAATGATTGTGCAAAGTGCACACAATTTCATATTTTAAACATTTACAGCAGCTTTGCTAGCAGCACAAAGCGAAAAATAAAATGTTTCCGTGGGATATACATTTTCAGAAGCACTGCGCCGTTATTGGTTGAAAAAGGACAACATCCTGCAGAAGTTAACTAACCGAAAGTCCCATCTTTTTCAGTCGTTTTGGGGTACCGTGATTCCAGGCTATCATCTCGCAGCGCAGATGGAAGCCTGGAGAGTAGCCTCCATCTCCAGGCTTACGTCTGCGCTGTGAAATGAAAGCCTGGAGACAGAGAGAGGCTATCAAAAGGCGGGACTTCCGGTTCCAGAGGTTGCCATTTTTCAGCCAATCGCCGCGCAGTGCTCCCAAAAATGTATACCCCACGGAAGCATTTTATGGAACCAATTTGGTTTGATTTGTATACTTCCACAGTGAAGATGCTAAGAAAGCTTGAAAAGTAAACAGTTCTTCACAACGAATTATTGCTATGGGAAAATATACTGTAGCTACTTAACACTTGTTTATACTATAACCAAAACCATATATCGCTTACATTCACCCCTTCAAAGTAACACGGATGATTTTTTTTTACTGTGTAGATGAAGTTACATGGTCGCCTGTTTTGTGAAAAGACCTCTCCAGCCGGACTTTCCCTAAAGGCTCGTCTACCCCCTAAATCCTTGTTCTGTGGTCAAATCAAACCGTCTCCATTTCCAGACAAACACCCCTGCTTCCCTCCCTCCCTCCCCTTAGCGACGATAATGATCCTCCACTCTGTCTCAACAAGCACACAAAACAAACAAGACAGTTAGACAGTGGATAGGATGAGACGTGCAGCGATGAGGCCCCGGCGGGCTCCGCTCCGCTCCAGCATCTTCCCTTTCAGCAACCCGAGAGTCAGATTTGGGGCTCGAGGGCAAAGCAGTGTGATTGAAGAGGAGACACCCAGATCCAGCCTGACATGGAGGACAAGAGGAGAGGAGAGGAGAGAGACCTGCAGCTCTCAGGTAGCAGCGGATCAAAGCTACTGCTCCACCGTAAAGAGGAAACCGTCTGTCTGCCTTGTTTTCTTTCTTTCTCCAGGACCCGCCTGACCCCCCTATACCAGTGGTTTCAACCTTTTTGATACCAGGGCCCACTATTTATTCAGAATTTGAGCCACGGACCATGATGACATTTTAGCCCCACACACAGACCCCAAAACGAAAGATTTATTTTGCCCTTTTGTCCAACAATTGCAGGCTGGATTTCAGTTGTGTAGACTTGGGCTAATTCACATTATGAATATTTAGCTTGGGGACCACCTGGAACTCTCTCAAGGACCACTGGGGGTCCCCGAACCACTGGTTGAAATACCATATACAACACTAACCCTATACAATCAATACAATGTAAAACAAAACAAAAAACAGTTTTTTTGTAAACCTTCGAAGAAAAAAAAAACTTGTGTGGCTTAAGCCTCTTAGCGATCATGTGGACACTCAGGCTCAGGAGCCCCCCATGCTCAGGGGCCCCTGGGCCCAGGCCCAACGTGCCTGTTGGATAATCCACCCCTGGGTACAGATAACGACAACATCTGTGAGAAAAGAAAATCGTCCAAACCACCAGTGACCTTGTTATTAAGTAACACTGGTAATATTACTATTACTTATAGTCTACTCTACTAGTTACATGGTGGTAAGGAGCTGGTCTACCTGATATCCAACCTTCATTACAAATTAACACGGTAGCTGACATCACTGATGGCCTCATGTTGCGTGCATGGTCTCCTTCTAACACATACGCACACACACACACACACACACGCACGCACACACACACGCACACACCCAGGGGCGGACGTAACATTTCCCAATTGGGGGGAGGCAGAAGAAAATGGTAAGGGGGCAGCTTCATCGCCCGTGTCGCTTCGCGCCACGGGCGATGAAGCCGCCCCCATACCATTTTCAGTAGTGTTTCAAATACTTTTAAATATAAGCACTGAAATATCTTGGATTGTTTTGCATGCCATCATGTTTGGTGGGGCATTTAGGCCATGCATATGCCTATGCCTAGATCCGCCCCTGACACAAGCACACAAACACGCACACACGTCCTCAACTCATGTGTAATTCATTGGCCGTGAGCTGAGGTTCAACCTGACCTCTCTCTCCTGCTGTGAGCAGAGGAAGGTGACAGTGACACAGCAGCCTTGTCACCGCCGGTCAGGAAGGACGCTCGTGCCATCCAAAAAACAAAAGAAAAACGAAATAATATGAACCCAAAATCATATTGGTTCACTCTCTCACACACCCCACACACACAAATAACGCCTTTGGAAGGATGTGAATTTGAACACGGTGTGTTTTCCAACCTTCATTTTGCTGCTGCCCGGAAGAAAAACCTTGTATCGTTTTATTTTTTTATTTCTTTATAAATTTGCTCCCTACTACAACTGCACACAACGCGTAACGCATTTTACTTTTATGCTTTTTTTTTTTTTTTTTTTTTTTTTTAAAATACTAATAGTTTAAGACACATATGTCAAACTCAAGGCCCGGGGCCAAATCAGGCCTGTGAATGGATTATCTTCGGCCCGCAGGATGATATTGAATTAGTATTAGAACTAGAGTTAGTATTAGAACTGGCCCTCTGGTATATTGCACACACACCGTGATAAGAAATGAATGCAACTAATTGTTTTACCTTCCTCAACTCAGTCTCATTTACTTTCTCAATTAACTCAGCACTTGGTGAGGATCATAGAAGAAAAAGATTTTCCCTGAAAAATAGCAAGTATTCACGTCTCATAGCGCGCCACTCTGTGGGGTGCTATGAGACGTGAACGCCCGCTATTTTTCATTAAAACTTAAAACAGTGTTTTTAATGCAGGCAGTTTCATCTCTACAATGATCTTGCCATTAAGAGACATTGATTTTTGATGGAAAATTACTTTTTTGCTGTTTGACAGGGACGTCATCGTCAACCGGTGTCGAAACACTTGTACCAATTTTTCTATTTTGGCCCACTTGGGTTTGACACCCCTACCATACCATACCATACCACCTTTATTTATATAGCACATTTATATACTGTAACAGAGTTGTACCAAAGTGCTTTACAATAAAATGTTAAAAAACAGAACTTAAATTAAAAACAACAAACAAGGCAAACAACCACATCACTGTCACTTGCAACATCAGACACCTCAAACTGTGCTTGGAAATGCCACAGAATAAAGAAATGTTTTGAGGCGTGATTTAAACAAGTTGTGCCTTGCATGGTTTCCGCTGCCATCTGTGTATGGATGTGTATGTGAGTGTAATGCACTACTGTATGTAAAGCGCCTTGTATAAAAAGGAGCTACCGTTGTTGAATGATTACAATTTTTAATTGAAATAATCACAGCTTCAAAATTAATTTAATCATGATTAATCACCATTCAAACTATGTCCAAAATATGCATGTTTTCCTGTACAGGATTTCAACATTTAAACAGAAACAGAATCTGTGGGAAAAAAAAAAAAAAAAAAAAAACATTTATCTTTAAAACATTTATCAAAATAGGTGATCTACAAGCCCTCAATGCTTGCCTTGTAGATCCTTGGCTCTGGTTACAGGGAGACACACAGCTATATGTCTCGGTAAAACCGTGCTCTACCCATTTCTTTCAATGAGAAAATGCTCAGTGGGTTGAGTCAGTGTACACATGAATTAATTGTGTTAAAATGTTTAATCAGATTAATCAACAAAATTAATGTAATCCTATTAATTAACTATTTTCAACAGCCTTAGAATGTTGACATTTCTGCTCCTGTCTTCACTGTTCTCTCTTTCATCTGCAGCTGGCTTCAATGCAGTGTCAGCTGGTTTTGAGCCAAACAGACCCACGCATGCAAATACACACACGCGCACACACACACAGACACAGACACACACACATTACACACACATCCTGTCAGCTGTTTTAGTGCCAAAAAGATACATACACAAACACGTACACACTCATACACACGTGCACTGCAGGGTACTAATCAGTAACATAAACATAAACAAAACAAAGAGTGCGTGCTGCTAGGAGTGTGCGCTTTTCTTCCAATTTCGATTGCAAGTCATCGCTGTCGGACAGAAACCTTGTATCTTCCGGCTCTCTTTAAGCCTAGCTATACTTCACGGGACAATGCTGTTGTGTGAAGTAGTGGAGAGACTAGAGCTTGTAGATTAGCTGTTTCTAAACAACAGCCAAATGGCACAAAATCCTTTTCAGATTGGGGGTGTCTGTGATGTAGGAAAAGTGTGAGAAGAACCATGCACTGGCCACTTTAGAGCAGGGGTTTTCAACAGGCAGTCTGGGGACCACCAGCGGTCCCTGAGAGGGTTCCAGGTGGTCCGCAGACTAAATGATGGAAAGTTGGTTAACCAGATGTAACTCTTTGAGAGTGTAAACATGAAACCAAATGGATCCTTGCGGGTCCATTTGGTTTAAAATAGTCATCATGTGAATTAACCAAGGTCTACACAACTAGAGAATGTAGAAGATTAATGGTCATTTTGATCTGTATGCTGGACTGTTTTGTTTACCTTTTGGGACCAAGTGGTGGTCTGTGCACGGCTCAAATGCTGAATAACATAGCCCTGGTATGAAAAAGGTTGAAAACCACTGTTTTAGAGCAGGGGGTTTCAACAGGTCATCCAGGTGGTCCCCAGCTAAGTTGGTTAACCAGATGTAACTCTTGAGTACGTAAAAATGAAACCAAATGGACGCTTGCGGGTCCATTTGGTATCATTTTTACACTCTCAAGAGTTAAAATATCCATCATTTTAAGTATCCCAAGTCTACACAACTAGAAGATTAATGGTCATTTTGATCTGTATGTTTTGTTTCCCAAATCTGGGTTCTGTGGGACTAAAACGTCCTCAAATGGTGGTCTGTGGCTGAAGTGCTGAATAAGTAGTGGGCCCCGGTATGAAAAAGGTTGAAAACCACTGTTTTAGTGGAATTGAATTGTAGGTAATGCGGGTATACTACTACTACTAACTGACTGGACTGACAGGTGCTAATGTGTCCTCCAGACAGAACAGAAGTGTGAGGTGGACAAAGCAGACAGTCAGAGTGTGTGATTGAATGACAGCCATCCACCTGCCTGCTGCCACCTGCCAGCTGTCACCCAGCATGCACCTGCATGATGTTGGGCCCTCTGGCTCCAATCTGTCTCCATTACCACTGACACACAGCCGACACACCCACGACCTGTGGAATGCTCCCCTGACCACTGGAAACCAACCTGCACGAGGGTGTGTGTGTGTGTGTGAGAGAGAGAGAGAGAGAGAGAGAGAGAGAGAGAGAGGAGAGAGAGAAGAGAGAGAGAGAGAGAACTCTCTTGAATGCAGGTAACATGAGGTCCAACACGCCTTTAGGCCGACGGTCTCTCAACAGTTTGAGACCAGAGATCACAATGATGGTGCAGTGAGAACCATAGTAATTAGTCCTTTATCCAAGGCGCTTTACAGTGCATTACATACACCCATTCACACACACACACATCCATACACCCCATTGCGGCAGAAGCCATGAAATGCACAACCAGCACATCGGGGCAATTTGGTGGTTCAGTGTCTTGCCCAAGGACACTTCGTTCAAAGCAGTGTTGACAGGATGGAGCCGGTATTCAAACCACCATTGGACAACCTGTTCTACCTCCTCCCGTACCCTCCCCACCTACAAATGTGTGTGCAACATGCGAGTGTCTGCATGCACTGTGCGTGCGTGCGTGTGCATAAATGTGTTGCTGTTCCACTGCAGCCAGCTTTAAATCTCCTCCTAACCTACCTGCAGTGAAGGTGACAGAACACCAAACACATCTCAAACCAGCCAGTGGAAACACATAAACGACATCTCCAACCAGTAGCACTGACCTCCAGTCAGTGGAAACACATCAACACATTATCAGACCATGAGTGGTACTGACCTCTCCAGTCACTGCCAGTTCTCTCACAGTCATGACAGTTTATTTATCCTGTCCACAAGTACAGTCGTTGCAAAGGTATAACAGATAGATATGCAAACTTAATTGTAGATCCGATATTATTGCCATTTTTTTTTTTAATTTGAATCCTGGAAAGTAACTAAAGATATATTGACGTATGACATTGATAACATAAAATCAGCATTTCTATGGATTTTGCTAAACATTTTTTGAGTAGTTCAACTAGCCAGTTTACATTGGCACCTTGTGAGCTTGTGTACTGGTAATTTTAGCTATTAGAATGTTATTCAAAATTGTAAAAAAGGCAAAGATGTTTAGGTATAAAGGGGTATAGCGTGTGTCATACCACAGCTGTTGTGTTGACACATTGTGAGCTTGTTGACTGGCCATTTAAACTTTTGAAAAAATGTTTTTTTAATAGTTTAAAAAGGCAAAGAAGTTAAGGGATAAGGGGTTTAGTGGTGACAAAAACGGAGCCCTATAGTGTATGTCGCTCACTTGCGTTGTGCCACTCTTTTGTGTCACACAAAACAAAAGTTAAACATAATTTTCCCTGGCTCTAATTTCAGGCCCTTGGGTTGCTCCTGGGGCAAACTGCAGCAGAAACAAATTGAGGTGTCAGAGAGAAACATCGGACGATTCAGTGTCAGGCCAAGGTGATCAGGGGGGGTGTAGCCTGTATCCCCCCAGGGACCTGCCCTGCCCTGCCATGCCCGGCCCGGCCCTGCCCTACCCGGCAGGGACCATGGGGTATCCCCACCCGGGAGAACAAGACAGCAGTAATAGTATGCAAAGGGCAGGAGAATAATTTAACCTTTGTGCATTTCAAAAATAGCCAATTTCCCACACTAATAGCTGTTTAAGGGAGGGATAGGGCGCCTCTAAAACATCTGAAATTAAATTCCATCACGTTTACGTATGGGCAGATGTAACATTTCCGGGGGGGGGGGGGGGGGGGGGGGGGGGGGGGGGGGGGGGGGGGGGGGGGGGGGGGGGGGGGGGGGGGGGGGGGGGGGGGGGGGGGGGGGGGGGGGGCACCCATACCATTTTCAGTTTACAGGACTTTTTATTAGGCAAGTATAAGCATCAATAATAATCAGTTGCTGTTGAAGTTGCAACAGACGCGGAGCATGCATAAAGCTAAAGGTCTGACTCAGAGAGTTTTCTGTTTTCAATGATTAAATACTGTTGATTTAGTGGTGACACAATTGTAGTTAGTTAGTTAGTTGGTAGCAGTAGTAGTGTTTTAAATCATTTTAAATATAAGCACTTTAATTTGAAATATCTTGGGTTGTTTTGCATGCCATCATGTTTGGTGGGGCAGTCTGGGCATTTAGGGGGGCATTGCCCCCCCATGCTCATGCGTAGATCCGCCCCTGGTACGAACCATGAAAATAAGAAGGGTTCTGTCTGGCAAATGCAACGTTATGCAATAATTGAGGATGATACCCAAGCCGGAAATGACCTCCTGTCGCAAGATTCTTGAGTGACCCCCCCCCTAACCACACGCACACACACACCAGACACACACAGACACACACACAGACACACACACAGACACACACACACAGACACACACACACACACACCACACACACACACACACACACACACACACACTACGAAACCCACAGAAGGTGTGTGTGGCTGACAGGGGAATTTGACCCGATCCTGTGCCGTCACCATCGTCACGAAACGCTCGTTAGCGAGCAGCAGCTTTGTGCGCGCTCAGTGGGAGCAATCACTACTCC
>CM076973.1:4676379-4894489 GCA_039105355.1 Benthosema pterotum | reverse complement strand
GACGCATAGCACAAACAGTGAGCTCAAGTCAGCGGTGTGCGTCACTGAAGCCACTTCTTCACCACAATTGCATCTATTAATTTGAGCCACAGCCGAGCCAAAGCCTAGCAAATAATTGCTATAAAAACCTAGCGACCAATAATTAATATAGTGGTTAATATAGTGGCTAATATAGTGTACGGTACAGGGACGTCATCACCTTCTTTGCAAATCATAGGAAGAATAGGAATGCCTAAATTGAGTGCCAAACGATCTGCCCTTGACAGCCCATGCAGTACATTCAACCAGAAAAGTCCTATCTGATTGTGTTACTGTAAATGACACAAAACAATCATAAATGGCCCCCATTAATTTAAATCCAGTGTATTATATAAATGTTGCCCTTTATATTTATGCCAAAACAACCCCTGTCTCAGAGGCTACACCAAGCCGATTCAGCTGCAGTACCACAAATGTTCACAACTGAGACATTGGTGTTCAAAAAGGAAAAAAAAAACACCATATAATCTTGACAAATGACAAGTTTATGGTGGAGTCCTTTAAACACTCAATTTGCCACAGACTGCATGTAGCATATACAGGGGCGTTCTTGCCATTACGCTGAAGTTCCTTGGGGGTGGGACACCACCAGCAGCAGCAGCAGCAGCAGACATCTTATCCCTATATGGATAAATACATTATATGTGTCCTCTATAACTAGTATTGAACATTTAAAACACATATTATATGTTCTTTTTTAAAGCCAGGAAAAATAGTTCATAATTTTAGATTTTCCCTGGAGCCAGAAAAATCTTGCCTGGGGGCCAAATTGCTTAGAAACCCACTGAGCATATACCCATTATTTTTAAAACAACTTGCATTTACATGAAGTGAAGCGAGCAGAACATACAGTAGGTCGCCTCTGTGTACTCCTCCTCCTCTTCCTCATCATGTTGTCGCTGACTTGTTTTCCCCTAGTGAGGGAAGCCAAGGGTTCATGTGTGGTTAATACACATAAATATCATATCAGACTGCAGTCTAGATGAGATCAGGCTGACCAGAAGCAGCGATGAATCATCATATCCCTGTCGGAAATAAACTAAATCAATGTGCATGGGGGATGTGTAATGCAGAGGCACTGTGTTGTGTGTGTGTGTGTGTGTGTGTGTGTGTGTGTGTGTGTGTGGTGTGTGTGTGGTGGTGTGTGTGGCGTGTGTGCGTGTGTGCGTGGTGTGCGTGTGTGCGTGTGTGTGTGTGCGTGTGTGTCCCCGTTACAAGCACCATGGACTTGATCACCCTTAAAGTTACATCACGACACACCCATATCTCTAGAAGATTAATAGTAATTTTGATCTGTATGTTTGCCTGTTTTGTTTGCCAAATCCAGCCTGGAATTGTGGACAAGAGCAAAAGAAATCAGAAATTAGTTTTGGGGTCTGTGAGGATAAAATGTCCTTAAATGGTGGCCCAGGTCCCAAATGCTGAATAAATGGTGGGCCCTGGTGTATCAAAAAGGTTGAAACCCCCTGGGGCTCTATTTTCGTCACACGCTAAACCCCTTATGCCAAACCCCTTATCTCTTTTTTTACTATTTTGATAAACGTTTTGGAATAGTTTGCAATATGCCAATCAATTGACACGTTGTGAACTTGTAGACTGGCCATTTTAACTATTGAAAAATGTTTTTTGAATTGTTTAAAAATTAATTGTTTTAGGGGTTTAGCGCTAATGAAAACCTAGGCCCTGATGTACAGTATAGGCATATTGAGTCATCCTTCATTGCCTGTCTGTCTGTCTGTCTGTCTGTCTGTCTGTCTGTCTGTCTCTCCTGTTCTGTGTTCAGGTTGTTCTCGACACGACTCCCCCTCCCCCCCCCCCCCCCCCCCCCTTCCTTTTTGGGGAAAGACTGTAAGTGACTGTCTGTCTGTGTTTCAGATTCAACATGGCCGACACCTGACACCCTGTGAAGCAGCGGTCCAGATCATCTCAGAGAGATACGGTTGCACAGCGGCAGACCAGAGCCAAGCTGGGTGAACTGACCAATCAGAACGGGCTTTATACATCCGAGATGGCTGCATTGTCAGGGAGAGGAGAGGAGTGGAGAGGAGAGGAGGACACAGGAGAGAGGAGAGGAAGGGAGAGGAGAGGAAGGAGAAAGGAGAGGAGAGGAGAGGAGAGGAGAGGAGAGGAGAGGAAGGAGAGGAAGGAGAGGGTGATGTTTGCCCCCACACTGCATTTTGAAATGTAAAAAATGGTCCAGAATTGACCGAGATATGAACGATCAAAAAGACGTCTGTTTTTGCCGAGAACTTTTTTGCAATTTACTTTATAACGTTACGCAGACTTGGGATAAATGCACGCCACATAACAGCAACATGGAACATGTTTTTTCAACATAACATGTTGAATGCTGAATGTAAGAAAACGAGAAATTGGCCGAGCTATAATTGTTTGAAAATAAAACTATAATCGTTTGAGAAACTCTTGCATTTGCCTGCAGCACTGGGCTTAGGAGTAGGGATAAGGGAAATAGATAAGGGATGAATTAAAACAATGTCAAGACCAACACGGATTGGATGAAAGCTAAAAACGCCCAAACCACACCTATGCATAATGTAACGGGTATAGGAGGTGTTTAAGGGTGATAAGATGGTAACGAAAATACCGACTTTAGTGTGGGAACGGCTCTTCCCCAATGCTAAATGCCCTAATTGCGTATACCGGGTTTTGTAACCAAAATTGAGCCCATAGTCTGTATTTCCGTCTAAGCACCTGCAGGAGGCATTTTTTGCCATTAGGCAGACTAGGCAGCTGCCTTGGGGCGCCATGAGGGAGGGGGCACGGGGGACCACCAGACATTAAGGCCTTAAGAGCCACTTATTCACCGTGTGCTTGCAAAGAGCCACATCATACAGATGGGCACACCATCACCCCATCCCTTCCTCTCTCTCACACACACAAACCTCTGCTCAGCCAGATTTATTTTAAACGTCACACACCAACATGATAATGACTCCTAGCCCCCACGACCTTCGGATAACCGTTTAAAATGGATGGATTATGTAGGCCAGTGATTTTCAATAATTAACATTGTGTGCACTGTCTCACACACAAACTCTCAGTTGAACCAGTTCCACAGACAAAAATATAACATTGTGAGCTCACACACACAAAATCGATTTTGTGATCATAATATAGGGAATGAATGGCTGCACCAGGTCCAGCAATTTTGACACTTGTCATGTGAAAGGCCCTTAAGAGCACATGAAACCAGCCAATGAGCCGCATGCGGCTCAAGAGCCACAGTTGGCCAGGCATGCTTTAAAAGGATCCCAGGCTAATAAGCCTCATATGGATAAATACACTATACTTGTCCTCTATTACGAAAATTGAACTTTTAAAACACATAATATGTTCTTTAGTTTAAAAATAGTTCGTAATTTTATCCCTTGGGTGCCATTTTACTGTGTCTGTCTTAGGTATGACATCACAGGAGATCCTAAACAAAAGTGAAACCACTGCACTGAATGAATCAGAAGAAAAAGTATAACCCAAAAATAATGACATCACGAGTCACGACGTTCTTGTTTTTGTTCTGTTTTTACTTTCCTGTCTTGATCAAATTTGTTTTTTCCCCGAATAGAAATGTCCACTTCTGCTCATATTATACAGTATACTGGTACAATTTCAATCAGGAAGAACTTAGAAGATACAGATCTGGGTCATCTGGTCATCTGTAGATCAGGATCCGGATCCCCCGGACAATAATAATATCAACAGAGTGGACGCCGGTGGAGGAATTACTGTGTACTCTGGGATGAACCCAAGGGACTTGGAACACAAACACATGACGTCTGGCATCAGGGCCGGATCTAGGCATGAGCATGGGGGGGGGGGGGCAATCGCCTGTGGTGCGAAGCGACATGGGGATAAGCCGCCCCCACGCCATTTTCTCCTGCCCCCCATTGGGAAATCTTATATCCCCCCTGGGACGGACCCGGGGACTTCATTTCAAATGAAAGTGCTTATATTTTGAATGATTTGAACACTAGGACTGCTACTGCTACTGTCGCACCACTAAACCGACACATTTCATCATTCAAAACTATCTATCTATCTTATGGGTGGAGGCCAGAGCGCTGTATGCATAGGTAAAAGTACCAATACCAACATGTCGAAATATTCAGTTACTAGTAAAGTAAAGTAAAGTAAAGTAAAGATACAAACGTACAAATCTACCTATAATCTATATCTAAGATAAAAGGCCTGGGCATATCCGATGAGAACTCATAAAAGGACTCAGGCTATATAATATCTGTGCAGGGCATGCATTTCCAACTTGAATCGTTCCATTTTGAAATAGCAGATCTACTTATTAAGCTTAAGCTAATAACTTAAGCTTATAATTTCTATTTTCAACAGGCTGAACAGCTATAGTGTATGTAACCAGCAAGACGTTTGCGGGCGCAGGAAACAAACAGCGTTCGCTTTATACCATATACAAGTGTGCGACACACACAGGCACACAGACATTTATGCCTGGTTTACATAGTAATCTTGCTCCATGCGTTCGCAATATAGCCAACAAATCACATTCTGGACGTAAAAACAGGCCTATAGACGATTTGCCGAGATATAGTAGAGCAGAAGTACTGTAAAAGTAGTGACAAATAAAACCAGTAGAATGTGTACAAATGGTACATTACTTGAGTGAATACTTAGTTACTTCGCACCACTTCACCCCAGCAGACCACTAAAAGCCTTTAAAGTTGCACTGGGTTCCAAAACAGAAGCGTTTGGTTTGTGTGGGCTGAGAGCAGAGCGCAGCGCTGCCCACATCAAACTGCCTCTGAATCATTTCACTGCTGCACGGAAACACACTGTCAGGAAAATTAAAAACTGTTTCTGTACAACTGCTGCCACATTTATATCTGTGTGCTTCTGTCCTAAACTGGCTGTGAAACAGGGGCGGATATAGGCATGGGCATGGGGGGCAATGCACCCCTAAATGCCCAGACTGCCCCGCCAAACATGATGGCATGCAAAACAACCCAAGATATTTCAAATTAAAGTGCTTATATTTAAATGTTTTGAACACTACTACTGCTACTAACTAACAGCCACCACTAAACCACAGCATTTTATCATTGAAAACAGAAAGCTCTCTGAGTCAGACCTTTAACTTCATGCATGCTGCGTGTCTGTTGCAACTTCACAACAAAATCCAGTGTAAGCGATAGTTCATGGAGGCACGGAGGCTATTTTATTATAGGCCTAGTCCTTATTCTCAGTCAGTAATTCATTCTGTTTCTTTAAATCAGCAGTCTCTCTCCATGTTAACTCCCCTCAGTCTCATTGGCTGTCAGCAAGTCACTCACACCCACATTCAATCAGGTGTTCTTTATAAGCATTCAGTACTCTGTCCTCAGTCCTCCTGCTAGCTGACTCCATGTCCCTGTTCAGATGTAAGCGTTCAAATTTCCTCCACCTCCCCGGCCTCCTCCCTGTGGCACTAGTTCTGAGTGGCTACTTATGAGATGATCATGATTTGTACTGGATTATAGCATTGTGGTGTCTAGTTCTGTTATGGTTATCTGTGATCATTATGTGTTCTATGGTCTGTGACATGTTCGGTGTGCATTTGGAATGATTGTATCTATGTGGTAATGTGTTTATGCTAGGCTCTGCTCGGGAAGTTGTTGATATCAGAGAAATCTGAGATATCAAATGTGATATCAGACCTATGTCTCGTTACATAGATTTGATATCACACGAGCAGAGCCACACCGCCATTCTAACCGCCTACTAACTCAAAGATTTGTGCCACATTTTCACTGTTCTCAAAAATATCACACCTACAAGCTCATAGCGTGCCACTCCGTGGCACGCTATGAGCTTGTAGGTCTGATATTTTTTTCAATAACTAAAGTAAACTGCACATGCACAGTTCACACGCCCACACACAAACACGCACGCCCACTCACACACACACACACACATTGACGCGCGCACACGCACATGGGATTAGCAGAGCTGCGGTGACGGGCTCTTTTATGTTGTATCTTTTTCCAGGAATTGTCCATCGTCGCTCCGACAAAAAAGGCCGATTTGTGGACAAACAAAGGTGTTGCATAGAGGCAGAGAGAGAGCAGCAGCAGCTGCTGCTTAGAACTGTAGGCATGGCAGCAATAGGAGGAAATCCACCATAAACATTACACACTCCCAGGGGCGGATGTAACATGTCCCATTTGGGGGGGGGGGCAAGAGAACATGTTGGAGGGGCAAGAGAAAATGGTATGGGCTGCAGCTTCATCGCCCGTGACCTTCGCGCCACGGTGCGATGAAGCCGCACCCATACAATTTTCAGTTACAGGACTTTTATTAGTCGAGTAAAGCATCAATAATAACATCATTGTTTGTTGAAGTTGCAACAGACACGCAGCATGCATAAAGCTAAAGGTCTGACTCAAGAGTTTTCTGTTTTCAATGATGAAATGCTGTTGGTTAGTGGTGACCAGCTGTAGTTAGTTAGTAGCAGTATAGTAGAGGTTCACATCATTTTAATATAACACTTTAATCGAAATACTGTATCTGGTTGTTTTGCATGCATCGTGTTTGGTGGGGCAGACTGGGCATTTAAGGGGGGCATTTCCCCCCCATGCCAACCTAGATCCGCCCCTGCACACTCCTCTCAGCCCAGTGGAGGAAGCTCTTCTCCAGATGTCTTCTTTCTTTCTGTTGGAGGTTTAGAAGGGAGTGAGGTCATCATGCTATTCTGGCTCTACATAACAGGATTCCCAAAACAAACCTTTTTTCTTTTTTTTTACCCCCTTTTTTATTTGTTTCCATGGTGGTTGCCCCCTCATGCCCTCAACACGCAGGCACGTGCACACACATACACACGCTGCGCGCGCACACACACACACAGACACAAACACACACACACTGTCTCTGTTGGGTGAAACGTCTGGATTGTGGATTGGAATTTGAGAAACAAAAACACACCAAAAATTTATGTTCGACAGCAACCAAAAGTGTGTGTGTGTGTGTGTGTGTGTGTGTGTGTGTGTGTGGTGTGTGTGTGTTGTGCGTGTGCGGGTGCGTGTGTGTGGTGTGGTTGTGTGTGTGTGTGTGTTGTGCCGTCGAATTTTAAGGATTATATGCTGTAGTTATTATGCCGGCCTTGTCCAAAAAAATAGTCCTAATATGGAGTGTGAGTCTGACACACAGACCGTCAGACGCACAGACATTTCTGCCTGGTTTACATAGTAATTCCGCTCACTGCATTTGCCTATAATACAGGTTATTTGTAGACATTATTATTTTGGGATCGCAAAACAATCACAGTAAGTAGGCAGTTCATTTCAAAAGTGTAACTCTGTTACAAATAAAACTTTCCTTTACTTTAAAATCTGGTTTTCAACCTTTTTATATCAGAGCCACTATTTATTTTTAGAATTTGAGCCACAGACCACCATTTGATGACATTCTAGCCCCACAGACCTCAAAACTAAAGATTTATTTTGCTTTTGTCCACAATTCCAGGATGGATTACCAAGAAATCAAAACAGTCAAACATACAGATCATAAATGACCATTAATCTTCTACATTTTCTAGTTGTGTAGACTTGGGCTATTTCAAATGATGAATATTTTAACTCTTGAGAGTTTAAACATGAAACCAAATGGACCCACAAGGGTCCACTAGTGGTCCCTGAGAGGATTCCAGGTGGTCCCCAGGATTCCAGGATTCCATCTGTTGAAAACTCCTGCTTTAAATAAATGTATTACAAATAAATAAATGTATTATCTACAAAGTCATCCATTGTTTCATCAGATGCGGTCCTGTGCTATCTGCTGTTCTACATAAAAAAATGTCAGACCCATTCATTTCCTCCATCCAAAAAACTTCTCCTATACCTCCTCGCCTCCTTCACTGCACCCTTACCACGTCTCCTCAGCACTGCCACATAGCACCATGCCGTTACCATGCGATCTGTTCTTGGCAGGGGGCAGCCGTGGTTGCCATGTCGACGCTGGGAATCCATTCTGACAGGCACTGATGTTTTCACTTAACCCATTAACACCTTCTGCCAACTCTACAAATATCCTCTAAACACCTCTGAGCTTTTTATGTTATCCTTTTAGAATTATTGTATTGTATCATGGCCTGGCAAGGCTACTCACTTACTTATGCCTACAACAGCTATTCATCCAGTCAGAAAAGGCCACTGTGCTGCCCCAGACCTTGTACCTTCCTATAGTATCTCATGAATGGCTGGAAGTAATCTTTAACCTACATAAGTAAAAGTATAGCATGTGACTTAAAGGGGAATTCCACCCATTTTCAACATTCTAATATGTGATATAACACAGAGATATTGAGTGGACATAATAAAAAAGTTCCCCTATTCTGTGATTCCTAGAAATGGAGGTCTGAAGTATAATCATTAACACATCTTGATGACATCATCAAGATGTATTTTCACCATGTTAATGGATTTCTTTAGACGCTTTTTTTTTTCTGAGAGCGTACAAATGGAACCAAATGAACCCGTTAGGGTTCATTTTGTTGCATTTGTACACTCTCAGAAAAAATGTTGAAAATGGGTGGAATTCCCCTTAAAAGGTTTCCTGACATTTCATTTTCATTATAGCTTTTATGATCTCAAATACACCCAGAAAACCTGAACTTTTCAACATACAGCGGATTTTCTGTGGTCCCGAGCTTTCTATGAGGTTTGGAAGGCTTTTGAGCTGCAATGATAACAGGCAAAACAGTGAAGACACAGTGACATCTGGATGAATGGATTTTTATTTGTCATTGAATACGAATGTACAACGAAATTAATCTGTTGGCATCAATCCAGTGCAATACAAGAGCGTCAGACAAGGCAAGAATAAAAACAGTGTGATATTGCAGAGGTCGTGAGTGAGTGTCCCTTCTATGGGATTTGCAGAATGTGACATCACATTCAGCAGGACAATAAGAGCACTTGTTTTTAGCCAGAAAACTCCCAGACCACAGAAAATCTATCGCCCTGGCCCAACTGCACTATTTCAGGGGGGCACTTTTGGTGTAAGAGTGTTTATAAGTACAGTATGTGTGCGTCTGAGATTGACTGATTGGTGCCCACTCCGGCTCCGCTCATACAAGTAATAATGAAGATAGATAGAGATAGATAGAGAATAATTACAAAAAACTTCTTTTTAAATGTCACGGTCCCTTCAAGTCAACATCATTAGTTACCATCCTTTGTTTGTTTACACTTAACCGTACTCTGGAAAAAAAAACAAACACAGACAAGGACTTTGCTCATCGTTGACGGCGAACATGGCGGCTGCACGCACGCATTGCAGGGTCCAGCCTAACAACAGCCGAGGCTGTCGGGACAAACACAAGGGTGGTCGTCATTATCTAATAAGCATGTGCTCTGGCAGCATTCGTGAGGCTGCATGTTGATGTTGCTGCTGCTGCTGATGATGATGTCACCCTACAGCCTGCTGTCTGTCCTCCTTCCCAGCAGGGGCGGATCTAGGCATGGGCACGGGGGGGCAATGCCCCTCTACATGCCCAGTCTGCACCCCCCCCCCCCCTAAACATGATGCCATGCAGAACAACCCAAGATATTTCAAATTAAAGTGCTTCTATTTAAAAACACACTACTACTGCTAGACTACAGCTGTGTCACCACTAAACCAACAGCATTTCATCATTGAAAACAGAAAATTCTCTGAGTCAGACCTTTAGCTTTATGCATGCTGTGTGTCTGTTGCAGCTTCAACAACAACTGATGTTATTATTGATGCTTTACTTGACTAATAAAAGTCCTGTAACCGAAAATGGTATGGGTGCAACTTCATCCGAAGAAGCTGCACCCATACCATTTTTTCTTGCCCCTCCAACATGTTCTCTCGCCCCCCCAAATGGGACATGTTACATCCGCCCCTGCTTCCCAGGTCACCTCCTCTCCCAGGAGAGAGTGACGTCAACACGTCAAGCTTTCCAGGGCGGAGGAGGAGGAGGAGGAGCGACCGGTCAGTTGGTCAGTTAGTCACAAGGCCTGGGAACAAACGCAACGCCAAACAATGAAACACGAATAGTGCCTTTAATCTGAGGCCCTGACAAAAGGTGTGATGACGTACTGTGTAGTCGTGTCTGAGGTCAAATCTGTATCCGTTTGTCTGTCTGTGTCCCATAGTGTGAGTCACACTACTTTATGATGTAATGGGTGACACGGTAAACTACGACCAATGCACTCCCAACGGGTGTCGCCCTGTGTAATCTTATATGTTGCTCTTTGATAATTGTTCAATAATCACACAGTCATCCTACACCAACTGGTCAGCTAGAGGCACCAGGCGTTGGAGAGAGGCTGCCAGTGCCCGGGGACGGGGATCACAATGTCGAGGTCACCGGTTGTTGCCCCCTCCCCAGGTGTCTGTGAGCAAGACATGGATTTAAAGGAGAATTCCTCTAACACACATGGGAAAAAAAAGCATAAAAAGAATAAAGACAACCTGTGCCAATGCAAACTGTTGAAAGTGATGGGACCTCAAGGGTGAAATGTAAAAAAGGGGGCATCTATGACAAAATTCAAGTGCAATATACTGTATATGATGTCACAGAGATCAGGGTAGATTGATGCCTAATGTGTTTGGGTGTGGAATTCGCCTTTAACTCCTTAGTCTCAGGTAGGCAGAACACTGCTCCTGCTGCACCCCCCCTGAGAACTGAGGAGGGAAGCTGTCTCTTGAAATATACAAGACATGCAGGCCCATGCTACAAATGCTGTCTATATCAGTAGTTCTCAAAGGCTGCTGACAGGCTGCTGACCCCCATTTGAAAATGGGTCTAAATGATTCAAAGATTTCTTCTAAAGGAAAAGTTCTAAAATAGCAGATGTAGGCTACAGCCTGTTTTTTTCTTCTTTTTTTGAGAACCGCAGTTCTAAACGCCTGTCCCAAATCCTGAGAGTCGCCTTTCAGGATTGGGGGCGATATGGGGGCGACTTTGATGACCATATTTGGTTACAGGACTTTTATTAGGCAAGCAAAGCATCAATAACAACATCAGTTGTTGTTGAAGTTGCAACAGACACGCAGCATGCATAAAGCTAAAGGTCTGACTCAGAGAGTTTTCTGTTTTCAATGATGAAATGCTGTTGGTTTAGTTTAATCATTTTAAATATAAGCACTTTATATCTTGGGTTGTTTTGCATGCCATCATGTTTGGTGGAGCAGACTGGACATTTAGGGGGGCATTGCCCCCCCATGCCCATGTCTATATCCGCCCCTGGTTTCAATGAAGATCATATGAGTCCACAGTTAGTCTCCAGAGAGTTACTTAACTCCTAACTGCTCCCCAGGTGCATTATTAGTCATTAATTAATTAGCCCTCTGCTCCTAATAGTCACAGTCACATACTCTTATGTGCTGAATAGTGACAAATACACCTGCAACTGCATGAAATTGCATATTATTTGTAATCATGCCACGTCCACGATACAACTGAGGAGGAGTCAGATCACACAATGTCTGCCTGGTGCACACATGTGCACAACTGTATGTAACAATGCTGTCTAGGTGTGTGTGTGTGTGTGTGTGTGTGTGTGTGTGTGTGTGTGTGTGTGTGTGTGTGTGTGTGTGTGTGTGTGTGTGTGTGTGTGTGTGTGTGTGTGTGTGTGTGTGTGTGTGTGTGTGTGTGTGTGTGTGAATATCATTAATTTCTCACGAAGATGGCTATTCATTATTTTGTTCATTACATTGAATATAAAGCAAACATTTTTCACTCAAATCTTTGCTTCCATGTGGCCAAGTACGTACTGTATACAGTCTAATTTGAGAGCTTGTAGTACTCCCTTTCTTTCTTACTGACACACTACAAAGAAAACCGAACAATATCTATTTCTCACTATAGTAATATTTGACGAGAATGAGAAAACGCAATTGGCTACTATAGTGCTCATTCTTTAGATGCAAACGATAAAGAAGATGTCATCTTGAGCAGGGGCAGTTTGGCACATATTTTCCCACCCAATTTTGCCTTTGCCAGGCCACCCTGGGGGGGCAGCTGGTTAACCAGATGTAACTCTTTGAGAGTGTAAAAATGAAACCAAATGGACCCTTGCGGGTCCATTTGGTTTCTTGTTTACACTCCCAAGAGTTCAAATCTACACCCTCAAGAGTTAAAATATTCATCATGTGAATTAGCCCAACTTAGTCTACACAACTAGAGAATGTAGAAGATTAATTGTCATTTTGATCTGTGTGTTCCAGGCAAGCATCTAGCACATTCTAGTGCATTTTGGAAGTGCCACTAGTGCATTTTGGATCTTGTCCAGGCCACTACGTGGCGCAGGCCACCGGGAAAACTCCCTGTACTCCAGATGGCCAATCTGCCCCTGATCTTGAGTTGGGCTTTGCTTTGCTATGGGATACTAGCTGTTAAGAGTTGAATTCAGCATGCGGTTCTGTTCGCTGATGATGCAACGCAAGACCCTCCCTAACAACAGTGTGGGAGCAAGTCAGTGTGTCATGGGATGGGGGTCTGTGTTTGTGTGTGTGTGTGTGTGTGTGTGTGTGTGTGTGTGTGTGTGTGTGTGTGTCAGGGCGTTCTCTCTCCCTACAGGCCAAGACCTTGGAGTCAACAGTGTCAAACAACAAAGTCAAACATGAACAATGAAAGAGGAAGAACACACACACGCACACACACACACGCACACGCACACAGACCCCATATGACACACTTGCTCATGTCTCCCCCCACTCAGTGTTGTCAGGGAGGGTTAGATTGCATCATCAGCGCCGGGTCCTGCCCAGCCCACCGCCATGTAAACAGGAAGCCTGAACAAAACCACTGATGAATGAGGGCGGGGGGGTGGGGGGGCCGAGCCTTTCATCATCTGCGCATTTTCTCTGGATGTGTGTTGGGGTGGGTGGGGGGGGGGGGGGGGGGGTGGGGTGGGGGGGGGTGACGGTAGCCTAAGTAACACAGGAAGTGAAAATGTTTTTTTCAATACTGTGAGGTTTCCCCAAGTACGTGCTTAAAAAATACCTGAGACAGCTCTGAGCAGGGGCAGATGTAACATTTCCCAATTGGGGGGACAGGATAAAATGGTATCGCGCCACGGGCGATGAAGCCGCCCCCCATACCATTTTCAATTACAGGACTTTTATTAGTCAAGTAAAGCATCAAAAATAACATCAGTTCATTGACACACTTCGGCTCAGAATGACCATAGACCTTTTATTGCAAAGCTTTTGCATGTTAGCATGGCGGTGTGGCTCTGCTCGTGTGATATCAAATCTATGTAACGAGACATAGGTCTGATATCACCTTTGATATCTCAGATTCCTGTGTCTCGGCACCGAGACGCAGCTCTGATCATCAACAACCCCCCGAGCAGAGCCTAGCATAAACACATTACAACATAGACACAATCATTCCAAATACACAACGAACATATTACAGACCATAGAACACATAATGATCACAGATACCCATAACAGAACTAGGCACCACAATATGTTACAATCCACAAATCATGATCATCTCATAATCGGCCACTCAGAACTAGTGCCACAGGGAGGAGGCCGGGGAGGTGGAGGAAATTTGAACGCTTACATTTGAATAGGCACATGGAGTCGACCAGAAGGAAGGCTGAGAACAGAATGACTGCTTATAAAGAACACCTGATGAATGTGGGCGTGAGTGACTTGCTGTCAGCCAATGAGAGTGAGGGGAGTAGACATGGAGAGAGACTGCTGATTTAAAGAAACAGAATGAATACTGACTGAGAATGAGGAGTATAATACAATAACCATTCTGCCTCCGTGCCTCCATGAACTATCGCTTACGCTGGATTTCATTGACACACTTCGGCTCAGAATGACCATAGACCTTTTATTGCAAAGCTTTTGCATGTTAGCATGGCGGTGTGGCTCTGCTCGTGTGATATCAAATCTATGTAACGAGACATAGGTCTGATATCACCTTTGATATCTCAGATTCCTGTGTCTCGGCACCGAGACGCAGCTCTGATCATCAACAACCCCCAACACACGCTCATCGCAATGAGCCAATCACCGCCGAGCCACACATGCAACTCAGAATTAAATGGATATTAGTAAAAGCACCGCAGGTGCCCCCCGGGCTACCTTACCGCCTGCCGGGCTACCGTGAGCAAGATAACTTACGGCCCTCCAGGCTACCGCCCGGGCCACCTTGAACGAGTTAACTTACAGCCCGCCCGGGCAACCTTGAACGAGTTAACTTACAGCCCACCCAGGCTACCTTGAGCAAGATAACTTACGGCCCTCCATGCTACCGCCCGGGCCACCTTGAACGGGTTAACTTACAGCCCACCCAGGCTACCTTGAGCAAGATAACTTACGGCCTCTAGGCTACCGCCCGGGCCACCTTGAACGAGTTAACTCACAGCCCGCCCGGGCTCCGGGGCTACCTTGAGCAAGTTAACTTACAGCCCACCAGGGCTACCGCCCGGGCCACCTGAACGAGTTAACTTACAGCCCGCCCGGGCTCCGGGGCTACCTTGAGCAAGTTAACTTACGGCCCACCAGGGCTACCGCCCGGGCCACCTTGAACAATCCCCCAACACACGCTCCGGCAGGAGCAATCTTAACGCATACATTGGCAACGGGACATGCAAACCAACATGGATGATCAATTTAGAATTATTTGACTGATGACTTTAAGACACAACGTCACTGTAGCCCTTAAATAGTCAAACATGCATGGAGGCACTTGAGGAAGGCAACCAAGACTAATGAAATCCTTAAAGATGCAACTCCTGAATATCAGATGTTTAACGGTGAACTGATCCATCCACATTACGGATACGACTCCATAGCAGCAGATGACCGTCAGGCGTCAGTGCAGATGGCGGGACACTGGACCCTGCCGAAGTTGCCGCACCGTTCCAAGTGAAAGGATTGAGCTCGTCGCCCGGCAGCAGACCAAAATTTGACATGGCTTTCGGCTCCGTTGAGAAAGATCCCTTCCGCCAGAGTGACACCATCATGCGGGACGTGGGACATAGCAGGACATGGGACACAGGAGAGAGAATGCGGCATCAGATCTTACAATGAATACGATATCCCAATAAAAATGCTCAGAACGACCAATGAGGCATGTGAAGCAATCTTGCCAGTTGTATTATGGTGATGAGATCCGTGGAAAAGTTAACCCTTCCACTTCCTACGGACGATTTAGTAACCTGCTTTAATTTCCCTGCCTCAATGTGTGATGATTTAAATGTGCCTTTATGCCTAATCGAGATGGTACGTGAATGAATGTGGTGATCACCATAGCACTGAGAGAAAGGGTGAACGTCAATGACTTTGGGCAACAAAGGTTCAATCGAGGTGCCCAAACTTAATTAAACAATGGCATTTAGGTGTAAGAGTATAAGAGTAGACACTTTAGCTTCATGGGAATGCCTCAAAGGAAGCGATAAGTGATCACCCGTGTGATCATATGGTTCCAATCTGTGAGCCACCATGACTTGAGTGAGTTTGATGCAACAGTAGATTAATGGATAACCTGCCTCCGACTTCAGACGAAGATCCAGGTGAACCACCAGGGTGCACTTAAGCATTGGTCAGCAACGATGCAGAACTGTGATCAGATGAAGTCCAGCAGCAATGCACGAGAGGACCTTGCAGTAACCATGATGGGCAGAAGAACATCCGCGCTGAATCAGCATGGAGGGCTACGAGAGGATCTTGCAGAATCCAGGGTTGATTCTCGAAAAACAGAAGGAGAGCAGCGTGAGACCTCTAAGACGACAATTGAAGAGGAAAAAAAACAAGCCATCTTGGAACCCAGGAATCCACCCGCTCCCACTAGCCATGACACCGAACACAGCAACAATGCTTGAATGCCGCCCAAAACGCACCACGCCAAGTAATAGACCACACACTCGCGAGAGATTTGACCCACGAAGCGCTACAACATGATCTCCATCCAGATTTGCACCTCTAGTATACAGCTGAATGATGCTGCCATTTATAAATTACAGAACGCTGATTGAGCTAATGAGTTGATCTGATGAAAGATTTGCCACGGAAGTAGCTATGCTTTACTCAACCCAGAAAAGACAAGAATCAAGTCCCATGATTATGGCACGACAATTAAATGAAACCTAGACCCCACGACAGCCCATATTAAAATGCATGAAGATGCCATATGATCCAATGCGATCATCTGGAGTGACCTCGATCTACAGTACGATTAAGAGTCCACTAGGACTTGGGACATGTGCACTACGTAACTTAATATATTACATAATATATTACCAAAATGCAGTAACTTGTAATATAAACATATTACTAAACAAACAATCTAATTATACTTTTCTTTCTGCATTACTTTCATTACTTTCAATAGTACTTCTGTCAATCTGTCTCGTTCCAAGTGTTCTTGACAACAGCAGAAGTTAAATTACGTATTTTCTATCATTTGCCATCAACTTATTCACTGGCTTCCATGAATTCAAGGAATACATTTAACTCCCGTGTTAAGGAGTGACGTTTTTTCAAATGGATTTGACCAGGAAAGCCAAACTTCATTGTAAGCATGCCACTGGCCTACACAATATTTGATTAATAGTGATACTAAATATTTAATTATATATTTGTAAAAGTAATATGTAATAGTAATATTAATATTAATTGCTCAGACAGTAATATTGTAATATAATATATTGCTTTAAAACGATGGTAATAATTAATAAGTAATATACTAACAAGGTAAGTAATATTCCCAACACTGATTATAGGTAAAGTAGATGTAATGATGAGCAAATCATAATTGCTTGGATGATTACTTCTGGCTAGTTGTGTTGTTCTGTATTGATATTGACTAGCACATAAATTGACTAGTAAAGCCTAGACTAGACAGCTTTCCCGAGGTGCTGCACTGCTTCCTTATCAGACGCAAAGACCACCAGATTGATGCTCCTACACGACTGCCTGATCTCTTACTACCAAGTAAAGTCTACTGGTTTAAAGTGTCTTACTCAAGAACCCCACAACAGTTATCACGGTCGATGCTTCATAATTAGAAACAGGTAAAATAACTCCCGAGTAATGATGACAGCACTCTAGTTCATGTATACGGGCAGGAATTCATTCCAAAGCCGTGAGAACTGAATAGAAATAAACATACAAAACAACAATCACTAACTAAACAACAAGCTAAAAATAACAAGCAATAACTAATACACATTCACCCTGTCAACTGCAACAAACTTACAAATAAAAATACAATTACAACAACCTGTGGCTGCATTACACCTTGAGGGGGGAATATACTTAAAAACGAACTGCTTACTAGAACTGTTTGCTTCTCCGTGACGCACCAACACAAAAGAAACAGACAGAAAATAGCGGACTTCCGCGGGGGTGCGCATCGTAATTCGATCCGTGCGGAAACAACAGACGGAACTTTGGTTCCGCCGGAACTTTAGTTCCGCCTACAAGAAAACGAAAACAAAATACTACTGTCACAGGGCAGTTATATTATGTAAGGTAATGATACTTCCAGAGAACTACAACTCTGCACCATAAGAGTAACTTACCACTGGATAGCACTTGCTGTAGCAACTCCCTTACACAAGCCGCTGGCAACAGTTAGCATAAGGCTGCTCCAATAACACCATGAGCCAATAGCAAGAGTTAGCACTTATACTCAACCTACAGCATAGAGCAAAGATGCAAACACGACATGAATTCCAAACTCTAGTCAACACATAATATATCTGCCTGTAAATAAGAGGAAAGAAGGACTTCCCATCATTTTACCATATTAGAAACTGATATCAAACACCACTAAAGCTTCCCCTGAAATGACAATACTGGTGACAAGAGAAGACAGGAAAATCAAGCTCACCCATCCCAATATGGTGGAGGGGATTTGCATAAACTACAGTACCCATGATGCATGCTGAGAGGCCTCCAAGATTGCCCACATGGCAAACAAACAATTGCATGAGAATGCAAATGATATCCGGCCAGTTATTGGTCAGCTAATGACCCAATAATCACACATGACATTAAACACACAAGAAAAAGGGGCATCACCTGGCATATTAAACCATTGAGGAGAGTCAGGAATCACTGATGGATGGCAAGAATGCAAGATAGCTTATGGATTTAGCAGCCAACTCCCAACCAACACAACCTACTCATCAGAAGACCACTCAGAACCCAATCTGAGGCTACCGGTGAGTTACAAGATGGTGAAAAGATTAGCATGAAAGAGCACAGACCAACCAACACAAATTTGAACGCTTACATTTGAATAGGCACATGGAGTCGACCAGAAGGAAGGCTGAGAACAGAATGACTGCTTATAAAGAACACCTGATGAATGTGGGCGTGAGTGACTTGCTGTCAGCCAATGAGAGTGAGGGGAGTAGACATGGAGAGAGACTGCTGATTTAAAGAAACAGAATGAATACTGACTGAGAATGAGGAGTATAATACAATAACCATTCTGCCCTCCGTGCCTCCATGAACTATCGCTTACGCTGGATTTGTTGTTGAAGTTGCAACAGACACGCAGCATGCATAAAGCTAAATGTCTGACTCAGAGAGTTTTCTGTTTTCAATGATGAAATGGTGTTAGTGGTGCCACCGTTGTAGTCAAGGCTCAACGTTCAAGGTTCAAGGTTTACTTTATTTGTCTCCCGAGGGAGAAATTTGTCTTGGTGACAACGACCGAGCTGCGCACAAGGGTACACAGACAGATAGAGAAAGCAACATGAAGTTTCAATTCATTTTAAATACACTGTAAAAGCACTTTACATTTGAAATCATCAATCATTTGAAATATCTATGAAATATGGATTGTTTTGCATGCCATCATGTTTGGTGGGGCAGTCAGGGCATGCCCATGTGTAAGTCCGGCCCTAACACACACCATCACACAGATTAGAGGAAAGGAGATTGCAATGGTTTGGTGAGGAGAAGATGCTGCACATCCTGTATTCCAAATCCAAAACAACGTTCGCCATCATGTTCTGCTTTCACATTTAAAGGCTTGGAGCCTGAGCAGCTGCCTGCCTGGGAAGACAGTTTTCAGGTCAGTTTCCACAGACATAAACAACATTTTCCTGGGAGACTCCTCTGGTGTAACATGATATTAAGCAGGGATGTGTAGAGAGCGCTATAGAGGGGCAGGGGCTGAAATTCCATAAAGAGGGCACTTTTGGACCAATAATAGCACAAAATAGAGCTTTCAACGCATCACATCGAGAGGTTTGTAGATGTGTTCTTTTCGGGGTGCAACTCAGTGCTCTTTAGCAGGTGGAGATGTGGTGTCTGACATGGATTTTATAAACAGTTGTCCAACGTAAAATACTCTTCAAGTTCAGGAGAGTGGGGAAAAGGCAATTCTCCAGGAATGCTGGCATGAAAATAGTGGCATTTGTCGTTTTTTTTTTTTTTTTTTTTTTTTTTTTTTTTTTTTTCCAGGGACAGTTGTTTTACAGAGGGGTAAACTGGCAGGGGCTGAACTGAAGCCCCCTTTGATGTTGTGTACACGTGCCTGATAAGGTCTGTGACGGTGAGAACAGCAGAGGCCTGAAATGCTGTCTTCTGCCTGGAGCAACAGTGCCCCCATGGGGTGAACGTACGGTACTACAGCTCTGCCTGGAGCTGACCTTGTCAGTGATTTGAGGTGACAAAAACAGTGCTGGCTACTGGCTAGCAAGTAAGTCTAGCAAGTCTATTTTTTAAAGGGCAACTCCACCCATTTTCAACATTTTACTATGTCATATACTTTTGAGGTGTTGGGAAAACATGATAAAAATGTTCCCCCATTCTGTGTTCCCAAGAAATGGAGGTCTGAAGAAAACCACTAACATGGTGAAACATCTTGATGACATCATTAAGATGTACCGTATTGTCCCGAATATAAGACGACTCGTTTATAAGACGACCCTCATTTTTCAAGACCCATTTACAGAAAAAAGAACATTGAATGTCAAATAGTATAGCCCCTGAATATAAGACGACTCCATTTTTGGGATATTTCCATTGGAAAAAAACATAGTCTTATATTCAGGCCAATAGGGTATTTTCACCATGTTAGTGGATTTCTTTAGACACTTATTTTTTCTGAGAGCGTACAAATGGAACCAAATGAACCCATTAGGGTTTGTCCATCGCCCGCTGTTAAAACGTATACTGTTAGACTTTGGAGGCCACACACATACAGTATATACTGTGTACTGTATACACAATACATACACGGGTATGACGAAAGCAAGTTATGTCAAATCTAATAATCTAAAATTGGTCGGTTGTGGGTGGTTTAAGTGGGTGGGAAACCCGCACATTGGCGATTTGGCGATTTTGCAAAATGTAGAAATTAGACAGGTATTTGTGCTATATGCTCGGTGAAAAATGTTGAAAATGGGTGGGCTTCCCTTTAAGGGGTTAAAGGGTCTTGTATTCGTCAAGTTAACGGAAAAAGTTATCATTTGAAAGGTTTATAAGGTGATACTTCTACTTACTTATCACCTAAAAAGGTGATACATTAACAACCTATGGTATATAAGATGCTAAGTTACCACCTGTACAGTTGAAAGGGTAGTTATCACCTTTTAAGGTAAGGTGATAAGGCAGGTCCAGGGACCACCAGTGGTCCTTGAGAGGGTTACAGCCGGCTAAGCAGATGTAACTCTTTGAGAGTGTAATAATGAAACTAAATGGACCTTTGCAGGTCCATTTGGCTTCATTTTAAACTCTCACAAGTTAAAATATTAATCATCTGAATTAGCCCAAGTCTACACAACTAGAGAATGTAGAAGTTTAATGGTCATTTTGATCTGTGTGTTTGACCGTTTTTTGGGTCTGTGGGCTAAAATGTCCTCAATTGGTGGTCTGTGGCTCAAATGCTGAATAAATAGTGGTCCCTGGTAGCAAAAAGGTTGAAACCCACTGTGATAAGGTATCCATCGCAGCCAATGAGCCCGACCCTTGTCCTTGATGCCATATATGGACATTGTTAATGTCTATAATAGTAACGAGTTGCTGTGAAATTAAAGTTCTAGTAAGTGATTTCACTTAATTCAAATATTGTTATTTATTTCTTCTTGTGTGGTGACCATATAAGGAGTTAGCCCCTGGGGTCATAAAACCCTAGTTTCAGTTTGGGGCTTTTGGAGAAATGCTTTTCGTCCAATCAGGATGAGAGGGCCCTTCCTCCAATCAGGATTGAGTGGGGGGTGGGCCTTGGTGTATGTGCTGTTGGCCTGTTGCACTTCCCCTTATTGTGAGTGTGTGCATGTGCACATCTTGTTACTGGGGCCTGAGGTCAGAGGGTTTTCCAAATCACTTACTATACCTTTAAATGAAAAAATAAATGATTAACACATTTTAAAAACATTCAGGACCCCTTATTCTCTATAGTCTCTCGCCGTCAAGAAGACCAGCGACCACTTTGCCGATCCAAGTAAAGAGTACAGAATTTTAAATTTGACCACCAGGCCGTTGTCGTCCGCCTCGAGCTCGCCTTTAAAACCCTCCGCCTTACTGTCCTCGCATTCCAGGAGCCTGTTTTCCTCCTCGGCGCTCGGACTGTAGCACTCCCCGTACCACACCATCCCGACCAGGCACAGGCACGTGATGAGGGCCACACAGAGCAGCCACAGGACCACCGAGTGGACCTGGGTCCGCGAGAAGACGTCCTGTCCAAACTTCACGCACACCAGGGCCTCCAGGAAGGCGATGGCCCCGAACACCCAGCACTGCGTCCCGACCCTCTTGCAGCGGCTGTCCGTGAGGTAGGCGTAGTACTGCCTCACGGTGGGCGCCGTGATGGCCAGCAGCAGCAGGATCCGACACCAGCTGAGCGGGTGCTTGGCGGGGAACATGAAGATGTGCTTCAGGAAGAAGGTGTTGAGCTCCGTGAGCTGCCAGACGATCATCAGCACGTAGACGCCCACGAAGAGGCGGGGCGCCGACAGCGACGACTTGGGGTCGAACCAGCGCACGCACGTCCAGCTGGCCGGCGTGAACTGCAGCGCCGCCCGCTTGATCTTGCCCGTGGTGCTGTGGATGTCCATGATGCCCGCCCACTGGTACGTCCGCATCTCCAGCGAGCGGCAGAGGGTCATGCCCAGCCAGATGCCCAGGCCGTTGCACAGCAGGATGTCCAGGATCAGCTGGTCCCACCAGCACTCGGCGAAGTTGGGCAGCAGGTGCATGAAGAAGAGCTCCGTCACCTCCCACGTGATGCTGATGGTCCAGCAGAGGCCGTAGCTGCGGACCAGCATGGCCTTCAGCACCCAGCCCCAGAAGTGGCTGAAGGCGAAGACGTCGCAGTGGCCCCAGAGCCGCTCCAGCGTGATCACGTGGCAGTTCTTGGCGTACTCCATCACGTCCACCTCGCGCTTGGCGTGCCGCAGCCCCGGGTCCAGCCAGAGCAGGATGCGCCGGACCTGCGCCATGTTCAGGAAGATGACGGAGACCAGGAAGAGGAAGTAGAGGACGCTCAGGCCGAAGACCATGCGCCAGATCGCCGGGTGGGGCCTGGTGAACGGGCCGTTGGGGAACGCCAGGACGCTGATCACCAGGAAGAAGGAGACGAACACGAGGAGGCTCACCCACAGGTTGTCGTCGGGGCTGGTGTCGTCGCGTGCGAAGGCGAAGTACATGAGGCCCAGCACGGTGCACAGGAGCAGCGTGATGGTGTGCGGCTTGTAGAAGAAGTCCAGCGTGATGTTCTCCACCTCCTGCTCGTTCACCATTCTGAAATGCATCTTGTAGTTGACGTGGTCTTTGCTCAGGGTCCGGGACCCGCTGTACAGGGACACCGCCATCGCTGCCTCCGGAGTGTGAAGCACCTCTCCAAGTCCACACACACACCGCGGTCGGCTTACGTCTCACTTGAGATCACGCTTTGAGGATCGCCCCAACACCAGACTTTGTTGGTAACGGCACAGAAAATAGACACGACCATAAATACTTGGTAAAGGAACAGAAAATAGAGACAACCATAAAATACTATGCTCTACAGGTGTGCGATGCTTACTTATTGCTCGTTTTGCACAAATGTCCCCGAAAGCGTGGATTCTTGTTCATTAACGTTTTATTCAGGAATCTGTGTATTGTGTGTCCTTTCATAAATCCTAAGAACTGGCCTGGCTATGTCAAGAACTATAGATCAGCACTCGGCAGAGTGCGATGGCCTACTTGTGCGTGAGCGGAGTGAGCTACTATATGGCCTTAGTCATAAAGGTCTCTCTACTTGCGTCACCATTACGTCATCACCTAAACCAGCCAATCGGAGTACCCCGAGCGGACCAAGGGCCGCAAACCGACCGCGCACCGATTGCTTAACTTCTGCCCACTCTCCTCGCACAAGAGTTAGGGTGCATATATATACTACAGTATATTCATGCATGTCAGGGTAAGAATGCTGTTGATGGTGGCGTAACTAAGGCATGTTTCAGGGTTGTAATAAAATAAATAACAGGTCTATAGGATTTAGAGAAGAATTAATTAGCAACAATACTTGCATACTTGCATACTCTGCTTGGCGCAAGTTGGCACTTCAACAGAGTGCATGCATACAGTACTAATCTAAATGTGGTCTATCGACTATCGACTGTCATCTGAATGTCCAGATAAGAACATATTGTTGATTATTGGTTTTGAAGCAGTGCTTATGTATGAAACACTGATTAAAACAAAGGACATTTTCTCAATGTTTTTTCTTTCCATGCATTTTAGATAATTTGTAAACACAAAACACCCATATACTCATATAGCTTACTTGTTAATCATAACTTCGTACTTTAAAGGCATAGCAAGTGATTTGGGTGATTTGGAAAACCCTCTGGTAGCAAGATGAACACACACTACAGTGAGGAGAAGAGCAACAGGCCAATATACACTCTCATCCTGATTTAACGAAAGGCTTTTCTCACTATCTGTTCAGCTTAAAAATAAAGTTAACAACATGGTTAAGGTAGCCATGAAGGTCATAGGGCAGAATACATACCCTCCTCTGCAGTCCATTTACGAGGAAAGGGTCACTGCCCTCACTAGGAGCATCCTCCGAGATCCTTCACATATCCTTTATGCTGAATATGAGTTGCTTCCCTCTAGGAAACGCTTTAGAGCTAAAAAGTGTAAAAGTAACCGCTACAAGCAGTCCTTTATCCCCATATCTGTAATTCAGCTTAACAAACATCCTCCCCCCCTTGAGGGCTAGGATTCCCTTGGACCCTGTTTTGGGTGTCATATATCGAATGAATTACTCGTCTGCCAAATGATAGTGCAATCTGTTTTTGTTTTTTCTTGTTTTCTTTTTCTTTTCCGCATGCTGGTATCCTATGCTGTCTGTTTGTATTGTTGTATGGTCAATGTTGTACTGTATGTCATGTTGTCTCTTACGCAGTGGTACTCGTATGCCCAAGACAAATTTCCTTCGGGACAATAAAGTATAACTAACTAACTAACTAACTAACAAAGCCCAAACTGAAACTAGGGTTTTTTGTCCCCAGGGGCTCACTGGAGACGGGAAGGAACTCCTTTTATGGTCACCACACTCTATAGGGAGAATTATCCAAAAAAGAAGAAAAAAAAAATTTTTCAAATATTTTAATAAAGTGAAATCACTTACTATACCTTTAACAGCAAATTATATATAAAGTTTCTGTTTTATTACATTTCAAATAAGAACTGACTCTCATGCTCAGTCATGCACGCACGCACGTACGCACGCGCGCGCGCGCACACACACACACACACACACACACACACACACACACACACACACACACACACACACACACACACACACACACACACAGTTGCCTGTGTGTGTGGCAACATCATCTAACACGTCATCTACAGCATTTAATGTGACAAACAGAGCGGCCATTGAGCTGCGATGGCCGTGACGAGGCTCAGTTTTCTTTCTGCTTGATAAACTGTGGATGTAATCAATTCTGTTCATTCTATTATGGTTTAATGTACTGGAAACTGTTAATGTCCAGGGCAGGATTTAGCCAGCCCTACTAGGGTGGGCAGGAAGAATGGCAGGGTGGGCACCTCCAAGGTTTTTAATATGAAGCAGTCGTTTTCAACCTTTTTGACACCAGGGCCCACTATTTATTCAGCATTTGAGCCATGGACCACCATTTGATGACATTTTAGCCCCAGCACAGACCCCAAAACTAAAGATTTCTTGTGCTCTTGTCCACAATACCAGGCTGGATTTGGGAAACAAAACAGTCAAACAATAGATCAAAATGACCATTAATCTTCTACATTCTCTAGTTGTGTAGACTTGGCTAATTCAGATGATGAATATTTTAGAGTGTAAAATGAAACCAAATGGACCCGCAAGGGTCCATTTGGTTTCATTTTTACACTCTCAATGAGTTACATCTGGTTAAACAACTATCCACCATTTAGCTGGGGACCACCTGGACCTCTCTCAACCACTGGGGGTCACTGATGAAAACCACTGATATTACCTTTCATTGGGGGATGCCCACCCCTGCCCCCCTCTAGATCCGGCCCTGCTAATGTCTCTCTCTCTCTCTCTCTCTCTCTCTCTCGGAATGTCAACTCTGTGACTGAACTACTTATGCCAACTTTGTAATGACTTCAGTCCATAACAACATAGCATCACTATAAAGGAATGCCATTGGGAGTGTTTCAGTATCTAATAATCATCAAAGACACAGTAAGTTGACTTGCAATAGGCCTAGCCCTTGGCTATTCGTTTTCAGCTGCAGGGCATGAGCGCCCCTTTGTGGACAAGCCTACATTGTTTTAATGATGGAGATGTGACTTTGGGGTCCAGGAAGGAACTTGCAAAAGGGGTGTACAGATCAAAATGACCATTAGTTGTATTACTTGAGCTCTTTTGGATGATGAATATTTTAACTCTTGAGAGCGTAAGCATGAAACCAAATGGACCTGCAGGGTCCATTTGGTTTCATGTTTACGCTCTCAAGAGCAGTGTTGGGAATATTACTTTACCTTGTTAATATATTACTCATTAATTATTACCTTCATTTTAAAGCAATATATTATATTACAATATTACTGCCTGAGCAAATGTAATATATTAATATTACTATTACTTAAAAAACATTTTACAAAATCGGCCTATATAATTAAATATTTAGTATCACTATTAATCAAATATTGCATAGGCCAGTGGCATACCTAAAATAAAGCAAGCACATTTGGCTATCTGGACAAAGCCATATGAAATCAACTTGAAAAAACAAATGTATTCCTTGAATTCATAAAAGCTAGTAAATAATTTCATGACAAATTATAGAAAATAAGTAATTACGGTATTTAACTTCTGCAGTTGTCAAGATAATTTCACAAGAACACTTGCAACAAAAGTAAGCAAACAGAAAGTAATATTGAAAGTAATGCAGTAATGCAGAAATAATCGAATATCGAATCGAATATAATCGAAATTTTATGTTAAGTAATATATTTATATTACAAGTTACTGCATTTTGGTAATATATTATGTAATATATTAAGTTACGTAGTGCACATGTCCCAACACTGCTCAAGAGTTACATCTGATCAACCAACTTTTCAACCAACCAACTTCATCTGGTAACCAACCTAGCTGGGAAACACCTGGAACCCTCAAGGGCCACTGATGGTCTCCGGAGCACTGGTTCAAAACCACTGCCTTAGCATACAGTAGGTCAACTGACCAACTCAACTGAAAACACCAAACATGATGCTCTCTGGTCTCTGCTGCTGAGCCTGAGAAATGAACAGAACTGATGGAGTCGTGCCGTGGACTAGTGCTGCCATCTACTGGTCGACCCCATGATGGGCTGTGCCTGCCTGTGATTACCCAAGAGTGTTGCCCGTAGGTCTTTGTCAATCTATAGAATTCCCTGGGATTGGGTCCACATTTAGGCTACTTCACATGCTTCTACCTGTGAATTGGTATTTTAATGTGACACACATGGACATTGTTTCATTGTAGGCTACGTATTCTTAGTTACAGACCTCATATTTAGATGGGGACCCCTAAATGGCCATTCATGAAGACATGCAGAACATAAGAGTCTAGTGGTCTAAAACACACAACAGTCTTTATATCAATTTGCATTATGTATATTATAATTTGCATGTATTATGGCATTCATTAGGATATGTTTTATATTTCCTTATTATTAGTCTAGATTATTATGGTCATGATAATTATGACTATTATTATTATTACTACTGAGTGTGACAAAAAAGTATTGCGTTATCCGGGCTATGGGATGCAGAATACCGATATTGATTGGTGTAATCTTGAATCATTGGACATGTAGGGGAAGGGGAGGGACACATGTGGCAATCAGCTGATTCGTCACTTCTCACATGCGGAGTGCTGAGGGTTGTCACTCCTTTTAAAAAGAACAGATACACCAGCGTACAATGCGACGCGATGCGGCGCGTCGTGGGCTTGTAGATCGCTTATTTTTATGCCCGCGACACCGTCGTACCGGGAGGTATATAAATGAGGCTTTATTAGTAGCAGCTGTTTTACTTTTCCCTCAGTCAGTCATCAGTGTCATTCGACATCCAGACAGAGCAGCAGACAGGGTCGCAGAATACATCATCATGCCTCCTTACGATAAACACACGCCGAAGCCCTTCAAACAGAGGAAAAGCCTGGGTAAAAAAAGTAACGAATTATTTAAGTTTTTTTTAGTTAGATCTAAGCAATTAATCGAATACTTTTCCTTCCGCAGTCATAAGAAAACAAGAGGTTTTGGGCATACGGACTAAATTCCCAAACAAAATTCCGGTAAGTGGAGTTAAACTTTGCAGCCAATGCCATGTCACATAGGCTATCTATAATAACTTCTCTGTTTACATTTTAACGTACCTGATAAGCTGATTTGTTGGCTGAAATTTCCAGGTCATCATTGAACGGTACCAGAGGGAGAAATACTTGCCGCCTTTGGATAAGACCAAATTCCTGGTTCCCCAAGAACTCACCATGACTCAATTTGTTACCATTATCAGGTCAGTGTTGGACACTAATGTATTATGTTTTAAACTTTTCATTGAGTTTCAGTGGTTACAATCAGGTTACAATGCGATCTGCCATCACTCGACCTTTCGAACTTTCATAGGTAATCTTTCTCTTCCGGTGAAAAACTATCGCGTTCTGGCCAAAAAGTCGATTGTATCCATATGATGTGGGGTTCAGAGTGTTCCCACTAAGGAAGTATTCTTTGTAATCACACAAGCCATGTTTGTTTTGCTAAGTAGGTAAAACGTTCTTTATATATCTACCCCAGAAGAGAGGCTAGTCGGGTGGAGTAATGGCAAATTGCATTGTATGTAATGTTACAGAGCTCTAATGTAACTGCAGTGCAAATTACATTGACTGCAGACTCATAGAAGCAGTAAAGCTCTGTATCAGAGCTACTCCCCACCACTAAATAAAATACCAATGGTAAAGGTCTGAGATTATTTTTTTTAGCTTGTTTTCCCGGTCTTTGGCTCTAAAGTGGAACATGACAAACTTAAGGTTATAAATCTAAACAAGAGAACCCCACCAAATCTACTGTATTCAAATTTTTGTTCTCATTCTCTTTTCTGGTTGCACAAAATATTGGCACCCTGAACTGAATATATATTCTGTACTACTAAAAGATGTGTCAGGCAATATTATGAGAGTATAGAATGATTAAAGGGCAAAAACAAAATGAGCAAAGTAAGATAAGTGTTCCTTCGCAAGTTAAACTGCCCAGTAAAGTTGTCTTTGAGTAAAGTGAACATTTGACCGTGCAGAAGGTCCCATTCTGCAGGACTTGTGACTCATGACTTGATGGTTGTTGTGTGATTGTGAATGTTTTGCTTGTCATTCCAGCAAGAGTTGTCACTTGGGTCTCCACTGAATAACAATTGCCAACCCCTGCATTCAATCTAACATTTAATGCATTTAATGATATTATTCTTTTATTAAATGGGAGCTTAAAGGGGAATTTCGCCCACTTTCAAGATTTTTCTGAGCGTACAAATGGACCCGCTACGGTCTATTTGGTTCCATGGTTCCAAAAAGAAAATGAAAATAACAATAACATGGTGAAACATAACTTGATGTCATAAAGTTGTTTGACCATGTTGACTTTTTTTCAGACCTCAATTTATAGGAAACACAGAATGGGGGAAACTTCTTTATCATCTCTAAATGTTAAATGGGTGTTTTGTTTAACCTCAAATTACTTGATGCTTTGTTTTGTGGAGATGTGATTGTGGAATGTATGTATTTATTTTCCCCCAGAAATCGCATGGACTTGAAGCAGAGTCAGGCCTTCTACCTGCTCATCAACAACAGCGGTCTGGCCAGCATGTCCCTTAGCATGGCGGAGGTTTATAAGGACCACAAGGACGAGGACGGCTTCCTCTACATGACCTACGCCTCCCAAGAGATGTTTGGCTCTGACCGGAAGGAGAAACTGGACGGATCTTAATTTTTAAAGGGCTGCTTCGCCCCAACAAGGACTTCTTCCAAAGCCTTAAATTCATGGAGAATCCGATTTTTGTCACATGACAACAAGTGAGAATACTGATGAGCTCTCGTCTTGGGAATCTTCATAAATTAAAGGCGGCCTCGTGGGGTGAGGAATTGGGGTTGAAGAAATGGTGACAAAAAGCCATTTCAGTTGTAAATATAAAATATTATTGTATACAATATTTTAATATTTGCTTTGTAAAGTTTTTAAATTTGCTATGTAATAAATCCGAAGTCTTAACTATCTACTGCAGTAATAGTTTTATTTTGACAAATTTGCACTCTACCGCTCTACTTGCATCCTCAATTTCGTCTTCAATGCTTGTTTTTGTTTGCAAACCCTCAAAGCTGGACATGGGGGGGGGGGGGGGGGGGGGGTAGGGGGCTGACGTCCCTCAAAAAAATAAGAGTGACAGGCTGGGTGAGCCTAAATCACATTTCTTTCCCAGCCAATTAACTATGTATGTGTTTGAACGCATTATGAGCATAGTTCAGTGAAATTATGTAATGTCTTTAATGTACATTAGGCCTAGATCTTCAGTGAATGCTGAATGGACATGACATAAAATGTTATATTTGTACCGTTAAGTCTTACATTAGCTATATGCCTTTCAACATGACTTGCATGTGAATCACATGTGATTCATGGCTGGGTTGTTATCCACTGACTGTGTCCAGCACATCCCAAACTCATCTAGCCTATTTACAGCCTAGCCGCAATGCTATAGATTCTTATATAATTGGGCTGCAATTTGGTCCATCAAGCTTGTATCAAACAATGTTAAACTCACCAACATTGCAGCTGTATGCAAAGGTTGAATTATCCTGTCTGCAAAGCATTTTTGATAAAAATTCCTTCATTCAGATTACTGGAGTTTGGAAGCGCTCATTAGTCACTCAATGCCCCCGTGTACCACATAGAATTTGCACATAATGCAGGAGGCACCAGCCTAGCCTCACTGAAGCCAGACTGATAATAGTAGGAATAGAACTTTATTGGCAAATGCAGATTACGGTGTAACTTCAGCGCGGATAGCACCATCTCAACCTGTTGAGTGCCCCCCAAGTCCAGGCACTTTAATTTACTGACTGAGGATAATTCAACCTTTCCATACAGCTGCGAAGTTGGTGAGTTGAACATTGTTTAATACAAGGAAATCGCAGATGAAAATTATTATGGGGGGTCGATGGACCGAATTGCAACTCTAGATTCAGCCCAATCAAATAACCTAGAGTTGCATTGCAGCTATGTACCCAATACCATACAGTACATTATCATGTTCGTGTCATGCTTTATAACCTGTTGTACTCTATATCAAGGATTGGCAACCTTTTTCCCATGAACTGGCAAGCTTTTTTTCCCCCCCCAATGTTTATAGTGTCACTATTAACATGTTTACTAATGGCACCACATACAAATAAAATATTTCCAATTGCCTTCATTTGTTTATTCAGGGTATATTTGGGTTTATACTTGGCCCATTCCCCTTTACCCTCCACTCAAACCTGCTCTGCAATCTATAGCCTAACATTCCCTTTCATTTTATATCATTTTTCAGACTTATGTGATTTAATGGGGGAACTCTAGTTTAGGCATAGTTCAGTCCACCAATTTGGCAACCGCGCAGTCTAAACAACGCGCACTCGCCACCAATTGGCTGAGCTCCACGCCACTCAGCAGTGACAGCCAGTCCCGTATCCTGTAGCGGGGGCGGGGGCTCGGCTTGGAACGTCATCATCAGCTCTCAGCTGGTTGAGAGAGACTACTGGAACTGGTGCACCGAAACCGGTGACCTATTAAATCGTCTCCATTCTCGTGAGGCAGAGGTTGTAAAATTACCCCATGGCGTCGCACAATTCGACAAGTCACCAATGTCGGCGCGACCGACAGAGGCGCGAGCGAGCGTGGTGATGCGTGCCCAGTAGCAGAGAGAGGTGGGAGGGCTGCTAGATAGTGTCACACACATTGTTGTTGCTTTTTAACCATCACAGGAACAGCACAGCGGACGCCGTGCTGAGCGAATCACGTCGTACTACGGGGGGGTGAGATCAGGAGAGCTCGGCCGCTGGTCCGAACCGAACCAAGCGGAACCGACGACCCCCCTCCTCCTCCTCCTCCTCCCGGCCCGGCCTGCCATCACGAATATGGACGAGCAGGCGGGTCCCGGTGTGTTTTTCAACAATAACAACAACAACTCGGGCTCCTCCTCGCAGCCCAGCGGCGGCGGCGGCACCGCCGCCAGAGTGCCTCCGCTGCAGCCCGGCGGAGGCGGAGGAGCAGCGGACGGCGCCGCTGGAGGAGGAGAGGCGGTCCGCGCTCACTACAGCGTCCCGGGGATACTGCACTTTCTACAGCACGAGTGGGCCCGGTTCGAGGTGGACAGGGCCCAGTGGGAGGTGGAGAGAGCCGAGCTGCAGGTAACTGAGCCCCGATGTGAGAGTGGCGATTGATACTACTAGTTAAGTTGACGTTCAGTTGCGGTGCTGAGCACTGGTGTGTGAACTGTAAAGTAATTGCGTACATTTACTCAAGTAGTTACATTTGTAGGTACTACTCCACTACTACATCTCGACATCTGTGACGTCTTAGAGGCACAAATTGCACTTTTTACTCCACTACAACTGTTTGACAGCTTTAGTCAGGCTACCTGTACTTTAAGGAATCGGGTAATCAAGACAAACCACTTCCATTAGCCAACTAGAAAACGTGCCCTTCTGGGCGCAGATCTGCACCAGGTCAGGTTTTGGCCTCCTGGTGCAGCCACTGTGAAAAGGGTGCAATTTCTTCACATGTCTTTGATGGTAATTGTGTGATTTTAAGCATTTTTCCCCAAAAATGTGTTTTGCAAAAATCCACATGTTGGTGACACTATAACAGGCCAGTGTGAAAATGGTGTGGTTAAATTTGTCCACCTAGGAAAATGTGTTAAAAGGAACCCTGGCTAATGAAACAAATATGCAGTGATGGGCAGTAGCTTGTTACAAGTAGCTAAGCTACATAGCTTAACTACATTTTCCCGAACTTGTAGTGTAGCTTACTACATTTGTTCTGGGAATAGCTTGTAGTGAAGCTACACTACTTGTTTCGAGTAGCTTGTAGTGAAGCTACACTACTTGTTTCGAGTAACAAGGATTGTAGCTTACTACATTTCCCCAAACACATTTTCAAATTCCACCCATTTTTAATGGGTAGAAAACCTCTAATATACATCCCAAAACTTAAACATGCCACCATCCTATGTTCAAACCCTCCGCTAAATTATTATCATTATGATTTTTACCCATATTGTTTTATCATTATGATTAGTATTTAGAAAGTTGTACATTAAGATGAGATATATATTTATATTATGTAGTGATGATGTAGCAAGCTACATCAAGCTACTTTTGTCATGTAGCTTGTAGTGTTGCTTGCTACAATTTTCTGGCGATAGCTTGTAGAGTAGCTGAGCTGCATTTTTTCGAGAGTAACACGTAGTGTAGGTTACTACATTTTCCCAGTAACTTGCCCATCACTGCAAATATGGATAACATATTATACTTGCCCTCTATAACTAGAATTGAACATTTAAACACATAGAATAAGCTCTTTAGTTTAAAAATAGTTCATGTTTTTTTTATCCTCTCGGGTACTTGTCACATGACCTGTCATAGGGATAACCTATGAGTAACCCAGAGTGCGTGTCAAAGTGTCCTTGAGCAAGACACTGAACCCTTAATTGTTCCTGATGTGCTATAGTAGGTACCTTGCATGGTTTCCGCTGAAAACCACTGCTCTAGACTCGCATAATTCCATCAATTTCAGTGCAACACCACAAGAATGCCAGGAGACGTTCTTGTGCATAGTAGCGGTGTATACTACTTACTTACGTCTGTCTGTGTGCTGCTGCTGTGTATCAGTAGGAGGTAATAAATGTTGCTCCGGTGTCGTGATCGTCTTCTACTATACTGTAACACACACTGCAGCCAGTCGTGCCCGTCGTGTGGAGTACAGAATACAACCATGAGTTGTACACTACAGCACCTCCAGTCCCAGGGTGATTCAGAGCCAATTCTGTAGTCGGCACATCCCCTTACACAGGCTCTAGTTGTGTAGAAATGGGCTAATTAAGATGATGAATATTTTCTGTCTGGTTAACAAACTTTCCATCATTTGGGGGACCACCTAGAACCCTCTCAAGGACCACTGGTGGTCCCTGGACCACTGGTTGAAAACCACTGTTCTAAGTAACAACCCCTGCGCATTGTGGTGACCGCAGACCCCCACAGGGGTCTGTACTAGTCCCCCACTAAAGGCAGATCCACAAGTTCACAGGTTGACTATTTTTTGTTGAATGTTCACCTCCTTCAGAATAGTCACATTAGCCTACGGTTCATCCGGTTGAACAGTCAGGTTATTCTGGAGAGCGGCAGTGGCTCCAGGTAGATAGAGCTACCGTGTTGGAATTGGTTGGTTCCCGGCTCCTCTTAGCTGCTTGACGAAGCTCCTTGAGCAAGACACTGAACCCCTACCTCCTCGAGGAATGACATATAAAGACAATAAATAGAAGACCTGTATCGGTTCCACAAAGGGAGAATCAGTCACTAAACTAAGGCAGTTCAGCAGTAGAGTTACAGGGTTGCATTTTGTGCGTGTGTAACGCCCGGGATTCGAACCCGGGTCTCCCGCGTGAAAGACCAACATCTTAACCACCAGACCAAAGGGACATCCCCTTGGTCTGGGGGCAGATACTAGACTTTGGATGCCGTCACGAGGCCACCTATTAGGCTGTTACACCTACGAATGGTGTGTGAATGTGAAATGCATGAATGTGTAGAGCACTATTTGGGCATCAGTGGGTCAGGGTAGAGTCAATGGCTGCTAACTGCAAGGTTGCTGGTTCGATCCCCGGCTCCCTCAGAGTTAGTGTTGAAGTGTCCTTGAGCAAGATACTGAATTGTTCCTGATATGCTAGTACAGTGGTTTTCAACTCCTGTCCCTGAGAGGATTCCAGGTGTTCCCCAGCTAAATGATGGACAGTTGGTAACCAAATGGACCCTTTATAGATCTGTAACTCTTGAAAGCGTTAAAATGAAACCAAAGGCACCCTTACTGTTCCATATGGTTTCATTTTACCACTCTCAAAAGTTAAATTATATTTAAACTTCTGAATTAGTTGAAAACTACTGCTCTAACATGAAGCTTATTGCCTGGTGGGGCTTATAGTCAGGTGAGCTTATACAAGGAAAAACCAGTATTTTGCCCCAAATTTAGCTGGTGCGGCTTATATTCAGGTGCGGCTTATAATCCGGAAATTATGCTATGTAAAGCGCTTTGGATAAAGGCGCTATATACAGTAAATGCGCCATTTACTTTGGATACAGGTCAGGCCCTACAGTATATAATGCAGTCCATTTGCCATTTATTCTCTGGAGTGTGAATATAAAGTCACACCTTTGTCACACATCCTTTGGACATCTCTTAATGTGACAAGCATGCGTGCGTTGCCATGTTTCATGTACAGTTGAGCATGTTTGCCTTCAGTAATATCTTCTCTCGTTGCAAAAGAGGCCGGAAGGGAAGTGGGCCTTTTCTGAGAAGCTGAACTTGAATTAATGACCATATGGTACATGGTGGCATTTATGCACCATTTACCTTTACATACCCCCTCTAAACCAATTGCAATCTGTCTTCCTGGTTTACTAATGTAGTCCCACCGGAGAGGACTGTGATAGGGGGGAGGCAGTGGTGAAGTTGAGGTTTGTGTCACAGACAGTCCCCCCCCCCCCCCCCGACCTTGCATAAAAGGATTTGGGTTTTAATTTTCCTTCCCATTTACCTCTGAGCTTATCTGGACACTCACGGAGAGCAGGGGCGGATGTAACATTTCCCAATGGGGGGGCAAGAGAAAATGGTATGAGGCCGGGTTACAGGACTTATATTTGCAGGGATTAAAGTTCTCAGTACTGGGTACTGATTTCAGTCCTGAGGATTTCACAGGGGTCATTGAATTAGCTCAGTGCTTATTTGCAAAAGATCATTTTCAGTCTCAAGATTTTTTTTTACTTTAATCCCTGTATTTGGCAAGTAAGCATCAATGATAACATCAGTTGTTGTTGAAGTTGCAACAGACACGCAGCATGCGTAAAGCTAATGGTCTGACTCAGAGAGTTCTCTGTTTTCAATGATGAAATGTTGACGGTTGGTGACACATTTGTAGTTAGTTAGTATCAGTAGGAGTGTTTCAAATCATTTTTAAATATAAGCACTGAAATATCTTGGGTTGTTTTGCATGTCGTCATGTTTGGTGGTGGGGCAGACAAGACATTTAGGGGTGCATTGCAGCCCCCCCATGCCCATGCCTAGATCCGCCCCTGGTGGTGAGGCCCATGAATGTCAGACAGCATCTACGGGATGCGATCGTTGCGCCTGCAAAAGGTGGTGAAGGGGGTGGTGGGGGGTGTGTGTGTGGGGGGGGGGAGGGAAACCAATTTGAAGCGTTAATGGATTTGTTCTGCCTCTATGTGTTCCCCCTCTGATGGTGCTCTAGACGAGACAGCTCTGCATTCCATTTCAAAAGTCCAAAGTCCGTCAGTGCCTGCGGAGACGAGGAGAGAGGGAGAGGGAGAGAGAGAGGAGACCGTAGATAGTGTCTGTTGGCCTCTTCCTTCAAGGTATCTGTCTGCAGGAAACAGGAAATGGACTCGCATATTGGTGCTTGCACTTGGGGGAAACCAGAAGTCTAGAGGAAGGGTTTTCAACCTTTTTGATACAAGGGCCCACTATTTAATCAGCATTTGAGCCACGGACCACCATTTGATGACATTTTTTTTAGCTCCACAGACCCCAAAACTAAAGATTTCTTTTGCTTTTGTCCACAATTCTAGGCTGGATTTCAGAAACAAAACAGGCAAACACGCAGATCAAAACGACCATTAATCTTCTACATTCTATAGCTGTGTAGACTTGAGCTAATTCAGATGGTGAATATTTTAACTCTTGAGTGTAAACATAAAAGGTTTCATGTTTACGCCCTCAAAGAGTTATGTGGTTAACCAACTCTCCATCATTTAGCCTGGGGACCACCTGGTTGAAAACCACTGGTCCAGAGAAGAGAGTGCACGTACTGAAATTGTAGCGTTCCGATGACTGACCAGCCAAAATATTTCATAATATAATATGTAACTGCTTATTAACAACATTAATTGCAATGAATTGTGTCTGGATGTTACATGGTGTCTACAAGAGATTTGGCGCAAATTTTCAGTAGGTCAAAAAATGTCACCGTTACATTGCAACGCTCAGATGATGAAGCAGAAATCAGAGTAGGAACCTTGAGTGTCAGTGTTGGAATTTGGCCGCCATCACTGATGCCACGACTGATGTCATGTAGCTTGGTGGATGGAGCAATGCATTTAAACCGCACGAAAACCCCTGCATCCTTGTTCGGTGTGATGGCTCGTACAATAGATCTGCTATTTGTGTCGTAGATATTTGTCACACGGAAACAGGAGGGGGCCTAGTATGGGGATTTGTCGCCGTCTGTGGTATCCCTGGTCAACTGTGTATTAGAGTTTATGTTGGTGGATCTCAAACCGATCGGTCGGAATCAGTTGTTGGGACAAAACATTTTAGAATCAGTCTTATTTCAACACAGTTTCCGATCAAATTACCGATATACCAGGAGTGGATGTAACATTTCCCAATTGTGGGGGCAGGAGAAAATGGCATGGGGGCGACTTCATCGCCCGTGGCGCGCAGTGACACAGGAGATGAAGTCGCCTCCATGCCATTTTCATTTACAGGACTAATATTGGGCAAGTAAGCATCAATAATGATATTAGTTGTTGTTGAAGTTGCAACAGACACGCAGCATGCATAAAGCTGAAGGTCTGACTCAGAGAGTTTTCTGTTTTCAATGATGAAATGCTGTTGGTTTAGTGGTGACACAACTGTAGTTAGTTAGTAGCAGTAGTAGTGTTTCAAATCATTTTAAACATAAGCACTTTATTTGAAATATCTTGGGTTGTTTTGCATGCCATCATGTTTGGTGGGACAGTCTGGTCATTTAGGGGGGCATTGCCCCCCCCCCCATGCCCATGCCTAAATCCGCCCCTGTGATATACATCGATATATATCCTAGCCTTATTAGGCCTACATCTTAGCCATACTCTCGTGTGTTTGTGTCGAAGCTCTATGGAAATGCGGTTTAAATCTACTCGAATACATCCTACAGCCTGCCAACAACACTCGGCATGTCGGGTTATGTAATTCATGCTTTGTGCATCTCCCAGCTTGGCCAGTCTTTAAATAGCACCTTTTGAGCATTTACTGTCGCTCAATTACACCCGAGAAAATATTATCGTCTCTGTTGGGTTGGAAACCTCATTGTTGGACGGACGCATGTCCGAAACTGCTGCTTCAGGAATTAAATTGTAAAAAAGCAGCACTTCCACATTTTTAAGGCTTTTGTGTGATGCCGTGGCATGATCCAATTTAATGATTTAAGGATTTAATTTACAGAAAACCATGAAAAGTCTGAATATGTAGATGAGAGGTTTCTGACCAACGGCAACGATGTATGAAAAAAAAAACAGTGCCTTCTAGTCTCTGGGGGGTCACTGAAGCGTGGTGTTGGGTGGATGTCAGTGTGTGTGTGTGTGTGTGTGTGTGTGTGCGCTTTGTGAGTGGGATGGAACTCCTCCTCTTCTCTCCACTAATCTCCTCATTCCTCCTTTATTCTCCTCTCCTCTTCCCTCCTCTAATCTCTCCCCTTCCTCCTTTATCCTCCTCCTCTACCCCGAGCGGATGTTTGGCATCACCACCACTTGGTTTCCTTTCCTCCACTGGGCCTCGGCTATATGTACACGACACGGAGGACCACTCTCACTATTGAACACACATTTGTGACGTTTAAAAAAGCTCTCAAGTTTTTATATTTGTAGGAGCGCTTCGCCTATCTTCCAACTCTATGCTCTATATAATTGGTCCCATCTAAATGTATGTATTATAAGATGGTGCCTTTTCTGTATACTCACTCTACCGTTCAGAATCCTGCCTACCAGGGGACACAGTGGCACAGTGGTTAGTGCTGTTGCCTCACAGCTAGAAGGTCCTGGGTTCGATTCCTGCTTGGGACGCTGCTGTGGGTGCTGGAGGCGTGTCTCCTCCGCCAGCATCAGTACCCATACCGGAGGTTGGTGAAAGGGCCTTTCTGTGTGGAGTTTGCATGTTCTCCCCGTGTCCCCTACGGTAGATAACCTCACAAAAACATGCAGTGATCCTGGGCTCTACACTAAACTGGGCTTTACACAGCCGGGGCGCCTGATGGAGGGGACTGGAACTGGTAGGAATATCGTGTTCCTTCCACGCGCTACGTCCAACCAGGGAAACTCACCCCGTCAGGTGAAAAGAAGGCAGCTTGGACTCCTCATGCATTTAAGGAAGCATGAGGCCAGTCTGCTGCCTCCATGGCGAAGGATCTGTAGAGCCCAGGATAGGAAAGCTATTAGTGGAGAGGTTTGTCTATCACAGGTTATGCTCAGCTGTGATTGGACCATATCAGTTTGGGGAGGGGCTTACCTAAAGGTTTATTGTCAGTTAATAGTGTGTTTCAGCTCTGGATGAATGGAACCAACACAGTAAACTTTCTTGTAGCCGCCCGAGGTGCGTGTGTGTGTGTCGTGTGTGTGTGTGTGTGTAAAATCGGTTTCAACCTGGTGGGCATATGGTGAGCATAAACAGCTGGCTGTGAAGCAGCTGGCCCAAACCGTCAATTAGTTGAGTTATACGCACGCGTATAACACGTTTACTGCTCTTCGACTTCGTCTAGTATGTTTTGATATCATTTCTGTGTGTCTGATAGACCGCTACGGCAAATAGAAATTTCAATCATCATAACATAACACAGAGTGATCACGGGTACTATCTGACCCATTGCACGACTCCAATTTAAGGACACAAACCAGAGTGGATGCCGTTTTTCTTTTGGCCGGTAGGATCCCAGATTTGAAATTATCCTGGAAGGCAGGATTTTTTAAATAATTTATCCCACGATTTTGCAATCCATGTTTTCACCCAGTGCCAATTCCTAATATGATCCTGGGCTCTACCGATCCTTCGCCAACCTAGGGAGGCAGCGGACTGGCCTCATGCTTCCTTAAATGCATGAGGAGTTGTCTTCTTTTAATCTGATGGGGTGAGTTTCCCTGGTAGGGTGGACAAGAAGGCTGGGCTTACCTAAAGGTCTATTAAAGCAAAAAATACTGTCTATATCTGCTCTGAAAAATACATGGCATCCCATCCATCTGACCACTTAACATGGCAGCCGTTCGTTCCGCCAACGAACGCACACGTTGGAGCGAGCGAGTGCTGATCCAGGAAAAAGATTGAGAAACGCTATTTTCAGTCCTTCAGTGTAGGCGTCGAGAAGATGCTGCTCCTACACCCCCCCCCTCCATCCCCCCACCATACATGCTTTCAGTTTGGCTGCTGGCATCTCAGAGCAGGGTGGGGGGGGTGGGGGTGAGGGGGGGAATCTCCCTCGACTCGCCTGGTTTGTCTGCTGGAATGGAATTCCCACAGCAGCAGCAGCAGCAGCAGCAGCAGGCTTGTCTCTTAAAGCAGGTCAGGGAAGAAAGGACTCACACTTCTTTTTCCTAATCTGGTTTGCGCTCATCCAGAAAACATCCACGCACGACAAGACAGTGCTGCCTGGAAGGCAGCTTCTATGACACACATCGTAACATAGCACAGGCCTGAAAAGATATGTAAAAGAATTTACTCAAAAAAACAAATTAACGCAGTCCTAGTCCCTAGTCCGGTCTAGATTCTAGTTTCTGGCACTAGATTCTAGTTTCTTTCTCATGAGATTCTAATTTCTGACTCTAGATTCTAGTTTCTGACACTAGATTTTAGTTTCTAACACTAAATTCTAGTTTCCGACACTATAGTATAGTTTCTGGCTCTAGATTCTAGCTTCTGACACTAGATTCTAGTTTCTCTTGAGATTCTAATTTCTGACTCTAGATTCTAGTTTCTGGCACTAGATTCTAGTTTCTCTTGAGATTCTAATTTCTGACTCTAGATTCTAGTTTCTGGCACTAGATTCCAGGTTCTCATATGAGATTCTAATTTCTGACTCTAGATTCTAGTTTCTGACGCTAGATTTTAGTGTCTGACACTAAATTCTAGTTTCCGACACTAGAGTCATAGTTTCTGGCTTTAGATTCTAGCTTCTGACACTTGATTCTATTTTTCTAAAAAAAAAAACTATGTTTCTGTGCCAGTGATGCTCAACATATTCCATGCCAAGGACCACCAGAATTGGCATAATTTTTCTCCTACATTTAGGAGAAAAAGGGGTACAAAACGTACCCCCTATATTGGGCCACAACATCTACATCAGGGCAACCTTTGGAACCTTGATACCAGGGCCCACTATTTATTCAGCATTTGAGCCACGGACCACAATTTGAGGACACCCTAAAGGTTTATTTTTGTCTACAATAACAGGCTGGATTTTGGAAGCAAAACAGACAAACATTGATCAAAATAATAGCCATTCCTCTACTACATTCTGTATAGTTAGACTTGCTCTAATTCAGATGATGAATATTTTAACTCTTTCATTTTTACACTCTCAAAGAGTTATCATCTCATTAACCAACTGTCCATCATTTAGTCTGGGGACCACCTGGAACCCTCTCAGGGACCACTGGTGGTCCCTGGACCACCTGATGAAAACCCCTGATCTACATGAATGCCAACATTATATACTGTATATGTAAAATTGTCAGTCTATCCTTAATCACAAGGCCCATGGAGAAAAGGATGTGAAAGGAGAAGGAATAAAACGGTCCATGGGGTTGTCTCATGATTTCCTGTTAAGCATCGCAACACACACATACACGTGCGCATCAGTGACGTGTGGTGAGTGGTGGGGTTGGAGAGGCAATGACTCCAAGTCAGATTTACAAACATACTGTCGTACAGTATGAGGCAAAGACAGTCGTTTTCAACCAGTATTCCGGGGACGACCAGTGCTCCCTGTAATTCCAGGTGGTCCCCTGGCTAAATGATGGAAAGTTGCTTAACCAGACGTAACTCTTTGAGAGCGTAAGGGTCCATTTGGTTTCATGTTTACACTCTCAAGAGCTAAAATATTCATAATCTGAATTAGCCCAAGTCTACACAACTAGAGAATGTAGAAGATCAATGGTCATTTTGATCTGCATGTTTGACGGTTTAGTTTCGTAAATACAGCCTAGAATTGTGGACAAAAGATAAATCTTTTTTGGGGTCAGTGGGGCTAAATCATCAAATGGTGGTCCGTGGCTCAAATTCTGAATAAATAGTGGGCCCTGGTATCAAAAAGGTTGAAAACCGTGGATTTAATGAATGACTTGGTCACGGTTGTGTGTGCGTGCACGTAGATCAATGTACATGCCAGGGAAAATGAAATTATTGCTGGAAAAATTGTCAGTTGTGCGTGCGTGCGTGCACAGACTTGATGATTTTAGCTGTTGTTTTTTGTTTTGCTTTTCGCAATTGGAGTTGAAGTCAAGTACAGTGTTTATTGTTTGGCTGCAGAAATGGCACAGATAGCTGTTGCTGAAGTCATATTGCAGTGCACTGTACTTGTCCGTGTTATTATGCAAGCTATCATGTTGGGTAACATCACATTAGGTTGTTGACATGATAATTTAGGCTTGGGGGACTGGGGAAATTCACACTGTGGTAATCTGAACAGTGTGGAAGGAGGAGAGGAGAGGAGATGAGTGTTGCTTTACAACAGCAGGAACAACTGATGGATATTGGTTTGATCTCATAGTGAAAGGGCAGGGGGATCATACATTAAGAGTAGGCTGATCCATAGACTTAGTACGTATGCGCTGAATCTATCATGTCAGATGTTACATATAAGTACACAGTTTTCGAATCCTGTCTACAATGGGTTTTTAAATCAGTGGTTTAGTGGTCCAATTTTTATTATTATTTGTGGGGTTGCCAAGGGGAACCCCACTACTGTACTGTTATTGTGATGACTCATGGCTGTAAACTTTTTTCGTATTTCAGGTTCAGGTCCAATGAATGAACCTAGAAACCCTAGACAGCGGTGGAGAGCTTTAGGACTCAGAGCAGCAGCAGGGCTTGACACTAACACTTGCCTGCTTGCCCGGGGCAAGTAAAAAAAAAATGGTCGGGCAAGTGAAGACTGTTACCTGGTTGCCCGACCGGGCAAGTGTGCAACTTAGTGCACTATAACACAACACAAGATAAATTTGTCTTGAAGGCAGTCATTGCACTCTGGCTTTCTAGCATCAACAATTCCAGGCTGGATTTGGGAAACAAAACAGGCAAATTAACATACACATCAAAATGACCATTAATCTTTACATTCTCTAGTTGTGTAGACCTGGGCTAATTAAGATGATGAATTTTAACTCTTGAGAGTGTAAAAATGAAACCAAATGAACCCGCAAGGGTCCATTTGGTTTCATTTTTACGTTCTCAAGAGTTACATCTGCAAAGTTTACAATATGTTTTTGGGGGGCCAAGTGACCATGAGCTGAGGGCAAGTAGAACCTGACTTGCCCTTGCCCGATGGGCAAGTGCCTCCGAGACCTTAGTGTCAACCTCTGTGCAGTCATATCACAAGTGGTGATGCAATGCAGCATCATGTCACCATTACAACATCAGTATGGTTAGCATCTCGTTCGCAGATTACCGTATTATCCGGACTATAAGGCAGACTTAAAAGCCTTTTTTTTTTCTCAAAAAACAACGGTGCGCCTTATAATCCAGTGTGCCTTATATACAGTATGGATTGTTTGACTACAGTAGGTTCTATTCTATATTCACTGCAGTAGCTTCTATTCTGTGCGTCTTATAATCCAGTGCGCCTTGTATATGAAAACTGTTCTAAAATAGGCCATTCATTGAAGGTGTGCCTTATAATCTGGTGTGCCTTATAGTGCGGAAAATATGTTATACCATATCATCAGGGCAACCCCACTTTGCAATTGCAATATTGCATTCATTCTAGTTATTATTATAATCATTCTCAAGTCTCAACATTACCAACATTTATCAAAATGTTTGCTAATAGCAGTTGTACAGGCTTTGTTGCGCAACAGAGACCCACTAAAAGTTTGAACATAATAAAAGGTTCTCCTTCTTAGACCTGCTCTGATCTGATGCATCATATGATCCCATCACAAGATGCAACTCAGCCTCGTATTTCACAATAAAAGCAGATACCGTGTGGATAAAGTTCAGTGGAACGGGTTGATCTATAATAACCTGGTGAGCATCTTTTCAGGGTTGGCCTATTGTCGCTTCCTGGAGAACTACGGGCCATACCATAAGGCAGTGGTTTTCAACCAGTGGTCCGGGGACCACCAGTGGTCCTTGAGATCCACTGCCCTTCTCTCCTCCTACTCATCCCTCCCCTCCTCGCACCTTCCCTCATCTCCTCTCCTCCCCTCTTCTATCCCCCATGCCTTCTAGACATTAGTTAGTTCTAACTAAAAGTCTAGACAGCAGCAGCCTGTGTAGAAATGTCATCCATCCAACCATCCAACCCACCATCCATCCATCATTATTTGGCTCTTGTATGGCTTTTGGCTGTTTGCACAGCAAAGGGGAGAATTGTAGGAATGCCATCTGAGGTTGTTAAGTGAAGGGTGTGTGCGCGTGTGTATGTGGCATATACTCTGACTGTCCTGGTTATCTGACAAGATGTTTTCATTGCATCTTCTATAGCAGGGGTGCCCACACTTTTTTGACTTGAGAGCTACTTTCAAAATGAGCGGCTCAACAAGATCTACACTACACATCAAAAATGTGATTATTCCATTACTGAAAATCCATTTCAAGGCCACCTAGAAAGTTTGGGCTTTGAAATAGTGGTGATGGTGTTACTTACTGTTACTTAGTGTTTAAAAATAATGCACTTAAAATGAAAAATGGAGGGGGATAATTGAAAGTTTTTCTTGTATATGCTACTACTAACGTTTGAAAACAGAATTTCGGGTTTGAGTTGACAGTTTGTAATGTTGAGTTTAGTCAATTGCACCCAAAACTAAGAACCTTTGTCCACAACTGGGAAAGAGAACTGTCAAAACATTGGTCAAAATAACAATTATTCTCCATTTTCTAATTGCGTGGACTCTTGAGGGTGTAACTCTTGAGACCCGTAAGGGTCCATTTATGGGGACTGTCGTGATCTACCTGCATGGTCAGTGTCCACAGTAATTTTGTGACATGCAAGAGGAATATCTGTGAAAGATTTAAAAACATAATTATGTATTACAACGTATAATACATTATTATTATTATTAACACCAGTGACTGAATCTAATTTAGTCACTGGTTTGTGTGTACAAACCCTGTTTGTAAAGATTTGTTTGAAAACAGAACCTAATGCCACCTCACCTTCACTCACTCTCTTGGCCAAGTGTCTAGTGTCAAAGTACAAAGTAGAAGCAATGCAGAGGGGGAAAAATGCAAAACATAGCTATAAACTGTATCTATTTTGATTTTTGGCTAAAACGTGCCTTTATTACATTGTTCTAGGTTAATTTAGGGCGCACTAGCCACCATCATACATACTGTATGAATATATAGCTCTCAGTTGCTAGGCGATTTAATAAGTAGGAAATTTACCGGAAGTGAAAAAGTCTTCTCCCACCTCCACGAAAACAGACTTTACGGAGCTCATGACTCAAGTGTTTGCTGATCACGGTTACAAAATATATTTTTTGGGTGAATTAAAACAGTTGTTTTCAACCAGTGGTCCGGGGACCAACAGTGGTCCCTGTCCGAGACGATTCCAGGTGATCCCCAGCTAAATGGATGGACTGTTAGTGACCAAATTTGGTATCATTTTACGCTCTCAAAAGTTAAATCATATGTAAACTTCTGAATTGCTTAATTTTCAAGAATCTACACATTTAGGAAATGTAGAAGAATTCCATTACTGAAAATCCATTCCAAGGCCCCCTAGAAAGTTTGAGCTTTGAAATAGTGATGATGGTGTTACTTACTGTTATAGTGTTTAAGTTGACTGTTTGTAATGTTGAGTTATATTCTCTTGCATCCAAAGCTAAGAACTTTCACACTTTTGTCCACAACTGGGAAAGAGAACTGGCAAAACATTGGTCAAAATAACAATTATTCTAATTGCGTACTCTTGAGAGTGTAAAATGAAACCAAATGGACCCGTAAGGGTTACAGATCTATGGGGACTGTCATGTGATCTACCTGTATGGTCTGTGTGATCTACTGGTAGATCACGATCTACCTTTTGGGCACCCCTGGGCTAAACTCATCACCAAATGGTGGTCCTCCGTGGCTAAAATGCAGAATAAATAGTGGGCCCCTGGTATGAAAAAGGTTGAAAACCCCTGGATTAAATGACACTTTGCACAAAACTTTTGCTTAACTAAACTTGTGTCTGTGACACGTGTGGAGTTTCCACGGTGGCTGATGTCTTGCATCAAACTGTACTCTCTCAACTCTTCCATTGTTGCTATAGTTACGCAGCATCTTGACTCACCCGCATGCAGGGGGTGGGGGTGGGGGTGGGGGTGGGGGGGTGTTTAGAAGTCCAGCGCTGGTTTATTTAAAGGTTTCTGCCTTATCAACACGCAAAAACGTGAACTTGTATAGTAGATAAGCAACTTTTAGAAATATTACACAAGTCATTTGTCTGTCGTTTGGGTTTTTTTATTGAAAAGACGCTAAATGGCAAATGGAAATGTAATTTTGTATCCTTTCAAAAACACAATTGCATTCATTTGAAAGTGATGGTATCGTGTGTGTGTATGTGTGTGTGTGCGTGCGTGCGCAGCATTAGCCAGCACTAGCAGCAGATTAGTTACAGCAGTGGTTTTCAACCAGTGGTCCGTGGACCACCAATGGTCCCTGAGAGGATTCCAGGTGGTCCCCAGCTAAATGATGAACAATTGGTATCGAAATGGTCGTGTGTGTGTGTGTGTGTGTGTGTGTGTGTGTGTGTGTGTGTGTGTGTGTGTGTGTGTGTGTGTGTGTGTGTGTGTGTGTGTGTTAGCGCATGTGTGCACACAACCACAGCGATGGGTCACATCTGCTGCCTGGTCACAATCTGTGTGTGTGTGTGTGAGAGAGTTTGAGACGTCCGCAGACCACCTGCCTGATTATATCATTCATTTTGTGGCCATGTGAGTACATCTCAGAATACATACAGTACATGGCATGAACATGTTTGACTTTGAGCAGAGCAAAACTGATATGACATTTGCAGAATCAACCTCGGGTTACTGGGTTATGGTTACGTAAAAATGGCAAGAAAAACAATGGCATACCGTCCTAAAAATACTAAGGACGTGTGTGTGTGTGTGTGTGTGTGTGTGTGTGTGTGTGTGTGTGTGTGTGTGTGTGTGTGTGTGTGTGTGTGTGTGTGTGTGTGTGTGTGTGTGTGTGTGTGTGTGTGTGTGTGTGTGTGTGTGTGTGTGTGTGTGTGTGTGTGTGTGTGTCCTACATCTACATACGTGGAGTGTTAAGTGGGTAACCCACATGTTCAAAGTGCTCTCTCTGTGTGAGGGATTAAGACGTTCCACAATCCACATCAGATCAGTAGAAATGAGGCCATCGCAGTTCTGACTCACTCTCCCTGACAGCCTCTCCTCAGTGCTGCAGGATCCATGGATTCACCTTCACGATTCAACAATTATTTCACTTGCAAGTCCTCCCTTACAGCCCGTCTATGGGCCCTCCCGATCCATGTTGAAAACCACTTTTGAGAGACGGCGAAATCCATTTGCGACCAGGACGGCTGTCGAACGGTTATAAAACCGTTGCGGTTTGCAATAACAGTCGCAACTGTTTTGTGTAACAGTCGACCATTTTCCCTGCTAAACCTAACCATAACTCCTAACCTTAAAGGAGTGCTTCGCTGGTACGGAATGCCTTTAAATGCTGTACAACAGCCTTGAAATATGTGTAAAATATATATGTTAAAAAAGCCACACGGTGGCGCTAGAGAAAGTAAATTCTGTGCATACCTTGCTGCTCTCCTCTGCCTCCTTTAGTGTTCAGTGCTCTTGGAAACGTTTACCACCTACGTCGCAATTAGGGCAGTGACGTAGGTGGTAAACAGTCTGGAACCCCCTCCTCTGGTGTTCCACTACAGCAGGGGTGGCCAACCCGTGGCTCGCGAGCCGCATGCGGCTCTTCAGCTGGTTACATGTGGCTCTTAAGGGGCTTCCACAATACCAGGTTGGATTTCAGAGAAAACAAAACAGTCAAACATACAGATCAAAATGACCATTAATCTTCTACATTCTCTAGTTGTGTAGACTTGGGCTAATTCACATGATGAATATTTTAACTCTTGAGAGTGTAAACATGAAACCAAATGGACCCGCAAGGGTCCATTTGGTTTCATGTTTACGCTCTCAAAGAGTTACATCTGGCTAACCAACTTTCCATCATTTAGCCTGGAGACCACCTGGAATCCTCTTTGATGTGGCTCTTTGCAGTAACACAATGAACAACTTGGCTCTTAGTCTGTGACCGGTTGGCCACCCCTGCACTACAGTATGCGCTGAAACACGGACACAGAGGCACGGATGCACAATAGTATAACCCTATAGACAAAGTTTAATTTCAACAAAGTATACCTTTAAACATAGTAAAACCTATGGCTAAACCTAACCCTAAACATAACCTAAGTAAAACCTATTATGCCTAAACCTAACCTTAACCCTTGACCGTTATGCAAACCGTTGTGTATAACTGTCACAACTGATATGCAAAATGGTTGCCACCGTTACACATAATGGTTAGCTATTATGCAAAACAGTCACAATTGTTTCGCAAATGGATTTCGCCCCTCCCTGCCACTTTTAGTTAGTTTTTTCTTTATTCCAAATGTTGTGTTAACCTTTCTATAAACCACATCAGCAGCTACAGCCTCCACCTGACCGGCGCCGCTGACCCCTCTGTAGCCCCACGTGGTTGTTATTGGTTCCCACAACGTCTTAGTAAGACTTAACGTCCGTCCCGTGTCTCCAGAGCGTGAATGAAGACAGGCGGCGGGACGTCTGTCTTAAACAGACTTAAAGACTTAATGCCCCCAACATTGTCTCCACCGTGTGAATATACACAAGGTGGGCCTTTTTCCTACCATACCTGGGCATTATGCGGCCTGGGGGCCAAATGCGGCCCTTTGGCTGACTCTGACCGGCCCGGGAAAGGGTATCGTGGTTTTCAACCAGTGGTCCTTGAGAGAGTTCCAGTTAAATATGGAAAGTTGGTTAGCCAGATGTAACTCTTGAGTCTTGAGAGGGTAAAAATGAAACCCTCTCAAGAGTTAAAATATTCATCATCTGAATTAGCCCAAGTCTACACAACTAGAGAATGCAGAAGATTAATGGCCTTTTTGATCTGCATGTTTTGACATGCATGTTTTGTTTGTGAAATCCAGCCTGGAATTGTGGACAAAAGTAAAAGAAATCTTTAGTTTTTGGGTCTGGGAGGCTAAAATCAAATGGCGGTCCTCTGTGGCTCAAATACTGAATAAATAGAGGGCCCCAGTATCAAAATGCTTGGTCTTACTCTTACTTTTATCTTGAAATTAAATTGATATTACTCAGACTTTAGTTCAGCCTTTAGTCTTGGCCCTCCACAATATTTTATGTAGCTAATTTGGCCCCTTGGGAAAAATAATTGCCCACCCCTGCTATAGACTGTAGTGCTGTCGCCTCACAGCTAGAAGATCCCGAGTTCGATTCCCGCTTGGGAATCCCACACAATCCCACATCAGATCAGTAGAAATGGGGCCATCGCAGTTCTGACTCACACTCCCTGACAGCTTGTCTTCAGTGCTGCATGTTTGACTGTTTTGTTTGCGAAAATTGTGAACAAAAGCAAAAGAAATCTTTAGTTTTGGTGGTCTGTGGGGCTAAAATGCTGTCAAATGGTCGTCCGTGGCTCAAATGCTGAATAACTAGTGGGCTCTGGTATCAAAAAGGTTGAAGACCACTGGTCTATGATGAGGTTTATTAGCCAGGGACCCTTTTTAACAAAGTATTATAAACGTACATCAAACAATGTGAGTCCAGTTCAGTGCCCCGCCCACTGCTCCTCCTCATGGCATCTAGGCCACTCACATCCTCCGGGACCAGCGCTAACCGTCTGTTCCACTCTCTCTCTCTCTCTCTGTTTCTCTCTGTCTCTCTCTCTGTCTCTGTCTCTGTCTCTGTCTCTCTCTCTCTCTCTCTCTCTCTCTCTCTCTCTCTCTCTCTCTCTCTCTCTCTCTCTGTCTCTCTCTCTCTCTCTCTCTCTCTCTCTCTCTCTCTGTCTCTCTCTCTCTCTCTCTCTGTCTCTCTCTCTGTCTCTCTCTCTCTCTCTCTCTCTCTCTCTCTGTCTCTCTCTCTCTCTCTCTCTCTCTCTCTCTGTCTCTCTCTCTCTGTCTCTCTCTCTCTCTCTGTCTCTCTCTCTGTCTCTCTCTCTGTCTCTCTCTCTGTCTCTCTCTCTGTCTCTCTCTCTCTCTCTCTCTGTCTCTCTCTCTGTCTCTCTCTCTGTCTCTCTCTCTGTCTCTCTCTGTCTCTCTCTCTGTCTCTCTCTCTGTCTCTCTCTCTGTCTCTCTCTCTGTCTCTCTCTCTCTCTCTCTCTCTCTCTCTCTCTCTGTCTCTCTCTCTCTGTCTCTCTCTCTCTGTCTCTCTCTCTCTGTCTCTCTCTCTCTCTCTCTCTCTCTCTCTCTGTCTCTCTCTCTGTCTCTCTCTCTGTCTCTCTCTCTCTCTCTCTCTCTCTCTCTCTCTCTCTCTCTCTCTCTCTCTCTCTTGCATCATAACAGTTGATTGTTGTTTTTTATTTTGTTCTTCATCGCTGCTCTGAGGCTGTGGATCACATCTCTCTCTCCAAAAAAGCCAGAAGAAATAGACAAGCTTTCAACGTGTCGAGAGAGGAGACTCTCTCGACACGTTGAAAGCTTGTCTATTTCTTCTGGCTTTTTTTTAGGCCTCATACACACATGAAGAGCAAAAATGTTCTATGAAATACATAAAATATTGTGGAGGGCCAAGTCTAAAGTCTGTGTAATATTAATTTAATTTGAAGATAAGATAATGAGAGTAAGACCAACCATTTTGACACCGGGGCCCTCTACTTATTCAGTATTTGAGCACCACGGACCACCATTTGATGACATTTTAGCCCCACAGATTCCAAAACTTTCTTCAAGATTTATTTTGTTTTTGTCCTCAATTCCAGGCTGGATTTGGAAACAGGATATCAAAAATGATCATTCTCTTACATTCTCTGATTGAATGTGTGTAGACTTTGGGCTAATTCAGATGATGAATACTTTAACTCTTTAGAGTGTAAAAATGAAACCAAATGGACCCGCAAGGGTCCATTTGGTTTCATTTATACGCTCTCAAAGAGTTACATCTGGTTAACCAACTTTCCATATTTAACTTAGAACTCTCTCAAGGACCACTGGTGGTCCCCGGGCCGGTCAGAGTCAGCCAAAGGGCCGCGTAATGCCCAGGTATGTTCTGTGGTCTGCCTGTGTTCCATGGCCAATGGCAGTCACGACTCTATCAAACTATGCGACTCACAAAAGCATTGAGGCGTACATGAAACACAGGCAGGGAACACATTTCTTCTTCATGTGTGTATGAGGTCTGAAGATGCGCTTTGATTTTTTCCATGTGCGGTAATCTCAGCTGTGTTTTTACTACATCAGTGGTTTCTTTTGCTTTTGTCCACAATTCCAGGTTGGATTTCAGAAGAAAAAAAAACAGGAAAACATACAGTTCAAAATGACCATTAATCTTCCAGGTGGTCCCCAGCTAAATGATGGAAAGTTGGTTAACCAGGTGTAACTCCTTGAAAGTGTAAAAATGGACCCGCAAGGGTCCATTTGATTAGATTTATTATATAAATCATAAAATCCACCATGAGTCGCAAAGGAGGAGGAACAGCTCCGTGACCGCTAGTCAGTGGACAAAGTATGTTTTTTTTTTTTTTTTTTTTTTTCATTTTTACGCTCTCAAAGAGTTGGATGTGGTTAAATAACCTTCCATTTAATTGGGGACCACCTGTAATCCTCTCAGGGGCCACTGGTGGACCCCGGTAAAGATCTCAACGGGCCTGAAAATTAAGGCCCGGCCTTAACTGGGCCCTAACAGTTCAAACCCTAGGCCCGGCCCGGCCCTACTAAATGGAATAAAATTTAGACCCTACCCGGCCCTAAACTGTCGGGTTTAGGTAAAATTTGAGAATTTACCTCAGATTAAAAATGAAATGGCAATCAGCACCATTTTCATAATAGCTAAATGCAGAAAATAACTATTATTCTTACTATAATAAAATAATTCAATATATATTATTTTTTCATGGGGGCGGAGGCCCTACCCGGCCCTACTGATTAGCATAGATTTTAGGCCCGACCCGGCCCTAAATGTTCGGGTTGGGCCTATTCGGGTTGGGTCCTGGTCGGCTTCGGGGCAGAGTTAAGAGAGAAAACTCTAGACCCCGGACCACCTGTTGATAACCCCTGCTCTAGCCTGATTCTGCATAATTATAATGTCGATGTCTCTCACTTCCTCTGTGTCATTTGCAGTGTTGTAGTGGTAGTTTTAGAAGTGAGGGGACGCCTCTTAAAGCGGAATTCCACCCATTTTCATTGTTTTTTCTGAGAGTGTACAAATGTGAACCAAATGTACCCTAGCGGGTCCATTTGGTTCCATTTGTACACTCTCAGAAAAAAAGGAAACTCATTAACATGGTGAAACACATCTTGATGATGTCATCAAGATGTATTTCACCATGCTAATTGTTTTTTTCAGACCTCCATTTCTAGGAAACACAGAATGGGGGAACGTTTTTTACCATGCACACAACATCTAAGGTATATTAATGACATAGTAAAATATTGAAAATGAGCGGGATTCCCCTTTAACACATACATGACACATACATGCACACTTGCCTTTATAGCATATTGAGAAAGATTGTTTACAATGCCTAATTGTATCCATAAAAGTAAATGACAAGACAAAAAACATAGGCCTACTTTTGCCCAAAAATATTTTAGATGTGGGACGCCGTCCCCCCGCGTCCCCCCTCCACTACACCCCTGGTCATTTGCTCTTAAATGTGTATTTTAAATGGTGCTTGATTTAACTTGACTTGAATTAGATCTGCACTCAGCAGGGTGCCAACTTGTGCATTGCGCTATGCACAAAATGGCCTACTTGTGCACGAGCAGAGCAGGCATCCAGAGATACTCACAGAGATCTCTTGAAGGGATACTCATGGAGATCTCTTAATGACCATTACGTCATCACCTAAACTGGACTAGTATTGAGGGATCGATCGATCACTTAACTTGGTCGCTTGGTCTCTCTGCTTGAGCAAGTGATTAAGACGGAGAGACGGAGTTCTGTTCAGTGAGGAGATCATTATGTCCACTGAGCCTCATGTCTGTCTGCTGTTTATGAGTGTAAACAAATGCTCACACACACATGCACACACAGGGACACACACGCACACGAGTGACACACAGGCACACAACACAGGCCTTTTCAGCCTAGAATTCACTGAACACTCTTTCAGCATTGTTATGTGTCTGTGTCAGTGGTTTTCAACCAGTGGTCCGGGGACCTCTGGTTGAGAGGGTTCTAGGTGGTCACCAGGCTAAATGATGGAAAGTTTGTTAACCAGATTTGGTTTCATGATTACGTTCTCAAGAGTGAAAATATCCAAATCCAGCCTGGAATTGTGGACAAAAGCAAAATAAATCTTTAGTTTTGGGGCCTGGTCTATGTACTGTACAGTGTACAAGTACATGCAGTGTGTGTGTGCTGCAATAGGCTACTATTCTTGAGAGTACCAAGAAACAGTCAGTGTTCAGAGGTTGGGGTTTTTGCTTGACATGGGAATGAATGAGCCCTAGGAAAGTGTCCTAGCCTTGGGTGGACACTGGGGAGAGGGCGGGGCTTACCTAAAGGTCTATTAACTGTCACTGCAGAAAATATCTTACATATCAGAACAAAACAAAATGGAACAAAAAAACATATTTGACTTTGCATAATTTGTTCTAGAACTGTACATATAATAGGCTAACATTTTCTTTCTCTCTCTGTGTGTGTGCGTGTGCGTGTGTGTGTGTGCGTGTGTGCAGGCTCAGATAGCCTTCCTGCAGGGGGAAAGGAGAGGTCAGGAGAATCTGAAGAAAGACCTGGTCAGAAGAATTAAGATGCTGGAGTACGCTCTGAAACAAGAGAGGTAACACAACACAGTGCAGCTTTGTCATGTCAAGGACCACCACATTTGACCGCCATCTGAAAAATGTTTTAGGCCAGGGACCCCCTGAGGGGGGCCAGGGACCCCCCGAGATAGAGATTAATATCATTTCGTCCTGACATTGTAGATTCTACAAAACATTCGCTCTGAAAGAGTATATTGAAAGGTTTGTGCTGCATTCTCACATTCTTCCCAAAAATAGCAGGCGTTCATGGATCATCTCTTTAGGTCGTCCTCAGACGAGCCTTCCATCGTCGCTTCCAGTCGTCCCGGTTCTCCATACATCCAGCCAGCTCACTGGTGCTCCGCGCTCCTGCGTCTTTCTTGAGTACATCCACATATGTGGGACGTCCTCGCGACCGGTGTCCGTGTGTTGGTTCCCACAACACCAGTTTGCTGGCTGGCAGCTCTTGATGTCTCTGGCAGTGTCCTGCAAGCCGCATTCTACTGGCTGCTTTCTTGTCGCTCACCTTGAATATCCCAGCATACAGATTCTCATTTGTGACATGTGCGCTCTTGCTGATGTTGAGCACTACACGCAGCATTCTGGTGTAGCAGCCGTCTAGAGACTTCTGCAGGGTTGGCTTCAGGGTCCAGCATTCACTGCCATAGAGGAGTACAGATTCTACTGTTGCGTAGAAGAAGCTGAGTTTGATTGGTCTTCCATACACTGGACATGCCGCTCAGGGCATAGCGCGCCACAGAGTTGCAACTTCATTCATTGCTATTTTTCAATGAAAGTTAAAACACCACAAATGCAGTATAGAAGGGTTTAAAGATTAAAAAATAGTTTGATACACTGTGAGCTTGTAGATCTGATATGTGTGAATAGCCAACCAAAGAAAGTGGTTAAAACCAGAGCCTTAAAGTAAAAAGAATTGCGTCACTCCATAGGCCACAGTGCCATCTAGAGACAAGCCTCTGATAGGCCAAGGCTCAGTCACGTGACCTTGTGGAGTCAAGCCAGTCGGCCAAAGTCTCGCAGCTAGTCTCGCAGTCTGCGCCCCCACATCGCGAGAATGTCAGTTCTTAACAGTATGTGAATGAGGAGAGACTATTCTGCTCTTTCAAGTCGTAAATATAATTATATCATTTGCAAATCATAAAACAAACTGTAAGAAAATAACCTGTGACATGTTTTCTTTCATTTGGCTGCATTTGTCTGCAAACAGTCATTATTACACAATGGTTGTTCACACGTTGTCTGTCCGCTGGATTCCATTAGATCCATTCACTGTGGTAATGTGTTTGGCCAACCATGCCTTTCCCATAGCGCGAGTATGTGCAAGACGCCATGGAGGCTGCCTTTAGACTGGCCATATGAAGTGAACGGGAATGTCAGTACTCTGTCTCTAGGGGTGGGCAATTATTTTTCCCAAGAGGCCAAATGAGATACATAAAATATTGTGGAGGGCCAAGACTAAAGGCTGAATAAAGTCTGCGTAATATTCATTTAATTTCAAGATAAAAGTAAGGGTAAGACCAACCATTTTGACACGAGGGCCCACTATTTATTCAGTATTTGAGCCACGGACCACCATTTGATGACATTTTAGCCCCACAGATCCCAAAACCTTGTCCACAATTCCAGGCTGGATTTGGGAAACAAAACAGGATAACAAAAATGACGATTCTCTTACATTCTCTGATTGAATGTGTAGACTTTGGGCTAATTCAGATGATGAATATTTTAACTCTTGAGAGTGTAAAAATGAAACCAAATGGACCCGCAAGGGTCCATTTGGTTTCATTTATACGCTCTGAAAGAGTTACATCTGGTTAACCAACTTTCCATATTTAACTTGGAACTCTCTCAAGGACCACTGGTGGTTCCCGGGCCGGTCAGAGTCAGCCAAAGGGCCGCATTTGGCCCCCGGGCCGCATAATGCCCAGGTATGCTCTAGAGCAGGGGTCTCAAACTCAATTTGCCTTGGGGCCACTAGAAGCAGAGCCTGGTTGAGGCCGGGCCGCAGCCACAGCGCGTCACATGGACAAACGTTTTTTGCCATTTCAAGCCTATTTTTTCGCTTTTCACTTAAATTTAAGTAGATTCAGACTCACCAATGTGGGATAAAGAGTGTGTGCATATGTGGTGTTGTGTCGCACAAAAAACAAAAATAACATTTCTATAATAATATTTCTATTCCTTCCTTCCTTTGATATACCACTGTGCTATCTGTTTCATTCAGTAGCACATAATAGGATTATGATAATAACTATAACTGAACAATATTAAATGAACTATTTACTGGACAATAGAACCTACAAACAATACAAAATAACCGGACCAGCCAACCCATCAACAAAGTGGCTCTGATTTGATTGTGATGGCATGAATTACAACCAATAAGGAAGCAGTAACAAAATCTTTACTTTAGCTATCAATTTATATTCCTAACAAAGCCAACTACAGCAATTTTGAACTTATACAGCCCCTACAAAGCAGCGCCATAAAATAAATAAAATCAAAAATATAGTTTGTCAGTGTCACTCAGAAACTAGTCTTGCAAACATGACACTAGAATAGACCATCAGAATCGCCACTTAGGCCCAACTAGCAACATTAGTTTCCCAATAGTTGTCATGTTTTACACATGCCTAAATAGGCTTTTATTTATTTGCGCTAACCTCTTTGAAAACTATATCCCAGTTGCGCGACGTCTCATCTTTGCTGGCAATGCTGTCTGCAGTGGTCGCGCAATGGGGCTTTGAAAATAATTCAGCACTTTCGGTTTCTGACCCCACAATGTCGCAACTTTTCTACTAGATGGCTATGATTCTATCCAGCGCAGATGTAAGCCTGCCCTGGAGCAACGACAACACCGTTCACTACGGGCAAGGGGGACACAACAGCTCGTTTTAGGCTACTTACCTTAGCTCAGCGTGCTGCTTTGTAAGCCATGCATCCGCCCGTATCGGGCTTGAGAAAACTGCTACGCTGTCATTATTTACCAAACCGAACGCAGTCCTTGGTAAAAAAGGCAAAGTTTTCTTTTCCCTACGTGTGTTTGTAAACACGGAGCGGTGGATAGAGAGACGCCATGACAGGATCTCGCCCGTACTGCAGCCAATGGCGTCATTGCATTTCCTCAGATTGACAGTTCAGCGACAGAATGAACTAAACTGCACGGGGGGAGGGGCGTGTTTCAGGGTGCAGATCCGGTTCCTCTTTGCTATTCTGTGCAAATGGCAAAGCCAGTAGGCGGGCTTTAAACAGGATCTCAGTAATGAGCAGTCAATAGTAACAGACTGTTCTCCCGCAAATGCTTTGGGCTGCCTGGTCGGAATTTGACGGGGGAACTCGCGGCCGTCGCGGGCCGCATTAATATTAAACGTTCATATTAAGGTGGGGGCCACAAAATATCATCTCGGGGGCCGGAAATGGCCCGCGGGCCGGCAGTTTGAGACCACTGCTCTAGAGTACTCTAGTTAAAAACTATGTCAACTGTTAACTACCTCGATTCAATATCAATCAGTATGTCAGTATGTTTGGTATATTGGTGCAAAGGAAATCTTATGTGTTCACACACACACACGCACGCACACACACACACACACACACACACACACACACACACACACACACACACGCACGCACGCACACTCACTGCAACACAAATGATTGAGCGAAATGGAATGACACACATTCAAATAAGCCTATAATGTCTATAAGCCGCCACGGGTACCATGACCGCGAATTCCTGACACATGTAGTCAAAAAAAAAGCGAAAAAGGTGGAACTATACGTGGGAGGGATTATTTAATTTTCACCTCATTAGCTAATAGTAATCCAATTATTTCATTTAGTTTAATCACCCATTGAGCCGTAATCAGATCATTCGTGAGATTATATTCATGAGATTAGGATTCATGCGGAACAGATCAACCTCCTCAAAGTAGAGCTAATAGACACACACACACACACACACACACACACACACACACACACACACACACACACACACACACACACACACACACACATACACACACACACACACACACACACACACATACACACACACACACACACACACACACACACACACACACACACACACACACACACACACACACACACACACACACACTGTTGTGTTCATTTCTTAGACATGTAGAACAGTGGTTTTCGCCCATTTCCCAAGTCCATATTGTGGACATAAGCAAAATAAATCTTTAGTTTTTGGGGTCCTCAAATGTCCTCAAATGGTTGTCTGTGGATCAAATGCTGAATAAATAGTGGGTCCTGGTATCAAAAGGGTTGAAAACCCCGGGTGTAGAAGAATGTTACATCTTTTTTCTATTTTTAGGTTTTTGCAGTATTCCTCTCTTTCTTCATGATGATGTGTGATGAATGTAAAGCCACAGTGTCTGCTGTAATGGAATAATAATAATAATAAGTGTGTGCGTGGTGTGTGTGTGTGCGCGTGTGTGTCCTCAGGGCCAAATACCACAAGCTGAAATATGGGACAGAACTCAACCAGGGAGACATGAAACCTCCCACTTATGACTCAGGTATGTCTGTCTGTCTGTCTGTCTGTCTGTCTGTCTGTCTGTCTGTCTGTCTGTCTGTCTGTCTGTCTGTCTGTCTGTCTGTCTGTCTGTCTGTCTGTCTGTCTGTCTGTCTGTCTGTCTGTCTGTCTGTCTGTCTGTCTGTCTGTCTGTCTGTCCGTCCGTCCGTCCGTCCGTCCGTTTCTTATCAGAATAATCACATGGTAAACGTGATACTGATATTGCTGGACGTGTTTTGTCTTGTATTACGGTTCTATTCGATGTATTTTTTTTCCCAGGACGGTGAAAGTTACAGGAATGCATAACTGTGCACGATCTATTAAATGTATGGCAAGCTTACACTAGTCTAAAACCAGTCATTGTGTAGCTATCATCCTTGACTGAGAGACAGTGAGTGACAAATCGAGTGGCAAAGTAAGTTGAACATTGTTTGTTAACGTGAGTCGTGTCACTTTTCCAGCCTGTAGCGCCCCCACTTGGTCCAGATGCATTAACTTATGCATGACCCCTTTCTGTACTGAACACGTTTTGGTGTTTTAGCTATTGAAAAATAACAGATCTACAAGCTCATATCGCGCCACCGAGTGGCGCGACATCACTGACACAGGAACGCAGATTTTTCAGAAAACATAGAATCTAGTGTCAGAAACTATAGAATCTAGTGTCAAAAACTTGATTCTAGCGTCAGAAACTAGATTCTAGCGTCAGAAAATAGATCCTGGCATCAGAAACTATCATTTAGGGTAAATAACTAGTATAATAGAGTGTCGGAAACTACTGTAGAATCTAGCGTCAAAAGCTAGAATCTTGCTGCAGCTATAATCTGGTGTAAGGAACTGCTGTATAATAGTAATTGATTGATTGATCTCAAAAACAAAAAATCACAAACAGCAGTTGTGTACATTTATTTTTCACATGATCTTTTAGATCATACCTGGGCATTATGCGGCCCGGGGGCCAAATGCGGCCCTTTGGCTGACTCTGACCGGCCTGGGGACCACCAGTGGTCCTTGAGAGAGTTCCAGTTAAATATGGAAAACTGGTTAACCAGATGTAACTCTTTGAGAGCGTATAAATGAAACCAAATGGACCCTTGCGGGTCCATTTGGTTTCATTTTTACACTCTCAAGAGTTAAAATGTTCATCATCTGAATTAGCCCAAAGTCTACACATTCAATCAGAGAATGTAAGAGAACGGTCATTTTTGTTATCCTGTTTTGTTTCCCAAATCCAGCCTGGAATTGTGGACAAAAACAAAAGAAATCTTGAAGAACATTTTGGGATCTGTGGGGCTAAAATGTCATCAAATGGTGGTCCGTGGCTCAAATACTGAATAAATAGTGGGCCCTGGTGTCAAAATGGTTGGTCTTACTCTTTACTTTTATCTTGAAATTAAATTAATACTACGCAGACTTTAGTTCAGCCATCAGTCTTGGCCCTCCACAATATTTTATATATCTTATTTGGCCCCTTGGGAAAAATAATTGCCCACCACTGTTTTAGATGAACCCCAGTGACATTTGATGAGTCCCACTCAGGAACGATACGAGTCATATTTTGTAGCGTTGTCATGATGGGTACTGTTTTCAACTTCACACAACCACAGTGATTGCATGTATGTGTGGTAGTCTTCAGTCGGGGCTGGAGGCTTGCTCTTCCGCAGCTCAACTTGCGTCCCGGGATGCAACGAGTGAAGGGCCTCCTGTGCGTCCTTTCAGTATAAATTGCATTTTTGCGACGCAGGCAATCAACATCACTGTCGATATGCGGTTAATTCACTTCATAAACCATTGTGTCCTGTCTAGACTTCTAGTTTCTGCAAAGGTTTGCACCACGTTTTCACGATTTTTCAAAAATAGCAGATCTACAAGCTCATCACCGATGGCGCGCTATGAGCTTGTAGATCTGCTATTTTCAATAGTTAAAACATAAAACTTAGAACACCAAAACGCATTAAGTACACTAAGGGTTAAAGGGTCTTACAGACGGCGATTAATAAATCGCGCATTCTCATTCATTTTCAATGGGACCGGCGTTTTGTGCTCAGAAAACGACCTGTGATAAAGAGAGCGCGTCACGCCGGTCGTTTATCGCGCGGCGTCCAGTGATTTGTGTTGCGTGTGTGCTCGTTTCGTGCGCACTCGCGAAATGTTTTTGAAAGCTCAATCCAGTGAGGTTTTTGAAACGCCTGGCGTTAATCGACGGGTGATTTTCTTTATGTCGTCACTGCAGAGAGAATCGGGAATCGCCGCGTTTATGCGGGCGTTTATCGTTGCCGTCTGGAAAGCCCTTTACAAAGAGAAATTTAGAGACTTCTTCTCTCTCTAATGTTCTCTCAATCAATCAATATCCCTCTCTCTCTCTCTCTCTCTCTCTCTCTCTTTCTCAGATGAAGGGAACGACAGCGATGAACCTAGTCCTCCTAACAGCTCTCATCAACTCAGCTGGAAACAAGGACGACAACTACTTAGACAGTTCGTACACACACACACACACACACACACACACACACACACACACACACACACACACACACACACACACACACACACACACACACACACACACACACAAGTGGTCCTTCAGAGGGTTCCAGGTGGTCCCCAGGCTAAATGATGGACAGTTGGTTAACCAGATTTAACTCTTTGAGAGCGTAAAAAGGACACCAAATGGACCCTTACAGGTTCATATGGTTTCATGTTTACACTCTCAAGAGTTAAATATTCATCTGTCAATTCAGTCATCTGAATTACTACCACTTCATTAATCCAGTAAGTCTACACAATGAGAGAATGTGGAAAATGAATGGTCACTTTTGATCTACTGTAGCCTATGTTTTGCCTGTTTTTGTTTGCGAAATCCAGCCTGGAATTGTTGACAAAAACAAAAGAAATCTTCGGGTCTAGGGGTGGAAAATGTTGTCAAAGCGTGGTCCGTGGGACCGTGGCTCAAATGCTGAAGAAATGGTGGGCCAAGGGATCAAAAAGGTTGAAAACCACTGTAAATCTGAAACATGTACTTCACCACCTGCAGTTCCAGCTTTTAGCCAGAAGGGTGCGGCGGCGGCTTCCATGTTTCCCAGGCAGCCACTCTGTGAACATGGAAACATGTACAACGACTGTATTGTCTGTGTGGGTTCGAGGGAGGAGGGATGAGGCAGGCACTGGCCTACACCACAGACAGTCTCTGGGTTTATGTGACCCTTGAACCCGGGTCACAAATGGAGAGGGGAGAGGGGGAGAGAGAAGGAAGAATAGCGGGAGAGTAAGATGAAGCGTAAAGTAAAGCAAGGCAAACAATGTTGTTGACAATACGACTTCATATTGAAATCGTACTACTGTCTGTTCAATGTCATCAATATACTTTACACCTTGATCAATGCTTTCTACTGTACATGATTACCGTAGTATGTTCAATATGGTCACTACACAAGTTGACACTTTAATCAATGTAACAATCTACAGTAGTTATCGCTCTGAAGTCTTTGCTAACTGCTGTTGTTAATGTGCTGTAGTGATGCACACACCATAATTGTGTGTTTGTGTGTGCACACATACGTGTTTTGTGACTGTATGGAAGTGTGTGTGTGTGTGTGTGTGTGTCCAACCTAAGGGCTCCTTTTTTAACTTTTTTGCCTTTTTAAACTATTTAAAAACATTTTTCAGTAGTTCAAATGGCCAGTCTACAAGCTCACAACGTGCTAATAGACTGACATGTTGAAATATTCCAATACGTTTTTCAAAATATTAAAAAAGAAATAAGGGATTTGGGTTATGGGTTTAGCATGTAACGAAAATGGAGCCCTAAGTGTCCATGTTTTTGTGAAGGGGGAGTGTGTGTGTGTGTGTGTGTGTGTGTGTGTGTGTGTGTGTGTGTGTGTGTGTGTGTGTGTGTGTGTGTGTGTTTCCCACGTTTTGTGTAGGGACTGGGTGCAATGTGCATGCATATGCGGTTGACAGGGATTGTGAATGGAGGATTGTGTCCTGCGATCGCAGAGGCTGGTACAGAGAGAGAGACACACACACACACACACACACACACACACACACACACACACACACACACACACACACACACACACACACACACACACACACACACACACACACACACACACACACACACAGAGGATGTCTTCACTCTTCTGTCTTCTCTGCTCTGGTTGTGAGGAGATGGTAGATTAAATATTCCTCTGGTTCTTCAGAGTTGTGCTTTGGGTTTCTCTCCATAGGGAGGTACAGTATGAAACATTTCTTCCTTCTCTGTGATGTGCTGTTGGTTCATGTGTTAAGACAAGAGATAGAGAGAGTGCTTTTTGTTTTCTTTATTTCATGCAAACATTAGGTATTGGCAAATAGGCAGCTGTTGTGTCTCGAGTGTTAACAATTAAATTCATTTTAATTGGTATTAATTTGGTATCCAGATTCAAAAATAGCTGTATTAGCAGATGCATATGTAAGCATGATGCTGTAGTGCTGTAGTACTGTATGTCAATGGCCAAGTAGGGCTTTCATTTAAGAAGTACAGAAAGTTAGAATACGGAGATGGAAGGTTTCTTCCCAACCGCAATTAGCAAGTCTGTAATTAGCAAGTGTTTTCCGGGCTCATTTAGATCAGATTAACGTAGTCAAGTGTAGCAGAATCATAAGAGCACCTTCTTTATTGATGTATGCAGTAGTCTGGCAAGAAATGGGAAGTGACGTGCAGCAAAAGTCATCGGTTTTGGGATCCGAACCTGCAACACATTGTCAGGCATTTGCATAACACATTCTGAACCTTACAAATCAGCACATCTCTTAGGACGGCTGCAGGCATCTTATCTTACAGTACAGTGGTTTTCAACCTTTTTCATACCAGGGACCACCATTTATTCAGAATTTGAGCCACAAGCCACAAGCCACATTTTAGCCCCAAAGACCCCCAAACTAAAGATTTATATTGTTTTTGTCCACAATTCCAGGCTGGATTTCAATCAACTACAGATCAAAATGACCGTTAATCTTCTACATTCTGTAGTTGTGTAGACTTGGGCTAATTCACATGATGAATATTTTAACTCTTGAGAGCGTAAACATGAAACCAAATGGACCCGCAAGGGTGGTTACATTATATTTAAACATCCACAGTTCTACACATTTAAAAAATGTAGAAGAAGTATTATTGTGACCAACGTTTTGCCAGTTATCTGTCAAGAATTGTGGACAAAAACTTGAAAAATCTTGGACTAAACTCAAGGTCAAATGGTGGTCCTCCATTTGTGGGCTAAAATGCAGAATAAATAGTGGGCCCTGGTATGAAAAAGGTTGAAAACCACTGGGCTAAACAGATTATAATGATAAGGCATGTCCTCAACAAATACAAACATTTTACAGTAGAGTATGCAGAATACTAGCTGCTGACTAGTATGGCAAGCTTATGGGGATCTAATAAATAAATCAAATCAAACTTGGAATGCCCAATGGTAAAAATGCTGGCAAAGTACTGTAGCATCTCCGCTATAATTTGCAGCCCTCATATGGCGGAGATGCTGCTACCTATACCCATAGACTGTACTGTGCGACATGATTGTTGTGACACAGGGGTTTTCAACCTTTTTGACACCAGGGACCACCATTTATTCAGCATTTGAGCCACGGACCACCATTTGAGGACATTTTAGCCACACAGACCCACAAACTAAAGATTTCCTTTGCTTCTAGTTGTGTAGATTTAGGACTAATTCACATTATGAATATTTTAACTCTTGAGAGTGTAAAAATGAAACCAAATGGACCCGCAAGGGTCCATTTGGTTTCATTTTTTCGTTCTCAAGAGTTACATCTGGTTAAGCAACTTAGCTGGGGACCACCTGGAACCCTCTCAGGGACCACTGGTGGTCCCCGGACCACCAGTTAAAAACCCCTGTTGTAACACAAAAGCTCATGCCATGATTTGGCAGATGTAACTCGAATGAACCTATAATATTTGTGTCCCTGTGTGCATTTCCTTTGTGTGGATATAAATATATGGTTAAAATGCTTCCTCTCAGGTATCTCCAGGAGGTGGGCTACACAGACACCATCCTGGATGTGAAGTCTCAGAGGGTCCGGGCGTTGTTGGGCCTGGCTGGAGACGCAGCAGACAGGAGGCCTGGTGAACCCATGGTGAACGGCACGGAGCCACCATCACTGAAAGACCACGGCATAGTCAGGTTGTATCACATAACCCTCGATTTATAGCCTAATACAGTTGTCAATAGAGCTGCGCAGTGACGTCACCGCCCCTGTTCCGGAAGTCTTTTCCCAATTCATTTTTCTCATAGACTTTTCGAAAATAATTTATATCAAGACGATTACGCCGCGGACAAAGCCGACTCGAGTCGTGACGAATCATGATGACACACACAAACTTTTGGGACAATAAAATAATTTCTAAGATGAAAAACGAAACAAAAAGTCTTGTATCATGCCGTTTTCTACTTCTTCCCACTTATATATTATATGACGATATTGTGTTTGTTGTCATGATTTGTCACGACCTGAGTTGGCTTTGGCCGCGGCGTAATCGTCTTGATATAAATTATTTTCGAAAAGTCTATGAGAAAAATGAATGGGGAAAAGACTTCCGGAACAGGGGCGGTGACGTCACTGCGCAGCTCTATGTCGTTGTAGCATTATAGCAAGCATGTCAGTGTTCCTTGACAAGTTATACAAACGTTTGGCCTAACACAACATGAGTTACGCCTGTTCAGAGCATTGCTGAGTGTGTAGGGTAGTGGTTTTCAACCAGTGGTCCACTCCAGGGACCATTAGTGGTCTGTGTGAGGGTTCCAACTAAATGATGGAAAGTTGGTTAACCAGATGTAACTCTTTGAGAGTGTAAAAATGAAACCAAATGGACCCGCAAGGGTCCATTTGATTTCATTTTCGTTAAAATATTCATCATGTGAATTAGCCTCAAGTCTACACAACTAGAGAATGTAGAAGATTAAAGGGACATTTTGATCTGTATGTTTGACTGTTCTGTTTCTGAAATCCAGCCTGGTATTGTGGACAAAAGCTTAGTTTCGTGTCTGTGTGAGCCTAAAATATCCTCAAATGGTGGTTAGTGGTTCAAATGCAGAATACATAGTGGGCTCTGAAAAAAGTTGACAACCACTGGTGTAGGGCATACACCACATCTCCATAGTTTAACCTTTTGTGTTAACAACAATAACACAATACAACTATGATTCCAAAATCTTGTAAACACATACAAGGCATAATGTGTGTTAACATTTTATATCTCTCTCTCTCTCCAGTAAAACAGGTATGTCTGACTCGGCCAGTGTTCTGGAGGTGTTTAAGTTCATAGAGAGCACCGCTGCAGAGTTCAGCGATGAAGACGAGGACGATGACAGCGAAGGAAAAGACAAGACCATCCTGGACCTAGCTACGGTACATCTGCCCCATGGCTCCCTCCCAGCTGGATGATCATTTCTCATGATTATAACTTTTTAGTTCAGTAATAATGTCATTTTACCTTGAACTAATTGCAAAAAAAGCAAACTCAGTTGAATTTGTATCTGCAATATATCCTGAATAACAGATAAAATGTTACCTGGAATTGTCTGAGGGGAAAGGTTTGAAAACGGCCATTCCTGTACCGTAATTTCCGGAACTATAAGCCGCTACTTTTTTCACATGCTTTTGACCCTGCGGCTTATACAACGGTGCGGCCAATCTATGGATTTTCCAGGTTCCAGGTGGGCTCCGCAGGCTAAATGAAAGAAAGTTGGTTAACCAGATGTAACTCTTTGAGGGCGTAAAAATGAATGCTTACACTCTCAATAGTTGTGATATTCACCATCTAAATTAGAAACACTTAATTTATAAGTCATAAGTCATGTTCATTTTGATCTAATTTTGATGTTGTTTTGCCTCTTTTGTTTGTGAAAATCCATCCTGGAATTGTGAACAAAACCAAAAGAAATCTTTAGTTTTGGGGTCTGTGGGGTGAAGATGTTGTTACATTGTGAACAAGTTGAAAACCACTAGTCTAACATGAAGCACCTGACTATAAGCCTGGTGTGGCTTATAGTCAGGTGCAGCTTATACAAGGAAAAATCAGTATTTTGCCCCAAATTTAGCTGGTGCGGCTTATATTCAGGTGTGGTTTATAATCTGGAAATTACGGTACTATTTTGTTTGCTGTTTGATTTTTTTTCTTTTTTTTTTTTTTCTTCTTACAGTTGGTTAGGAAGAAACAATCATCCACGCCGTCTAGCACGACCTCTGACCTCAGCGATGACCCCGACACGGAGGAGGCTCTGAAGGGCTTCGACTTCTTGTCCAGTCCTGACGAGCTGGAAAGCTCCATGGAGTCCAAGAGCGGAGAGGACAGCGGGGACTGGGGTGAGAACTTAAGGACGCTTTTTGTTTGTTTGTTTTTCCCCCACAATCTGTACTCTGTACTCATACTGTACACTCCAAAAAACTCTGATGTAAGCAAGTCTTTTATTATTAAATCTAGACTTTAAGTACGATTGCTCTTGTTTTAAGAAGGATTTACTAACCAAGAGCAAGTTGTATAAGATTATCAACCTTATTACAAGAATTCTTACCAAGTACAATTCACTTACCCCACGGACGATTATTTTGCTTGTTTCTAGTACTATTACACTCAAATATATATATTTTTTTCTTATATGAAGGACAGCATTTTTTGCAGTGTATTCCAGCCTGCCAACAACACACCCGTAGTGGCTCCCCGGCTGTAGCATTACATATTGTGGCGATACGCCAAAAAAATATAAACATTTCAGTCACTGACAGCACCGACACGCCATGCGCTGCCTGACAGATAGTTTTATGTCACCAGTTAAAGTAGCGCTGGTTGGCCATGCAACAAAAGCCCAGCCTGTGTCAGAGTCTCAGAGATGGAGCTTTAATATGAACGGAGGCGCAGGAGAGTGTCAAAGTTGCGTGGTGTTATCGGTGGTGGGCACGGCAAGTAAAATGCATCACTCACACAGACTCGCACACACTTGAACTAAATCCTGAAGGAGTTTTTAATTGGCGTTTACAGTGGTCGTTTTCTAGTCTGGTTATTGAAAAATGTAATATTTTATATGTGTGTGGTCATAAGCCTCATAGACTTGGGTTGCCACCCCTGGTATAAACCTCTACAGAGTCTGTGGAAGAGACTTGGAAGAAAGGCTTTTATACACGAACATTCCACCTTAGCTTTTCAACCAGTGGTCCCCTGAGAGGATTCCAAGTGGTCTCCAGCTAAATGATGGCCAGTCGGTAACCAAATGGACTCTTATAGATCTGTAACTCCCGAGTTCGTAAAATGAAACCATTTCATTTTATGCTCTCAAGAGTTAAATTATATAACATCTGAATTACTTAATTTTCAAGAATGTACACATTTAGAAAATGTCGAGGGAATTGTTACTTTGCCCAACGTTTTGCCAGTTTATCTCCTAAATTGTAGACACAAACTAGAAAATCCTCAGTTTTGGGTCTGAGAGACTAAACTCAACATCAAATGGTGGTCCGTGGCAAAAATGCAGAATAAATAGTGGGCCCTGGTATGAAAAAGACCACTGAACCAGGTGACTGCTGGAACGGGGGGGGCCGCAATGAGGGAACAATTGATCGCTTCGCTTGTCCGATATTCCTCTGTTGTTGTGTGAGATGTTGAGATGGTCGAAACATAATTTAGCAGGTGTAACAAATCTTGGATTGTTATATTATAATGGCAGTGCGCTGAAGGCAGAACGTTTTTTTTTTCCTCCATCTGTCAATGGTTTTTGATTGTGCAATTCTTGACAGCACAGCTGAGTCACCGGACGTTTTCTCGATGTCTTCGTTTTTTGTCAGAAATGTCGTTTATGTTGTCTCCTCCTTTTGTTAACCATAAAGACCATCCCTGTTGCTTTAAATCCTGATTCATAGTCAGTCGTGTGTGATGGCGTCACACAGCCCTGGTTCATTGTGACCTTTAATTAAATCGGTCTTTAAATAAATACCATTTTTACGAAACGTCTGTGGGAGAAGTCATTATGAAATTCTTTTCCGGGCCGCTCGTCGGGTGGGGCGGGAGGGAGACTGCGACTCTATAGCAGTATAGCACTGGTTTATCCTGACACACACCCTGACACCTCCTCCTTTTTCCTCTTCCTTATTTTCCTTCACTTTCTGCTTGTTATTTTTTCCTCTTCACCTCCTTTTCTTGTCCCTCTTCCTTCACCTCCTGCTCTTCCCTGTTCCTTCTTCACCTTCACCACCTGCTCTTGCTTTTTTCTCCTTCTTCCACTCCTCCTCCGCTTCCCTCCTCCTCCTCCTCCTCCTCCTCCTCCTCTGTTTCCTGTTCTCCTCCTCTGTTTCCTGTTCTTCTCCTCTGTTTCCTGTTCTCCTCCTCTTTCCTGTTCTCCTCCTCTGTTTGCTGTTCCCCTCCTCTGTTTCCTGCTCTCCTCCTCCTCCCCCTCCTCCTCCTCTTCCTCTTCCTCCTCTTCCTCCTCCTCTTCCTCCTCCTCCTCCTCCTCTGTTTCCTGCTCTCTTCCTCTTCCTCCTCCTCCTCTTCCTCCTCCTCCTCTGTTTCCTCTCCTCCTCCTCCTCCTCCTCCTCTTCCTCCTCTTCCTCCTCCTCCTCCGTTTCCTGTTCTCCTCCTCCTCCTCCTCTGTTTCCTCCTCCTCCTCCTCTGTCTCCTCTCCTCCTCCTCACATCCCCACGTCACCTCCTGCTCCTGCTGGGTGTAGATAAGGAGGCGCAGTGGGAGGTGGACCAGGGCCTCATAGCCCAGCTGAAGGAAGAGTACAGGAAGGAACGCAAAGGCAAGAAAGGGGTGAAGAGTAAGTTCTACCTGCCTGTCTGACTCCCTTTCTGTCTGTCTGTCTGTCTGTCTATATCTGTCTGTCTGTCAATCTATTATAACTTTTGGTCGGCAACCTTTTTGGGGGTGTTTTTTGGGGGGGGTTCACTCGGTGACAGTGTGTCATATCATGACCACACCAGATGACGGTCATGTTAACTCTTTGACAGATTAGCAGAAAAACTCAACTCGCTCCCATTAGACTCAATAGTAACAAATAATTTATAGAAAATCCTCTGTGAATTGCGAATTTGTGCAAATGAATGACATCCAAAGACGGCTTAAGGTGTCTACTTTAGTGGAAAAAATAAAATGAGTTGATGATGTGTTTCAGTTTTTTTAAAATACATTTGAGAAAACAGCCTGTATTTTCACATTTTACTGTTTCTCAGGGGCTCATTCAGAGATGAATGCATTTATAGTTATATCATTTTTCAACTATAGTTGTGAAGTGTGTGAGGTGTTTTCTGGGTTTTGTAGTGGAATCACCACTCCAGGAGGCGGTGTGCAGTGAGTTAATGAGCTTGTTAACAAAACCTAAAACTACTTTTGGAGTGATGAGAAGACTGAAACAGAATAATCAATCAATCAATCAATCCAAAGTAAGAAAAAAAAAATTAAGTAGCCTTGCCAGGCCATGATGTCAGGAGGCCCGGATGAGCCATTGAGGCCCATATATAGGTCAGGAGCCTATCTCCTGTTTCTGTAGTGTGAGGCAGCTTGATGTACAAGTACACCCCTGGACATGACGCTAGTATATCGCAGGGACTTACCCCCAATCCAACCCTTGATGCTGAATGCCAAGCAGGGAGGCATTGGGTCCCATTTTTAGAGTCTTTGGTATGACCCGGCCGGGAATCAAACCCCGACCTCCCAGTCTCAGGGCGGACACTCTAACCACAAGACCACTATGCTGGTCAATTTTTCAATCCAAAAGTTGTGGTAAATTCTGTTATGGAGTTAAACACCTCATGTGCCCTCTCCAGCTGTGCTGACTGTTGTTCTTCAGTGGTGTTTTGCTGTGCCATTCTGACTTTCCATGTCCTTTTTCTACACATCAACAGTGGTGCTACTTTTGATACTTTCGCGTGGCACTTTAGTATTATGTACGACGTTAATTTATAAAAATAAAAAAAATGGTACCAAAACCCAACCAATATGCAGATGAGAGGTTTCTTCCCGACCGCAACTATCTAGCCATATACAGTAACTTCCACAACTCTTGGTGTTTGCTCTCACATTCAAGTTGGCTTGTCCTTTTCTGCTTCACACAAAAGCTGATAAGCGTCTCCCAATTTGCTGTCATCTGACCTTGTATTTCTCTGTTCTCCTTTCCTGACACCACCTCCCTTTCTCTTATTTCCATCCTCCTTCCCTCTCCTCTCCTCTCCTCTCCTCTCCTCTCCTCTCCTCTCCTCTCCTCCTCTCCTCTCCTCTCCTCTCCTCTCCTCTCCTCTCCTCTCCTCTCCTCTCCTCTCCTCTCCTCTCTCCTCTCCTCTCCTCTCCTCTCCTCTCCTCTCCTCTCCTCTCCTCTCCTCTCCTCTCCTCAGGACCAAACCGTTCCAAACTCCAGGACATGTTGGCTAACCTCCGGGAGGCCGAGGACCTCCAGTCCCTGCAGCCTGCGGTGCCGCCCCCCTCTCCACGCCCCAGCGTCCCCAGGATCAGTGAGCAGGACGTGGGACGGACAGAAGAAGGTAAGGCTGTCCGAGAAACTGGCTTCAGAGGCTTCAAGATTGACTCAATAATTCGGGTTAGGTAATGTCTTAAAGCAGGGGTTTTCACTTTTTTCATACCGGGGCCCACTATTTATTCAGCATTTGAGCTACGGACCACCATTTGGTGACATTTTAGCCCCACATGACCCCAAAACTAAAGATTTGCCTTGCTTTTGTCCACAATTCCATTCTGGATTTTGGAAATAAAACAGGCAAACATACAGACCAAAGTGACCTAGTTGTGTAGACTTGGCGCTAATTCAGATGATGAATATAAGAGTTACATCTGGTTAACAAACTCCACTGGTTGAAAACCTGAAACCATGATCTTAAAAGCGTTTGAATTATCAGGAAAATAGTTAAAAAAATGGTCCTGCACAATGAAAGACGGCGACAGGAAAAACAACTGGAAACATGACTGACGTGAACCTTAGCTATAAAGAAACAAGCGGTAGAGATGAATAAGGAATGTAAGAGGCTAAAAATAGAAAAGGGGAAAGCTTGGGATAGCTGCTAGTGTAGGCTCTGTAAGGGTCCATTTAGATTCTCCTTCAGTAATAATGCTGTGGCTCTCAGAATGCTCTCTGTGTGATCTGCCTGTCTTTGCAACTTATGTTTTATGGAATAACATGATGCAAGGCTTTGGTTCAAACAGTAGTGGGGCCGATAACAGATGTGTTTTGTATCACGAGTTGTGACTTTATTATCCATGGCTATCCGTCAGTACAGAATTAGTTCTACTCATGATGGCAGGGTTGTGAACAGCTCTATTTTTTTAGAGTACACACTTTGACACTTACTGTATAGAGTGCGCAGTCCCGCCCCCCTTGATTCCCCATTCATTTTTCTCATAGACTTTTCAAAAATGATTCATATAAAGACGAGCAGACGAAGCCGACTTGGGTTGTGACGAATCATGATGACACACACAATCTTTTGGGAAGATGAAAGAATGAAATAAGATGAAAAACCAAACAAAAAGTGTTCAATCCTGCCGTTTTCTACTTCTTGCTAATTAGATATTGCATGATGATATTGTGTTTGTTGTCATGATTTGTCACGACCCGAGTTGGCTTTGTCCAAGGCGCAATTGTGTTTTTATTAACATTTTTTTCCCGAAAAGTCTATGAGGAATATGAATAAGGATTACGTTTGTGGAACACAGGTGACGTCATGAAAGGGGCAGCTCTATACCCACTATTTTAGAAGGTTTTCCTGATGCAGATATTTCTGCAGTCGGGCAGAAACATCTTATCTCGATATTTGGACTTCATACAGCGTGTTCAAAACTTACCAGCATTCAAAAGTAGCAGATCTACAAGCTCGTATAGCGAAGGGGCATGTTTTGAGCTTGTGATGGTGCTTTTGGTGCTTTTGCTTGACACTGTAGTACAGCATTAATTCCCCAAAGAAAGGTTAACATGTTGATGTTAGAATTTTTTAGAACGTCAACAGCAACAATATTCAGATGTGTCTAAAGGTCCAAGGCAGGGGCTTTCAACAGGTGGTCCGGAGACCTTTATAGATCTGTAACTCTTGAGAGCGTAAAATTCATTTTATGCTCTCAAGAGTTACCTGTACATTATATCTGAATTAGGCCTACTTAATTTTCAAGAATCTGCACAGGTAGGAAATGTAGGAGAATTGGTGTTTTGACCAACGTTTTGCCTGTTTATCTCCTAAATTGTAGACAAAAACTTGAATATTCCCTGCGTTTGCATCCGAGAGACTAAACTCAACATCAAATTGTGGTCCGTGGCTAGAATGCAATATAAATAGAGGCCCTGGTATGAAAAAGGTTGAAAACCACTGGTCTAAGGTGTGTGCGTGTGTGTGTGCGCGTCTGTCCCAGTAGAAGTGATGACCTTCCTGCCCTCCTCGGGGAAGTCGTTCATCCTGGGTCATGATGAGGCAGACTCCAGTGAGATGGGACTGGGAGAGCTGGCTGGACTCACCGTGGCCAACGAGGCAGAGGGCCTGGCCTACGATGTAAGTGCACCTCTACGTGTCCTAACTTTTTTGGGGTGGTTGATTTGTCGACTGGGTCACTGAGGAATTTTAACACTTTCTCTACACTTATGTGAACATTTCCTAGTATAATCATAATTCCTCATGATCATGTTCTGGGGGGTGGAAGGGGAAATAACACTAAACATTTCTTGATTTTAAGGCTTCATCATCAAGCCAGCACTCAAACTGGATTTCTAGTACCTGGTTTGAGTGTTTCCATTTTTACCATTGAGCCTACTTTGACAGATTAGCAGAAAAGCTAGGCTCGCTCCCATTAGGCTCAATAGTAACAAAATAATTTATAGAAAATCCTCTGCTGTGAATTTGTGCAAATAAAGGAGATCCAAAGACAGCTTAAGGTGTCTACTTTAAGGGGGAAAAAATAAAATGAGTTGATCAGTTTTTTTCTTTTTTCTTTTTTTTTTATACATTTGACAAAACAGTCTGTATTTTCACATTACACCATTTCCTGGATTCAGTAAAAAATAAATGCATTTGAAGTTAAGTTATTTAAAGTTAAAGTGTGTGAGGTGTTTTCTGGGTTTTGTAATGCAATCACCACTTAAAGACTTCATTAGGTGGTGTGCAGTGGGTTAATGAGCTTGTTAATAAAACCCAAAACAACTCTTTGACAGATTTACCATGACTTTTGGAGTGATTGATTATTCTGTTGTCTGCTTAAGGAGTTAATATTAATAATTAGTTAAACTATAACACAAACAAAAAAAGATAATAGTTTGTTTAATTTGCTCCCTACCCCACCAGATCGCCAGCAACCAGGACGCTCTGAGGAAAACCTGGAACCCAAAGTACACGTTGCGGAGCCACTTTGACTCCATCCGCAGCCTGGCCTTCCACCCTGTGGAGCCTGTGCTGGTCACAGCCTCTGAGGACTGCACCCTGAAGCTGTGGAACCTGCACAAGACTGCTCCTGCCAAGAAGTACAGTAACCTACCTGACACTATCTGTTTCTGGTGCATGTTGTTAGTAAGGGTGGGCAAAAACATCGATATGCCAATGGGTCGCAATTCTTAATGCCATGATATCAATTACAGGGGATGGAACTTGTTAAAATTGGGCATTTTGTGCAAAGTTTCTGAATTTTGGTACAGTGTTAGGTATGGGTGATAAGGTTTTCAAAAACCACCGCAAACGATATGGGCCCGCCGCCTAGTGGTATGTTTGCACAGAATCCAAAATTCGACATGTCAGCAAATCGTCCAAACCCAAAATATATGGTAGAAGAAAAAATTCAATGGATTCTTTTACTATTGGGTGTGACAAATAACAATGTTTTGATGAAATTCCTTTGGGAAAGCCATCGTTTTCAAGATGGCATCGACGATGGCTGCTGGAAGCTTAAAATACCCATAAACTCGGTTTTAACACGTAAAAAACATTAAAAAATAAGCACTTTGAGATTTAGTTTTTGATTTTTCGTATGGTATGGGCATAAGGTTTTCAAAAAACACTGCAAACAAATTGGGCATGACCCTAGTGGTCTGTTTGCACTGAACACAATGCTTGATACAAACTTTAGGGAATGGGACAAATGGATGCTAGGTGTTTTTTTAAACAACCACCTGACCTAATTTTCCTTGTGTTTTGTTCAGGTGTGCTGCTCTGGACGTAGAACCTATATACACATTCAGAGCTCACTGGTGAGTCCTTGCATATAACCACTTTGAACTACTGTATATGTGCAAACAACTATAACATCAACATCAGCGACATTTACAGTCTTGTAAGACCATGGATTTCTTGTGGCTGGGACTTAGGCTTTAGCACAGTGACTGCTATGGCTGAGAAGAACACAAATAATGTGTATATAACATAAGTATGATGCATGTACATAGTAACTACATCCATGCTACGGTACATATTGAATTAACCACATATGCATCACATATTTTATACTTGGTTAACTCTGAAAGATTAGCAGAAAAGCTAGGCTCACTATCAGTAGGCTCAATTTATAACTAATTTATAGAAAGTCCTCTCTTTGTGCAAAAGAATGATATCTAAACACAGATTTTAAGGGAAAAATAAGATGAGTTTCGTTTTTTTTTTTTTTTTTTTTTTTTTTTTAATACAAAAAACAGACAAAACAGCCTGTATTTTCACATTTCACTGTTTCCAAGGCTCATTCAAAGAAAATGCATTTAAAGTTATATTGTTTATCTATTATAGTTGTAAAGTGTGTGAGGTGTTTTCTGGTTTTTGTAGTGCACTCACCACTTAAAGGACTTCATGAGGTGTTGTGTGCAGTGAGTTAATGAGCTTGTTAATAAAACAAAACCTAAAATGACTTTTGGAGTGATAAGCAGACAACAGAATAATCAATCACTCCAAAGTCGTGGTAAATCTGTTAAGGAGTTAATATTATAATATTAATTGTGTGAGCATGACTGTGCAAGGTTGTGGTTGAATGTGAAATACAGTAACACAGAGAATATTGTGTTATTGTTGTTGTTTATGTAGCGGTGCGGTGTTGTGTGTGACCATGAGTTCCACGGGAGACCAGTGTTTCAGTGGCGGGGTGGACGGTACCATTCAGTGCTGGAACACCCCCAATCCCAACGTCGACCCCTACGACTCCTATGGTACGCTCCACGTATTATGTATATTTTGTCTGCTACATAAACCCTGTATGGTGACTTTATTCTGGACACATTTTCAAACAGTTGTTTGAAACATAATGTTTCAAGGCGTTTTCTTTAAAAATATTGTTAAATAGATACAAATACATTTTCTATTTTCCATTATAGGTGTTAACACTGTCCTGCCCTGTACTGTTAACACATTTTGGTGTTCTAACCATTATTACTTTAGCTACTGAAAAAAAATCCGATCTACAAGCTCATAGCGCCCCACCGAGTGGCGCGCTATGAGCTTGTACGTCTAATATTTTTGAAAAAAATCGGAAAACATTTTTAACTCAACTCTTTGCCCCCCATCTAGAACATTTTTCTAGAGGTGGGTCCGCAGCCAAACATAGATGATTCTGGTGTTGAGCATCACTGACACAGGAACTAAGATCTAGTGTCAGAAACTAGAATCTAGTGTCAGACTCTAGAATTTAGTGCCAGAAACTAGAATCTGCTGTCAGAAACTAGAATCTGCTGTCAGCAGTGTTGGGCAGTAATGGATTTTAGATTACATATTACTGTGATATTATTACTTTTGCTCCAAAAAGTAAAGTAACGAGATTACTCTGCAAAAATGGGTAATAAGTAATGCATTACTTTGCAAGTAACGCCAAGTTACTTGCAAAATAGCAAAAATAGAACAGATTTACAAGCTATTGACAGGTACTGTAACAACAGTTACAGTACACTAGATTACAGTACACTAGATTGTAGATCCAGTTGACACAATGCATCCCACGCACAGTTATGTACACTACAAATCGCTTGCTGCTTTATTTTGTATTTTATATTTAAATACAAGACCTCAACTGTCTTTGAAAACAATTGTGAAAAAGTTTAAAAGGTCAAATAGACAAAGAGACTATTATTATTCCAATATATTGGATTCAGTTCTAAAAGACCTCGCTATACAGATTATGTTGTAATAACGTAATAACGTAATATGTAATATATTACTCTTTGATTCCAGTAATAAGTAAAGTAATGATATTACTTTGTCTAAGGGGTAACGAGTAAAGTAAAGAAGTTACTTTCCTAAGTAATATTGACCAACACTGGCTGTCAGAAACTAGAATTTGCTGTCAGAAACCAGAATCTAGTGTCAGAAACTAGAATCTAGTGTCAGGACAAAATGGGTGAGTAATCCCCCATTGAGTAAAAGTGAGTAATCGTCGTGTCTGAAGTGTTTTATTTTCACCCATCTCAGACACAAAGAAACGGAGCGAAAGATAGAGTCAGTCTTTGATTCTCTATATCCCTCTTGTCTTTCTGTGTGTCTCTGTTTCTCTTCTTTTATTCTCTGCATCTCTCTGTCTCTCTCTCCCTCTCTCTCTCCCTCTCCGTGTGTCCGTGTGTCCACACAGAGCCGGGGGTCCTGCGGGGGTGTCTCAGCGGTCACACAGACGCGGTGTGGGGAGTGGCGTACAGTTCAGCACATCACCGCCTGCTGTCCTGTTCAGGAGACGGAACGGTGAGGCTGTGGAACGCTGCAGACTCCTCTCCTTCCCTCGCTGTCTTCAACCAGGCAGGAGGTGAGGATCACAATGATGATGGCCTTCACTGGGAGCTGGCCGGATAGTGTGCCGAGTCTGACCACATTATTATTGTAAACCTCAGGAAACTGAATCCTGAGGATCCCGGGCCCCAATATAGCATCACAATCATGTAAACCAGTGCTTTTCAAGCTTTTTGATACCAGGGCCCACTATTTATTCAGGATTTGAGCCACGGACCTCCATTTGATGACGTTTTTGTCCCACAGACCCAAAACTGAAGATTTCTTTCGATTTTGTCCGCAATTCCAGGCTGGATTTGGGAAACAAAGCCAAATGGGCCTACAAGGGTCCATTTGGTCTCATTTTTACGCTCTCGAAGAGTTGCATCTGGTTAACCAACTTTCCATCATTTAGCTGGGGACCAACCCTCTCAAGGACCACCGGTTGAAAACCACTCATGTAAACCACTTTATCCATATTTTACATGTTTGGTATTAAACCAAAGCATTTCTGACAACTCTTTTAGGGGCACATAACAGGGAAAAACATTTAACTTAGGGGTCTTTCGCATGTAAAAAAAAAAAAGAAAAAAGAAAAAAGGTCCCGCACACTGTCGAGCACTTGCCAGAATATTGCTCTTTATTACTGTACATCAACGTGTTGGTCACACAGACCTCCTTCAGGACAGACAGGTGAAATTGTCAAGTCAAGTCAAGTTTATTTGTATAGCACATTTAAAAACAACAGCAGTTGACCCAAAGTGCTTTCCATGATTTTTTTTCCCCATACAAATCAATAAAACCTCATAGCATACAAAGTAAAAATATGATAAAAAAAACGAACAAAATAAAATAGCCTAAAAACAGAACAATATAATAAGAGCAGTTATACTCACAATTGTGTGAGAATAACTGGTTTAGTCTTGTGAGTAATCCGCCCATGTATGCATGTGTGTGCGCGTGTGCACTGTGCATGTGTGTCTATCTCAGAGCTGGGTGTGCCCACGTCAGTGGACCTGGTTCGCAGTGAGCCAGCACACATGGTCACATCGTTCAACAGCGGCCATATTGGACTCTTCAACATGGAGACCCAGCAGCTCATCCTCAAACTGGACTCGTCCGGTCCAGCAGGTCTGTAGAATGTATTGTGTACACTAACTCCTGACAAGGATAGGAATTTTAGTTTTTGGTCTTGTGCCCCTTAATACAAATGCCAGACCCACTTTTCTCCTTTTGTTATGTAGACCTCAGTGCCATTTTGTTGAAATTCTGAATTCTTAAAGGGGAATTCCACCCATTTTCAAAATTTTCCTGAGAGGATACAAATGTGAACCAAATGTCATCAGATGTATCTCACCATGTTAATGATTTTTTCAGACTTCCATTTTTAGGAAATACAACATTAGGGGAACTTTTTTTTTATCATGTCCACACAACATATCTAAGGTATATTAATGACATATTAAAATGTTGAAAATGGGTGGAGTTCCCCTTTAACACCCCTGAGAAGTTTTCAAAACCTTTTATTGTTGCTTCTCGAGAAAATCTTGTTTCTGCTAAAAAATATCCATCCTTCCAATGCCCACACACACAGACGCCCCCTGTAAGATCAACCGGGTGTTGAGTCACCCCACCCTGCCGATCACCATCACAGCCCAGGAGGACAGACACATCCAGTTCTTTGACAACAACACAGGTAACCACGCAGCTACTGGCTCATCGATCATATCGCTGTCTTATTGTTTTTGCTGGTGAAAGTTACTGGTGTTTACTTTATTTTCAACTTGATTCAACTTTTTTCCCCCACTTTGAAAGGCAAACTGATCCATTCCATGGTAGCCCACCTGGACGCCGTCACATGTCTTGCCGTGGATCCCAATGGACTCTATCTGATGTCTGGGAGTAAGTATTCACTTATCTTTACCGTAATTTCCGGATTATAAGCCGCACCTGAATATGAGCCGCACCAGCTAAATTTGGGGCAAAATACTGATTTTTCCTTGTATAAGCCACACCTGACTATAAGCGCCATTAGGCTTATAGTCAGGTGCTTCATGTTAGAGCAGTGGTTTTCAACTTTTTTCACAATTTAACAACATCTTCAACCTTCATCTTCAAGATTCTTTTGGTTTTGTTCATGGATGGATTTTCGCAAACAAAAGAGGCAAAACATCAAAATTAGACAAAAATGAACATGACTTATGACTTATTAATTAAGTGGTACTAATTTAGATGGGGAATAACTCTTGAGAGTGTAAACATGAAACCAAATGGACCCGCTAGGGTCCATTTGGTTTCATTTTTACACTCTCAAAGAGTTACATCTGGTTAACCAACTTTCTATCATTTAGTCTGCGGAGCCCACCTGGAACCTGGAAAATCCATAGATTGGCCGCACCGTTGTATAAGCCGCAGGGTCAAAGGCATGTGAAAAAAAGTAGCAGCTTATAGTCCGGAAATTACGGTATATGTTTTCTAAACTACTCTGTGATGGAAGAAACAATCTTTGGCTTATTTCGTCCTGACATTGTAGATTCTGCAAAACATTCGCTCTGAAAGAACATACTGAAAGATTTGTGCTGCATTTTCACATTCTCCCCCTAAAAATACCACATAGCAGCGTGCTATGAGCCGTGAACGCCTGCTATTTTTCAATGAAAAGTTAAAACACCACAAATACAGTACAGAATGGTTTAAATAAGAAGGAACTTTACTCACTTAATGCCAGTGTTTTCCACTGTCGCCGACGCTAACCTATGGATCCTACATGGTTTTGATCATTCTTGTGGTCAGAACACTCCAGAACGCATTATTCATGTGACTGGAAAAATAATATCCTTTTGCACGTGCAGCTATTTATTTGTGCAGCTATTTATTACCTATTTGTAACTCGGGAGGTGCCGGAGCGCACCTCACGCACATGCACGTGCGCGCACCCGCGCACCGAAAAACATGCGCAGAAAAGTCGATTTTTTGCAGAAGATTATTGTGTGTGTGCGTGCGTGCACGCATGCGTCTCTCTCTCTCTCTCTCTCTCAGACACACACGCAGCGTGTGTGTCTGAGAGAGAGAGAGAGACCGTCAGCCGGTGGGAGCAGCAGCAGCAGCAGCAGCAGCAGTAGCCCCGCTAGTATAGCAACGTGTGAGAACTGTGAACTGTGTGAGCCTGCTGCCTGAGACAGAGCTGCGAGCGACCAAATCCCTCCCCGACTCTCGATAAACATCCCATAGCTGGGAAGGCTCAGCCTCAGAGTGGTATCCTATAGCAACGACTGAAATGAACGGGGATGTATTGGCTGGATTGCCACCATTGCCACTCATTTCTCCCGGATAGGTCTCTGCAGGTGGGGGAGCGCCACCTGCAGGTGGGGGAGCGCATGTGGAGCAAGGGGGAGCGGCAGAAATTAACCCCTGTGTGCAGCTATTTATTTCCTATTTATTTACTCTGTGCAGTATGTTTTGCTTTACCCTTTTTATCTCCATTACAATTTGTTGCTTTTGACTTCTACAGAAGCATTCAATTCTTTCATGAGATGAACAGGGTGGCTAGCCATTGTAAACAAGTGTATTCTTAACTAGTTTGTCCATTCATCAGTCTTGTGTTGAGCTGTGTTTGAATTGTACTGTAAATCTCCAAGCTACTGTAAAAATGTCAATCAATCAAAGTACTATGTAACTGTCCTGCTTTAGCCCAGACTTGAAAGTGCTGACATTTTTTTTACCACTGAACTACTGTAAATTAACCTGCCCCTGCTTCCTCTGGAAGTTAAGATTGTGTCAAACGTATGAGTCGGGGGCTGAAGAAATTAGAATATAGTGTCAGAAACTAGAATATAGTGTCAGAAACTAGAATATAGTGTCAGAAACTAGAATGTAGCATCAGAATCTAGTGTCAAACTTGAATATAGTGTCAGAAACTAGAATGTCACGTCAGGATCTAGTGTCAAACTACAATCTAGCATCAGGAACTAGAATCTAGCGTCAGAAACTAGGACATAGCACCGGAAACTAGAAACTAGCAGGCAGACCAAATGCAACCACCACAAGATTGGATAAAATTATATTTATTTTTTCTTCTTCTAAATCTAAATCATTCAAAAAATGACCTCAGCTCTAGCCTGACCTCAGTCCGAATTGTCACTTCGTTTCACTTCATTATTCAATCATTGAATTGAATCACAGGGAAATAATAAGCTAGCTATTTTTAAGGTGCTAATTCAGGGCTGAGCCAGGCTACCTCAGCTCACAAACCCTGGTGCTGTTGTGTTGTTCCTCCTCCTCCAACCAGGTCACGACTGCTCCATCCGTCTGTGGAACATGGAGAGCAAGACGTGCATCCAGGAGTTCACCGCCCACAGGAAGAAGTTCGAGGAGTCCATCCACGACGTGGCGTTCCACCCCACCAAGTGCTACATCGGCAGCGCCGGGGCCGACGCGCTGGCCAAGGTCTTTGTATGACCCCTCACCCACCCACACGCACGATGGGGCCCGACGAACACGCCAGGGTCTTCATATGACCCCGCCCTTACACCACCACCCCATCCCTCCCACCTTCATGGCTGACCTGACACCCCCAGCCCCCAAAAAACCAAACCCAACTTCATCCACACGCTGACTAGCCTCGACACCCAGGCTTTCATTTTCGTTCGCGTTGCGCGAAAACAGAAAGCCTGGACTAATTTGTTACCCACAGTGGCCTAGAGGGGGGAGTCAACCTTCCGGGGTGGGCGTCGCTCTAAATGATGTGACGTGGAACAGCAGTGGACGGGCGCGGGAGGGGCCGGGGATGACGACACCTTTGTGAGATCAAATCAGATCAGCTCGATCTGCCGTATGGATCCCACGGCACCCCGCCCCCCCTAGGCCAAAATAATTTCGGGTTAGGCCAGGCCACACGCTGACTGACTGCATGAAGAAAAAAGACGACCACCGGGTGTTCGTTTTGTTGACCAGAAATCCACCTCTAAATTCAGTTGGTTGTCAAAGTTGGATGTGGAGGAAAAGCAAGGGGGTGGGTGTCCAAATGATGGATCCCTTGAAATGAAACCAAAAGGAGACTTTTAAAACAACCAATTTGGACCCTGACAGGTCTTTAAGTCTGAAAGTGTGTGAAATGTGCATGTGAGAGTGGGAACGTCCTTCTAGATGAATTGCAACGTGACAGTGTAACGCCCGGGATTCGAACTCAGGTCTCCCGTGTAAAAGTCCAACATCTTAGCCACTGGACCAAAGGTTTATCCCCTTGGTCTGGGGGCAGATACTGGACTTTGTAGGCCATCACGACAGAGGCTGTAGCCACCTGCTACACTCACCTCCCTTTTCACCTTCTTCCACGGGGAAACCCGATCTGAATCACGGCACCACTGTAACGCCCGGGATTCGAACTCCGGTCTCCCATGTGAAAGTCCCACATCTTAATCACTAGCCCAAAGGGACATCCCCTTGTTCCGGGGGCAGATACTAGTCTTTGGAGGCCATCACGGCAGAGGCTGTAGCCACCTGCTACAAGCTCAAAATCCCCCTGATGCTCGGAGGTTACGAAGGACAGGGATTCAGGAGCCTAAATCCCCGACGCTCAACCACCTCACAGACCGTCAGGTGAGGTTAGGTTGAGGGTCGGGCATTTAGGATTAGGCTTACGGTTGGAGGGGTCTAGGGTTTTGCGCTACAACAACAGGGACCTGTGGGTTGATGTGACGTCATCACATCAACTGTGAGGCACGTCCACTCCTAGGCTAGGTCTGCAGCTGGACCCTTCTCGTAGTACCCAGAGAATTAAAAACAGGATTCAATCGGAAACGGGGGTTCCATGGCCTAATACATATCAAACTGTGGAAAAAGAATCATTCATAACTGTACGCAAATATGTTGAATACCTTCACCTGGACCCAGGCTGAACCCATGAGAAACTCTGATTCAGGAGGCTGATTCAGGAGGACCCCCAGGCTGGCACTGGGTGGACCCTGGAGGGAACAGTGGACGAGGTGTGGATTAAATCCAAGCAGCACGGAGCCCTTGGGGCTGATTCCCTCAACACCTTTTTCACAAAATGGAAGCTTATGTTTTGTGTGAGTTAAACACACACACACACACACACACACACATACACACTGCCTGTGTCTTTCTTTATTGTTTTGAAAATATTTAATGTGAATGTGCCTTTTTTGGGGTCAGGTTCCGTTAGTAGAGCTAAAGTATGACAGTGTCGATGTGTGATCTAGGCGGTTTATCTTTACAGCTTTTTTTTTTTTTTACTGTAACCATCATCTCAGCCCTGAGATTGGAGGGATCTTCTAAGCGACCCTTTTCACATCAGGTCACTACAGTACACATGGTCAGTCCTTCAATCTTCTGTACTTTTGAGAATGGAGTTCATGGAGACATAATGTTTGGAAATGGTGCATAGAATGAGCGAGCAGCTCAACTCGCTGGGGTGCGTGGCTAAACTGTGAAGAAAGCTGTCGTAGGAGCACCCGATCGTGCAACATTAGCACCGGGTCTCGTTGGATCCCAACCTCAACGCAGTCAGTGGGATGATTTCACACTGAATATTTACTAAAGGGGCATTTTCTCCATGCTTAGCTCAAAGTCTAGTCTTACATTATGGCTGTGCATAATTGTCGTCCAGGGTTTTCAGAAGGTGGCATTCATGGTTACATTCACCCATATCTTTGTTCGACTGGCTCTACAGCGGATAGATGGATTAATTGAAGGGGCATGAAACCGAAAACCATTTTTTTTTTTTTTTTTTTTAGATTTTAATAATTATAAATTGGTTACCTGTCCTAGAGAGCAATGATATGGTACATTTTGCCCAGGGGGTGGTATTTATAGCTTTGGGCGATTTTGGTGTATTTCCCTTTCCCGGGTAAAAAAAAAAAGTTTTCTTTGGCGCCAGTCATTAAATATTAGCTCACCCTGAACTACAGTGCGGTGTAACGTCATCAATCTAATTAATATTCATGAGGACTTCATGAATATTAATGAGGTTCTGATGAAGCCTTGGGCTGTCCCTGTCCTGTCCTTTGACCCACTAAAGGTGATAAAGGCCAAAATTTAAAGATATTTCAAATCTATGGGCTTATATTTGTAATTATTTGAACATATTACTGTCAACGTTTCTTTTAAGGGACCATGCCCGAAGCGACTTCTTGTGTTTTTGTACATATCTGGCAAAAATAGCAGTTCTGGTTTAATCATGTGTAACGCCCGGGATTCGAACTCGGGTCTCCTACGTGAAAGTCCAACATCTTATCCTCCAGACCAAAGGACATCCAGGGACAGAGACTAGACTTTGGAGGCCATCACCACAGAGGCTGTAACCACCTGCTACACATGCAGTTAGTCTTCGTAAATTTGCCAATATGGTAGAGGGTTATGTTTACGACTGTGAACGGTAAACAGGCCTATCTTTGACTCCTCCTCCTGGATTCAGTTTAGTATAGCATAGTAACTAACTATTTCCTAATAGTTCCTAATAAACAAAAATACTTCCCTTTCAGCTTTATTTATCATGATGATGACGTACAGCAGTCTGTGGATAGACTACTACACACACAAATGATGTTCATAATTGTAATGAATAAAATACAGTACGGCCCTCTCACATATTGGAGGACGATATCGGTCACGAGAAAAGTATGTTTTGAATAATCTGTCATGGTTAAAATGGCGTTTTAAGTTATAATGGGTTTGTATAGGAAGGGGGCAGGGCAGCTAAAATGAACATCAAATATCAAAATACTATACAAATATACAATACTATATAAAAAAAAACATTCCTTGGGCTAAAAACGACCATAGATGTTTGCCCATGTCCTGACCTCATCACATTTTCCATGATGTCTGTGGCTGATTCTAGCCCAAGGAGTGTTTTATGGGCAAAACTAATTCTTGGGTTGGAGAAACCCCTAGTTTGACATGTCACATGTGCTTTTTAAAGAATTAGTATATTTTTTAATAATTACCTTATATAGGATGTTATGGGTAAATATTTTCTGGGCAGAAATAAAAAATGTAAACCGCTTTTTTCATGTTCCATAAGGTTCATAGAACAGAAAAAACATGGTTTACAAAAATCTTCACGAAAGTTCAGTAAACTAGATTCTGCTACATAACCACATAGATTAGAAATGGAACATAAAGAAGACCACCTTCTGGACACCCAGGACTATGCACACAGCCCATCTCCAGTTTTCTTGACATTCCAAGAAGCCATTGTTTTCCAATTGGCTCTTCTGTTTTAACTGTTTAACGACATACAGATAACTGAAGCTCGACTTCAATTCGAATTCGAAATTGCGGTTGCAATATAAAGGTCATTTCAGACGGCAATGCGATTAATGTTGGTATTTACGATGGTGCAGCGGTGTTTTTTGCCATCAGGCAGACTAGGCAGTTGCCTGGCACGCCATGAGGGGAGGGGGGAAGGTCACCGGGGCGACCACCAGACATGCTTTAAAAGGATTCCAGGCTAATAAGCCTCATATGGATAAATACATTATACTTGTCCTCTATAACTAGAATTGAACATTTAAAACACATATAATGTTTATAGTTTAAAAATAGTTTGTAATTTTATCCCTTGGGGGGCACCATTTTACTGTGCCTGTCATAGGTTTGACGTCACGGGAGATTTTCCCTGGAGCTCCGCTTACCAAATGGACCTGTAAGGGTCCATTCTGTCTAGGCCAGGGGTCAGCAACCTGCGGCTCAGGAGCCGCATGCGGCTCTAGAACACAGCCCTAGTGGCTCCCTGGCTGTAGCATTATTACATACACACTGGGGTGATCCGCACCAAAATAATATAAACATTTCAGTCACCCAAAACGCGTTGCGCTGTCTGACAGTTGCCAGTTAAAGCAGCACTTGGCCATGTCAAAAAAGCCCAGCAGTTATCAGAGGTGGAGCTTTCAATCTGAACCACCCATTTTCAAAGGTTTACTCAGTTTACTGTCATTAATATATATAGAGATGTTGTGTGGACTAGAAATGGAGTTCTGTAAAACTCCTATATTTTTTTTTAGAAACTCCATTTCTGAAGAAAGGTTGTGTTTCACCATGTTAATGATTTTTCTTTGAGGACCTTTTTTCTGAGAGTGTGCAAATGTTTTCTGAGAGTGTGCAAATGTGAACCAAATGGACCCTGGCGGGTCCATTTGGTTCACATTTGCACACTCTCAGGAAAAATTTAATTTTGGGTCGAAAATGGCTCTTTCAACATTTTGGGTTGCCGACCCCTGGTCTAGGCGAGAATCTAATTTAGAGGCGTTCAGTCATAAGCCAGAAGATGGTAGTTCTAGTGTCGCCCCGTTGGCTCCTCAGCCAAGCACATGCACTAAATGTAGGAACCTGTGGTTCCTCTCATACTGAGTGTGATTACTATTGCAACAACACATCATCAGCAAGGTAAAACTAACCTGTCTCACGATGGTCATTTGGTCTTGTCGATCTTGACAAAAATGTCTGCGTTAATTGATGCCTGTCTGAAAGTACCTTTAACCCGTTACGATGTGTTTTCCTCGAATTTGTTCAGCCTATGCCGTCCCCAGGAAAACGAGTTCATCGCATAAAAATCAGTTGAACATCTTAAACCTGACTTACCTGACATTGGGTATTTGACATTAGCAGATGTACAGCATGAGCTCATACTACAGCACGTTGTGTGCTTGTATAGACGACAATAGAAGACAATTTGGAATTTGGAACAGATAACTAACAGAAAATCTTGTATGGGGTGGTCCACGGCAGGATATATCTTCATATGGGGTTCCGCAACAAAAATATACACATTACTGCTAATTTGAGACTTGAACATGTGTGAGAAACACTGCTGTAGAGGATTTCACTTCAGTTCATTCAGCTCTTTTAAAGTAGAATCTCATTCACGATACATATGGGAACTCTATTACTTCTATATACTGGTAATTATTACCTACATATTCACAGCAGTCTGTACAGTTACCCCCTGTCCGGTTGAACTCTAAATGGGAAGAAAACGTGATCATAATATACTCGGAGGAAAAAATGTTAATTCGTACTCCATCGCACAACATTTCTGCTTTCCGACAAGAACCTTATCTTATCGGCAAGAGAAATGTACAGTACTATGGAGTAATAATTAAGTCTGATTAATTATGTTTGTTTTGTCACCGGCAACTTTATTTATTTTTTTTTTCTTCAAAAGATTGGAATTAAATCTAATATTTTTCATCTCCAAACTGCTCCAACAACAACATCACAAAGGTTGGCGAGTCAGAGTGTTGTTAAATATATATAGTGACGCTATATTCCAAACCTAGGAAGTGTTGAGGATGTTCTTGTTTTTTTTACCTGTCTATAGATTCTACAAAACATTCGCTCTGAAAGAACATATAATATTCAAATATTTGCACTGCGTTTTCATGATTTCCTCAAAAATAACAGGCGTTCACGACTCATAGCACGCCACTATGACCCTTGAACGCCTGCTATTTTTCAATAAATAACAGAATGGTTTAAGCTATGTGAGACGACAGTTGTCATATCATATTATACTGACAGTTGTCATATTATAATGATTGATGTACTCTGTATTATATACTCTCCAGTAAAACACAGAGTGGCCATGGCGTGACTCTTTGCTAGCAGTAGATTTTAGAACTAACTGCTCCTCTCCTACGCTCCCAGCGAGGTCCATTAGGCGTTTTGAACAAAAAAAATGTGCTGCTGTTTTTAAAACGGACAAACTGCATTGAATCGCGCAGTGACACCTTTTTATGTTTCCATGTATCTATTTTGAATTGTTCTCTTTTTTTTACATTTTGTGTGTATTTATTCGTTTTTACGTTTTAATTCAAGCCAAATTAATTCAACCAAGTAAGTGTATCTTCCTGGAAAAGATGTTTTCATTTTTTGCCCCCATGATTTTTGTAACCTCTTGTTCACAACTAATGCAGTGGTTTTCAACCAGTGGTCCGGGGACCACCAGTGGTCCTTGAGAGGGTTCCAGGTGGTCCCCAGCTAAATGATGGAGAGTTGGTTAACCAGATGTAACTCTTTGAGAGCGTAAAAATTAAAACAATTGGACCCTTGCAGGTACATTTGGTTTCATATTTACACTCTCAAGAGATAAAATATTCATCATGTCAACTAGCCCAAGTCTACACAACTAGAGAATGTAGAAGATTATAATTTTGATCTGTATGTTTGACTGTTTTGTTTCCCAAATCCAGCCTGGAATTGTGGACAAAAGCAAAAGAAATCTTTATTTTTGGGACCAAGTGGAAGTCTGCACGGCTCAAATACTGAATTGATAGTAGGCCATGGTATGAAAAAGGTTGAAAACCACTGATCTGATGTGATCGTGGGCTCTACACACCCTCTAGCTTCATGGAGTGTCCATGTGGATCTTTTACATCTGACAGGGGGAGTTTCCCTGGTGCGTGGAAGAAACACGTTATTCCAACTGGCCAGAGGGAGGCAGTTTAGAGACCAACATTACCACATGTTTTTTTTTGTGAGGGTACCTACCCAAGGGGACACAGGGAGGACATGTAAACTCCACACAGAAAGGCCCTTTCACCAAACCCACTTGGGTATGGGGGCACTGATGACGAGGACGAAAAGCGGTTTATGAGCTGAGCAAAAATCTGTCTGTTAATAACACTATTGGATGCTATTATAAAGGGGTTCTCAAAGTCTACAAATGGTCCCATATGGGTTCATTTGGTTACAATTGTACACTCAGAGTCTATGAGGAGGTCAGACGTTTGAGAACCCTTTGATTTATGGGAATATACTGTAAATGGAATCAATGGAATCCTGAAGAGGGAACAAATCACTATAATGATTTTTTTGTTGTTTTTTGTTTGTTTTTTTGGACTGAACAGAACATATGTCTGTTGTCTCAACATAGCAGTAGTTATTTTCTCATCAGCACTGTTAAGATGTTAAAATCTTACAAATAACACAAACAACATCATGTAATTGGTCTGTGCCATCATAAAAGGCTGTCCAGTCCTGTCACAATTATTACATAAATTACTGATTGCTCTTACGTGAGCTTGTAACAATGTCCGATTTTATCGTTATTTTTCACTTTGTTGCCCACTCTCCTTTAACCATTGTTAAATCGTCCTATGTACAGACGGGGAATAATAAATCACGCCTTCTAGTTCATTTTCAACGGGACCGGCGTTTTGTGCACTTCAAAAATGCTGTATGATAAAGCAAGTGTGTGGCGCTGGGCGTTATCGCACAGTGTCTACTGTTGCTGCACAATCCGCTGGTTTGTTGCGCAAATGCTTGGTTCGTGCACACACCCATAATTTATTTTAGACCTCAACCCTGTGAGCTTTTTTTCTTGCAAGGTGCACAGTGGAATCGGTGCAATAATGCGTGCATTTACGACGTCTGTAACACCCTTTAGTCTTTGCTTTTGTCTGGAAGTGAAATTGGGAGATTGGCAGGCTCATAATGCACTTTTAGATTGTGAATCTTTCCTTTATGTTTTAAAGTGGCCAAACTACATTCTTTGTTTTCATTGTTGGTACCAGCCATTGTCACTCACCGGCCATGTTTTCTTTGTAGATCATCATTCGTAGGGTGGACAACTCATACATTTTGACAAAATCTAAAAGTAAAAATATATTTTTATTTGTACATTCCAAAATGTTAAATGCCAAAAGAAAATCCATCAAATCAGTAACCACAATTATTTGCGTGACAATTAATTGTCAATTAAAATGTAATCATTGTGACAGCCCTATCACCAGTACAAATGTGATTAGGTGTTCCAAAACACTCAACGACAATATAAAATGATGGCTTTGTTACAGTTCTCCTGTGTGTAAAACCGCTTAACATCACACAGCCCTCTTTATTCCGCAGATGTTCAACAGTCGCGCACAAACCTACTCTCATTGTTTATATTCACTTTAAATAACTTGCAGATAAATTGTATTTTGTGTAATTATTATTTTTTTGGAGCTACTACTAGATTATTTTTGTGTTACTTTTTATTATGTATTTTATTTGTTGTCGTGAAGAGGTAATAATAATCCTTGTGAGATACAGGTAGATATATTTTTTGAATGGAGGTATTTTTCTCTCGTTTTACTTGAAACTATTAGCAAAGGGGTTGGTGTCGTGGTTTGTAGATAGACAGTAGACACTACTATACAGTCCACACCTTCAGCTCTGAGCCACACACCGAGTGTTTATGCTGAAACGCGTGACCCATTCAATTCTGCCACTCCTTTAGGTCTCTGTTGTTCATGTTCTAGAATCACACCTGGGCATTATGCGGCCCGGGGGCCAAATGTGGACCTTTGGCTGACTCTGACCGGCCCATGAAAGTGGTTTTCAACCAGTGGTCCGGGGACCACCAGTGGTTTGTGAGAGTTCCAGTTAAATATGGAAAATTGGTTAACCAGATGTAACTCTTTGAGAGCGTAAAAATGGAACCAAATGGACCCTTGCGGGTCCATTTGGTTTCATTTTTACGCTCTCAAGAGTCAAAATATTCATCATGTGAATTATGTGAAGTCTGCACAACTAGAGAATATAGGAGATTAATGGTCATTTTGATCTGTATGTTGGCCTGTTTTGTTTCCCAAATCCAGCCTTGGGAATTGTGGACCAAAGCAAAATATATCTTTAGTTTTGGGGTCTGTGGGGCTAAAATGTCATCAAAATGGTTGGCCTTATGCTTACTTTTATCTTGAAATTAAATTGATATTACGCAGACTTTAATTCAGCCTTTAGTCTTGGCCCTCCACAATATTTTATGTATCTCATTTGGCCCCTTGGGGAAAAAATAAATGCCCAGCCCTGTTCTAGACTGTTTATTGTAGTTTTGCAGCCAGGGGCCATATATACTGATGGAGCAATATTGTCAAACGCCAAGAGACCAAGAGTCGTAGAATTCAATAGGTTACAAATTGCGAGTTCCTGGTTTCATCTGGAGTCGTTCTGAAAACAAACAAAACCATATATTATATATACTTGCTGTTTAAACCAAAACGTGTTGGTGTGAAAAACACAGACAGTGTTCCATGAATGATGGGGAAGCTATGGGGAGTTTTGGTTTGCGTGTGTAAAAAGGGAAGGGGGAAAATTCTTTTAACTTCTTTTTTCTTCAGGTATATTTAGACTATGTAAAGAAGGGAAAGCAGAGATGTGTACAGTTTTAAAGTATGAAATGCAGATGTATTTATTAACACAATATAAAGTGTATATTAAGTGGCATTAAAAGCAGTGGTGTAACAAGGAGTCTGTGTGCTGAAGTCTATATACTGTTGCATATTAAACTCATTTACTGCCAGGGTGAATAAATCAACAGTCCACCTCGTTGCCTGTAATGTTTTCATTTCTTTTACTTTTCAACACTATGAGAAGCGCAGTTAAAGTGCAGTTAAAGGGGATTTTCAATTGTTAACCCAATTCCATTTGTACACATAAACAATGTCCTTAAAGAAGAATCAATCAATAACATGTTAATGATTTTTTTCAGACCTCCATTTCTAGGTTGGGTTCGTAACCATTATGTTTTCGCCATGCTGGGTGGTTAGCCCTGCGATGGCTAGTCAGCTGGTGGGGCTGCCACCTTACAGCCTGCTGACCGGCTGCGGGCCCCCCGCAAAGCGAGGGGCCCGATCGGAATCTGCTCATTAGTGCCATCCTGGTGCCATAAGCCCCCCGAGGGTTACAGACTCACCATGCACTGAGTCCAGGCAGGCACCAGGTAGGGTTAAGCTGTCACACCTCAGCAAGGTTACACAGTTCCTTATCCTGGTGGGGTGAGGCCCCCAGGACGCCTCTGTGATCTCGGTGCTCCTGTACGGCTCCGAAACCTGGCCACTAAACAACACCCTGGCGGCCAGGTTGGACGGCTTCGATTCCAGAGCCCTCAGGAGGATCGAAGGCATCTCCTGGAGCCAGCACGTCTCAAACCAGACTTTAAGAGAGCGAACCCAACAGCTCCCAGCTTCTCGTCTTGCAGCAATGCGAAGAGTTCGCTGGTGTGGCCATATCATTCGCCTGCCTGTGGAACATCCAACCCGGACCATACTCGCCTTCAACCCCCAGCTAGCTGGCTGGAGACGACCCAGAGGTGCCCCCCGCACCCGCTGGATGGATGTCATCACTCAGGACCTTAAAGCCTGCGGCGTGACCCTGGCCCAGGCTCAACAACTAGCCCACGACAGACCCAGATGGAGAGACCTGGTTGCTATGGTTGGCTCTACGCGCCCAGATGTGCAAGAGGACTAAGTAAGTATTTCTAGGAAACACAGAATGGGGGGAGTTTTTTTATCGTGTCCACACAGCCTCTCTAAGGTATATTAATGCCATAGTGAAATGTTGAAAATGGGTGGGATTCCCCTTTAACGGGCTACTATGGGCAGTAGATTTGCCTGTGAATCTCAAGTTTAGCCATATCAACATTGTTTAATTATGACACCACATGATGTACAGGTATTTGATACATTTCCATCCGATTTTGATTGTCCATAATGCACAGCAACCTTTATATTTTCTCTACTTCCTTAGGAATATTTTCTTTTAGGATGTATGAGTATTAGACACCACTGTTTCCCCAGGATGTAATTCACAGATGTGAGTGGAATCAATTTAAAAGTACACATTTCTTACATGAATTTAACAATAGAAAGAATCATCTCTTTCACACTTGTGCCAGTGATCACCACAGGGATTAAAGTTCTCAGTAGGTACTGATTTCAGTCCTGAGGATTTCACAGGGGTCATTTCATTAGCTCAGTGCTTATTTGCAAAAGATCATTTTTTTTTTTACTTTAATCCCTGTCACCATGTTATTTTTTAAATAATATATTGCACCAAAATTGTGTGGCAGAAATATTGGCACCCTTTTAGATTTGCAAAGAAATTAATTTCAGGAAGGTCATTCACCTTGAACTCACCTGTGGTGAGTTTAGGTGGTGAGTTTAGGTGACAACAATCTAGGAATCAGTCATCCATCCTGTTTAAATGGAGCAAACCCCTCATTCTGCTGTTGTGTGTCATTAAATGACCCATACTGAGCATTGACAAAAGAAAAAAAAAGGTCAGAGAGAAGATTTCAGCAAAGCATAGACAATGTAAAAGCTACAAGTCCATCTCAAGAGACTTTGATGCTCCTATGTGTCCACTGTGCAAAATGTTATCAAAAAGATAAGGTTCATGGTACAATAGCCGATCTCCCAAGAAAAGGGCCGTAAGAGAAGTATGGACCAAATATTGCAGCAAAGGATTGTTCGAATGGTGGCAGAACAACCTCGGACAACAGCGAAACAGATTCTGTAACCGAACCCATATGTTCTTCCATGAACATCCGTCCTAGTTGTGCAATGTGCATCACTGGGGCGGAACTATGCCACGGCTTGTCGTGTTGTCGTCAGGGGGAGTTTGTTGGTTGCACATCCTCTCTTTGAAGTTGACAAGCGGTTTGTTTTTGTTTGCAATAGAGCTCTCTAAAACAGAATGTTTAGCGGTTTGTGTAAATTGACATAATTTGTAACAACAATTTCATTGCAGTTCGTGTATGGCTGTCGTGATCCCATGTGTGACAACGAGGTATGTCTATTCGAAAGATTGAAAAGACTCACAAAAAGACAGCAGAGCTCACGTTTCAACAAGGCAGTTCACTGAGTTCAGTGTGCGCACGTTAAAGGGGAACTCCACCCATTTTCAACATATGTCATTAATATACCTTAGAGATGTTGTGACATGATAAAAAAAAAAAAAAAAAAGTTCCCCCAATTCTGTATTTCCTAAAAATGGAGGTCTGAAAAAGTCATTAACATGGTGAAATACATCTGATGACATCACCAAGATGTATTTCACCATGTTAATGATTTTTCTTTCAGACCCCTTTTTCCTGAGAGAAAAAAAAAATCCTGAGAGGATACAAATTCGTACCCTCTCAGGACTTTTTGGAAAATGGGTGGAATTCCCCTTTAAACGGGACATTTGTTTGAATTCAGGATAATAAAAAAAAGACCCAAGTATTTAAGACAACGAACAAAATGCAAACAAAATATAATAGGCATGTGGATACAATACACATTTTGTCAAATAATAAACTCATAATATAGTCAGTTTATTATTAATATGCATCAAGAAATAACTTGATATGCTCAACAAATACCACCTGATTAAATGCATCTTCCGTATCAGAATCTGTCATATTAATAAAGCCTGACCAGTCAATCTGTTTATTTGCATTTTGCTGAGAGTATAACTTCACCTCATCACAACTCGGCACAATACCTAATTTCATTATGCCTTTGCGATTCTGACGTGTGATCACGTCAGAATCGCAAACACCTCTCTACGAGAGTCCAATGTCTTGGGCTAATTATGCCTGTAGCCTGAATAGAATTGGATTCATTCTGTTTTACTGTGTAACCAGATCTAATTGTAATGTGTGTGTTCTCTCTCTACAGATTACCTCACCTCAGTCATGGCTGCTGCCTTGCCTTCCAGAGTGAATCACCTCAGGTTGCCAAGAGAGTGAGACAGTGCTGGACTGGGCGAAAAAATCGGCTCGGACATTTTTAGCGTGATTGGTGCCTAGACTGCACAACCAGCGTGTGATGGACCTGGTATAGTTGGTTAACCAGATGTAACTGTTTGAGAGCGTAAACATGAAACCAAATGGACCCTTGCGGGTCCATTTGGTTTCATGTTTACACTCTCAAAATATAAAATATTCATCTAAATTGGTCCAAGTCTAGTTACAAAATGAGGAAGATTAATGGTCATCTTGATCTGCATGTTTGACTGTTCGGTTTCTGCAAATACAGCCAGGATGTACCAAAAAACAAAATAAATCTTTAGTTTTGGGGTCTGTTGGGGCTAAAATGTCATCAAATGGTGGTCCATGAATTCTGAATGAATAGTGGGCCCTGGGATCGAAAAGGTTGAAAACCAGTGTTCTTAATCATACCATGATACCATTCTTCTGTCCACAATACCAGGCACAATACCAAAACAGTAAAACATACAGATCAAAATGGCCATTAACCCTCTGCATTCTCTAGTTGTGTAGACTTGGGGGTAATTCAGATGATGAATATTTTAACTCTTGAGTGTAAAAATGAAACCAATGGACCATTATTATTAAAGATATAGCTGCAATCTATATAACAGACAATTGACTCCTTTTGCATATTTTGTCTGTTTCGCTTCAGGAGGACAGCAGCAGTGTGCCTCCATCCTCCTCAGATGAAGAATGGATGTTTGTGGATTCCAGTCACCCTAACAAGGTGTTAGAGGGCCTCAACAGGCTGCGGCTCAACACCGCCTTGTGTGATTTGATCCTGTGCTGTGAGGGACAGGAGTTCCCCTGCCATCGCTATGTACTGGCTTCCTTCAGCCCTTACTTTGAGGTAAATGAAGATCGAGGAGTGTTGAGCACTTGACTTGAGATTGTCACACATTGTTAACACTTGGCTGCTGATACCATGGTGGTACCACTGCCCTGGAATGGTAACACTTTTCACACTTCATTTAAAAGGTGTCAATAGCCACGTTTCCATAAGCCCTATTTTTGCGCAAAAACGGCTCTTGCGAAGAGAATGTTGAATGGAAACACTTCAAAATGCGAATAAGTTTCCATTTTGCGCAAAAATAATTTCTCGCTGAAAGGTGCCGTATTTTGGAGCGTATTGGAAGAGCCTAATGCGCAAATGAGGTATGGAAACAGCTTGCGAAAAGACTTTCTATTGGAAAGCACTGGACACGCATTATAGCGCATTTGAAGAGTTGTGGCCTGCCGATGAGAGCATTGTTATTTGTTAATTTAAGTTATATTTCTACAAAAAACGCTCAGAATGGACGAGGGACGCATGGCCAATAACGTTCAGACTCCCATCGCGTCTGTTCATTAAAGTCGCAAGGCAACTACAGGTCCTATATTTACAGTATCTGATCTGTATCATCATGCATGATAGCTAAGATTCGCAAGTGATATCAGACATAAACAGCTGTTTTGCATGACCGGGCTCTGCCCTTATAGATATTATTCCGTTAATAAAGTTCAAACCCTTTTTCCTCGCACGTGTTGCGCTGCAGATGACATGGTGTAGTCTACAATATCGCATTTCATCAGTTAATGGAAACAGCGGACAATTCGCTCTTCTTTTTTCGACTTAAGTTCATACTCTTCCTATTTTCGCAAAGGTTTTATGGAAACGTGGCTAATGGTTGATTAACAATGGTTACAAAAGTACGCCTCTGTCTATTAAGAACCACTAACCAAGTAGTAGGACATGTAAATGTGTTTTTAACCTGTTAATCTCCATGGAACTTTTTGGTACCACATTCCTGCAGTTACCATTTCATTGCCAGGGTGGTACCACTACTGACAATCTCAAGCGCTTACCAGTGTATGAATAGTCTGTGGAAGTGTGGAGGCAAGTGTAGTCTGTGTGTAGTGTAGTGCCGCTATGCTCGGCCCTAGAAATCACACACTCCAAACTACATTTTAAACCATTTTGTCCAGACACTAGATTCTACAGTAGTTTCTGACATAAGATTCTAGTTTCTGATGCTAGTTTCTAGTTTCCAATGCTAGATTCCAGTTTCTGACACTTGTAGTTTTTTATGGCAAATCTATGTTCCCATGACAGTGATGCTCAACATATTTCATGCCAAGGACCCTCAGAATTATCTATATTTGGCTACAGACCCCCGACTGAAAACATGTTCTAGGGATCCCCCAGAAGTAAAGATTTGAGTTAAAAATGTTTGCTTCTGAAATCATATATTCAATAATAATAATAATAATATATTTTCGCCACATGTTCACTATTTTTGAAAAATATCACTACAATTGAAAAATATCTGATCTACAAGCAGCTCACGGTGGCGTACTATGAAAACACCAAAATGCGCACAGTATAGAAATGTATATAGATAGAAATGTTCATAGAAATGAAATATCAGCCATCCTGCTGACTGATATCGTCCTAATACATGAGGGAATGTTTTTTCAACAACTTTTTGAACAGGCAATGTTTACATCTCACATGGTGGAGTCCACACACAAGAGGGTGCCCATCAGCGGAGTAGAACCTCAGATGATGCGTTTGTTAGTGGACTATGCCTACACATCAAAAGTGTCCATCACTACTGCTAATGTGCAGGTAATGCATTATTGTTGTGAGCTTTATTGCGATGAATGTGTGGTGTAATCCAGCGGTTTCCAACTTTTTCCATCACATGTATTGCATGGAGAGTATGAACTAATGCCATCCGGTAGGAGATATAGAACTCCGAGGCATGTGTACAACAGGTTCAAATTATCATTTGTACCTTTGTCAATCAAAATGCTAAATCAGTGGTTGGCAAATGATTAGATGCACTTTACCAACTTGAGCACTTTAAAGGGGCTTGTGCAATATCGCTCTGTCTTTCTTTCTCTGTGTAATGTGGTTGTTTTTTGTACTGTCTTTGTGTAATGGGGTTGTTTTTTGTACTGTATTATGTTATGTGTATGCAGAACTGGTCTCTGTCTCCAAGACAAATTTCTCCTGAGGGAGACAAATAAATATGAACTTGAACTTGAACTTGAACTTGAACTTGTGGTGTAATCCAGCGGTTTCCAACTTTTTTCATACCAGGGCCTACTATTTATTCAGAATTTGAGCCACAGACCACCATTTGATGCCATTTTAGTCCCACAGACCCCAAAACTAAAGATTTTTTTTGCTTTTGCCCACAATTCCAGGCTGGATTTCAGAGAAAACAAAACAGGCAAACAATCCTCTACGTTCTCTAATTCAGATGAATATTTTAACTCTTGAGAGTGTAAAATGAAACCAACTCCATTTGGCGTAATGTCTTATGTTTCTGAGATGGATACGCAGGACCACAATAGAAACAAGATGTTTATTTCTGTCTATTGAAATATTCAATCAATCGATTAATAGTCTCCATGTTTATCCTACATACCATGGGAGCTTGTGGATTACATATCTTTCTTGTGCAACATGTCTTTACTCCACGATATCAACCATGTGATGTTAATATGGGTAATATATTTAATCCATCGGTGCTGCTAAGTAAAGACATTTTGTTAATTTGGTCTAGGCCCTGTTAGAAGCATCCGACTTGTTGGACGTGGCAGCGGTTCGACAGGCCTGCTGTGACTACATGATGCGTCACATGGATACAAGTAACTGTGTCGCGGTTTACTGCTTTGCTGAGACTCACTCCTGTAAAGCGCTGGAGAGAAACAGCCTGGGTCTCATTCTGCAACACTTCAGTGTCATCTACAAGCAGGTCAGTCCGTCAGTCAGTGGGTTTGTAGCTTGTTTTTAATGGTGAAATGACTCTTATTAGACAGACAGTGGTGTGTATCGCCCTAAACTCCACCACACATGTCAGTGTTGCACAGCCTAACACACAGACATACACTAGTGGCCAGGAGGTGAGCTAGTACACTACAGTACGGTACAGTACAGCAACACCCATTCAGACGGGTCTGATGTTTTTCTTTTTACTTAGCTTTATTACTATTATTTGAGCTTTCATCATCACAACTGACCCATTCTGAGATAATAATAATAATAATAATAATAATAATAATAATTTTCCTCTACCCCCTAGGAAGCGTTCCTCTCGCTCTCTGTAGAAAGTCTGGTCCATATTCTTGGCAGAGACGATCTCCATGTACCAAAGGAGGACATGGTGTTTGAGGCTGCTATGTTGTGGTTAGCAAAGTGTCCTACCCGCAAGCACAACTTTGAAAAGGTCAGTTAGACTTGTCAAGTGGTTTCCAATAATACACTCAACAAAAATATAAACTCAACACTTTTGTTTTTGCTCCCATTTTTCAGGGGATGGACTTAAAGACCTAAAATTCATTCCAGATATAAAATATAACCATTTCTCTCAAACACCGTTCACAAATCTGCCTAAATGTGTGATATTGAGCACTTCTGCTTTGTTAAGATAATCCATCTCACCTCACAGGTGTGCCACATTAAGATGCAGATGTGACATCATGGTTAGTGCACAGGTGTACCTTAGACTGTCCACAATAAAAGGCCACCTTGAAATGTGCAATTTTTCTTTGCCTTATTGGGGGTATGGGACTCCGAACCAGTCAGTATCTGGTGTGACCACCATTTGCCTCATGCAGTGCAACACATCATCTTCGCACAGAGTTTTATCAGATTGTCAACTGTGGCCTGTGGAATGTTGGTCCACTCCTCTTTAATGGCTGTGTGAATTTGCTGGATATTGGTGGGAACTGGTACGCGCTGTCGAAATGCTAATAATGTGGTAATACTGTGTTACCATTTTTACAGTGTGTACCAGTTCCCACTAATATCCAGCAACTTGACATAGCCATTGAAGAGGAGTGGACCAACATTCCACAGGCCACAATTGACAATCTGATAAACTCTATGCGAAGAAGATGTGTTGCACGGCGTGAGGCAAATGGTGGTCACACCAGCGAGTCTGATACCCCCAATAAGGCATTTTTTTTTTTTTTACATTTCAGGGTGGGCTTTTATTGTGGACAGTCTAAGGTACACCTGTGCACTAACCATAATGTCACATCTGCATCTTGATGTGGCACACCTGTGAGGTGGGATGGATTATCTTAACAAAGCAGAAGTGCTAAATATCACACATTTAGGCAGATTTGTGAACAGTGTTTGAGAGAAATGGTTATATTGTATATCTGGAATGAATTTTAGGTCTTTAAGTCCATACCCTCAAAAATGGGAGCAAAAACAAAAGTGTTGCGTTTATATTTTTGTTGAGTGTGTGTATATATATATATATATGATTGTCTTTAACATTTTGTGTTTATTTGTTTGTGGTGTTGTTTTTTCATACTACAGCAGTGTTTTTTAACCTTCTTCATACCAGGGCCCACTATTTATTCAGAATTTGAGGCATAGACCGTTCGTTGTTTATAATGTTGTTCATCCAGTTGAGCTATTAAATATAGAGTGTTCTGTGGTTCTTTAAGGTGCTGGAGCAAGTCCGTCTGCCTTTCATCAGCCCTCACTACATCCACACTGTGATCCAGTCTCTGGAGGAGGTGGTGAAAGAAAACCAGGCCTGTCAGAAATTCATTTCCGAGGCCAGAGATCGGCCCTACTGTAAGACAGCACGCCCACGCAGGACCCCAGGTACCCTGCTGAACACACACACACACACGCACGCACACACACACATATGCATACACCATGCTGGGATGTGTCAAGACAAAATACCCACAATGTGCACACATGCCTGATACTAAGGGTGTAAAAGATGAACACACATCAATCTGGAATGTATTTAATCCTTTGTACCTACTGTACGTGTTAGCTATTGATTAATCTCAGTGCTGTGAGCTTGTAGTTCTGCTATTTTTGAAAAATCGTGAAAATGTAGCGCAAATCTTTGAATATAATATTTTTGTAGCAAACATTTTTAACCCAAATCTTTGCTTCTGCGTGATCCTTAGACTGCATGATTTCAGAAGGGGGTCCAAAGGCAAATATAGATAATTCTGGGGGTCCTTGGCATAAAATATGTTGAGCATCACTGTGATGGGAACATAAATTTGTTAGTATTACGACTCAGTGTCCAGGGGTTACAGTTGTTGTTAAGTAAGGCAAAGTTGTTGTTGCCGAAAAGAAGTGTTTATTTCCTCTCTTTTCTTTTAAAGGTTAGCGTGGCAAACAGTTTACAGTTTTCTCTTTTGTTTTGTACAAACAGTGCTTGATGCTTACACAATGGAGCACTGGAAAATATACTGTATATAGGCCTACAATAACAAATGTACTCTAGAGTACTAAGTAGATAAATGTATGAAAAGTAGTAAATAGACAAATAAGTGAAATAGTAGTAAATAGACAAAAAGTTATAAAGGGCTATTCAACAAAGCACAATGCTATTCTGCTTGATTGGGCACGCTGTCCACTAAGCTATAACGCTAACAGACAATGGGACAGACAGCGGCCAAGATCGGCGTTTTCCCATGAGCATTTGTAGATCAGGCAGCGGGCGCAGGAGGAGCTGATTGGACGAAGGGAAGCTGTCAGAGGAGAGCGGTGGGCCAATGGGAGGGCGTCAGCTACTCGCCCCCGCCAATGGCCAGCCAGGATAACGGTACCTGCTAAATGGACAAGACAAAAAAGAGCGCTCTCACACACACGCAACACTGAACATATAGCAGAACCACATAACTCTCCGCTTCCGTAACAGTTAGAAAAAACGATCTAGTCTAGTGTCGGAAACTAGAATCTAGCACAAGAAACTAGAATCTAGTGTCAGGAACTAGAATCTAGTGTCAGGAACTAGAATGTAGCGTCAACAACTAGATATGGAGTGTTAAGAGCCCAAATATTATATCTATTACGTAAATAAAAACATGTAGCAATATGTAGAATAAATAAATAACATGACAAAAAATAAACCAAAGAAAAGTGTGAGAAAAATATATATCACACATTTATGAGTAAAGAAATGGGATATAAGTCATTTTTTGTTACTGTTATATTTTATTACGCTTACATTAATTCCCAAATACATTTATTTCCCCTTTTATTTTTCTATTTATTTACACATATATTTCCTGCAATATTTCTTTGATGCTCTTTTACGTCTCCTGTATTTCTGTCCCACATATTTATTTATGCTTCTATTTATGTCTGCATTTGCTTTCTCTATATATTTTTGCCTGTATTTCCTTGCGTGTGAGTATGCTAATTTAGTGGGCTGTCCGGGGCGGGGCCAGTCAGTCTTGCTCATTAATATACTGGATATTTGCATTTGCAGCTAAGCTACTAGGCTACTCGGCCTCGCTAGTCGCCTAGTCGGTCTCGCAGGCGGCGAGGCAGCGTCCCCCGGAGCACAGAGTGCCGGCGGGGCCCTCGCCAGAGGCGGGCTTCCCCCCTGGGCAAAGCCGGCGCGTCGCCCCTGTGCTCGGCGTGAGCCCTGGAGGTCCGGAAAAATATATTCCCCGGCTGCGCGGGGGCCTATGTTTGTTTGTACATGCGCTTGGGGAAAACCATAGCTCTGGGTTGCGACGGTGCTTCGTTATTTAAGCCGTGTTTGCTCTGCTGGGCTGGGGAATCCAGCTGGGGAATGCTTGTGGAACTGGGTAGCGACTCGGGGAGCCGACGCTGATGAGGCTGAGCTGAAGCTGCCTGCTGCTGCCTAACCTCACGCCTGCTGCTGCCACTACTAGTGCTAGCCGGCTTAGCAACCAGGAATTTCAGCATTGTCGATCGGTCGTTCGGACTCTCAAACCCCCAGATAGCGTGGCGCGCTCCGGCCACCGAACCGAACAGCTGCGAAACAGGGCGGAGCCGCAATCATCGGTAACATGCCCTCGACCCGGCTACGAGGCAACGCGGCGTACCGACTCTCTCTCTCTCTCTCTCTCTCTCTCTCTCTGTGTGTGTGTGTGTGTGTGGGGGGGGGGGGGCCCTAACTACATTTAAAAAGAAAGAGTAAGAACTAACTAAAACTAAACTGAAATGAAAAATCCATATAACCCTGGCGTGTGTGTGTGTGTGTGCGTGCTCACGTGCCATTATATTATTATACAGGCCTATATAATTTTCCGACGTGAATTTAAACTAAACTAAACTAAGAGATTCGTGGCGCCCCTCGTCCAACACACAGAACAGTCTGTCCATCTCCACAAACAGACACACACGCACGCACGCACGCACACAGATCTGTGTGCTTGTAGATTGGCTATTTTTCGGGGAGGTTAGCGGCACCAATAAATAATCCCCTCATTTCTCTCTCGTACAGACGAGCGCGCTTTTTTGGCAATATATGATTACAGTTTTACATCGATCAGACTCCTGTGCGTAATGCGCGTCTTGCTGCTCCAAAACCATAGACGTGCAGCTTTTTTGGCCACTTAACCATGGCGCTGCGCCATTGGCGCACGCGGGACAAATGCAACTGCACAACTATAGGCTACATGTTTCTATAACCAAATTCGTTTTGCAGGCATTTTGTGGTCAATGGCCAGGATGGGCACATTATATGGAACTTAATGCAGTGAAGGGCATATTAATTACGTAGAGTTTAATGACGATCAAGGCCAGCCAGGCCGCCAGCATCATCTCTCTCTCTCTCTCTCTCTCTCTCTCTCTCTCTCTCTCTCTCTCTCTCTCTCTCTCTCTCCCTCTCTCTCTCTATCGTCATCCTTAAAAATTACTATGCTGTTCTATATGCATATGCAATGTTATACAGTTTATAGATCTATACAGTTTATAGATCCACTATAGGCAGTGGGTGCGATTTGGGTGATTGCTTTGCACGAGGTTGTACTGTAATTCATGCCGTACAGGACAAATGTATAAAAATCCCACCGCGTTTAGGCCAGGCTTGCACAGTTAACTTTGCAGTATGTATTGACATTTAACAAGATGAAGAAAGACAGACAGACAGAGGTCTCATTTCTATAGCCTAATAACGGACCATCAAAAAAGTAGCTCTGGCCGTCCATCCATAGCTCTAGACTAGTCTAGCCTTGATTCTGCCTTGTCGACGACAACACACACACGCGCACACACACACACACACACACACACACACACACACACACACACACACACACACACACACACACACACACACACACACACACACACACGCACACACGCACACACACAAACTATGCTGGCCTGGCACACACGCACCTGCCTGCTTAACAAAACAGCAAAGCTTATTGTTAAATTGTAATATCATCAACTTCATCAAGTCCTCTTGTCCCTGTGTGTGCTGCGCTCTCCTACATGTGTGTGTCGGAGCGAGGGAGGAGGGAAGAGAGCCATACAGTACAGAGATTGCGACATTGAAGGAGTCAGAAACCTAGCGCTCGCTTTGCATGCTTGTCCCGCTTTTAAATAGAAGTCTATGTATAAGAGCCGCCATAGAACTGGCCCCATTAAGCGAACCGAGTTGTCGTAACTTCGTCTATACTGGAATGATCTGTGCCTCGCTCCGCGGTAGTGTGTGACTGTGTGTGCCTTTTGTTATATGGGTCTCTCGTCTCTCTCAAATTGAGGCACAGACAGAGGAAAAACTATGATTAACAAGGGTTTTATTTCTGGCGCATTGTCAACCAATTTCGCACCAACTCACCAGCAAAAAAGCGCCAGATTTTCCGCCAGGAGTTTTTCACTAATTTGGGCGCTAGGGGGGTCTGAAAAAGCGCTAAATATAGCGACAAATGCGCCAAGTTGGCAACAGTGCCCGCAACACTATCAACACAGCACCCAGCAAAAGCACAAAACCCGACGTTTTTAACTTAAAAGGCTGAAATACAAGTTGATCATCTTACTCAACCAAATTAAAATGCCATATCATCTATCTCAGTGGTTTTCAACCTTTTTGACTCCAGGGACCACCATTTGTTCAGCATTTGAGCCACGGACCACCATTTGATGACATTTTAGCCTCAAAGACCTGAAACTAAAGAATTCTTTTGGTTTTGTCCACAATTCCAGGCTGTATTTTGCCAACAAAACAGTGTACATTTCTTAATTAAGTGGTGCTAATTCAGATGATGAATATGAAACCAAATGGACCCGCAAGGGTCCATTTGGTTCCATTTAACCAACTTTCCATATTTTAGCCTGAGGACCACCTGGAACCTTCTCAAGGACCACTGGTGGTCCCCTGACCACCTGTTGAAAACCCCTGATCTATCTGATCCCTATACAGATTAGCCTAATCTAGGCGCCGTGCTCTTTTGTCAAAAGTAGATCAGTGGTTTTCAACCATTTTCATACCAGGGCCCACTATTTATTCAGCATTTGAGCCACGAGAGGTTATCCTATTAGGCTAAAGCATGAGAGCGCATGTCGCAATGAAGCCGCGCGCGTACACGTGCGTGCACGCGCGCATACACGTGCGTACACGCGCGCGCGCACGCGCGCGCACCCAGACGACATAGCCTACACAAACAAAACGCACGTGGCTATGCCCACGTGTGCCTGCTACGGGTTTCTATAGAAACCATTAGTAAACACAGAGAGGGGAGACAGTGTCGGAGATGGGCAGAATGCGTCTGCACTGCAGACCCCCCTCCGCGCGCGCGCGCGCGCACACACACACACACACACACACACACACACACACACACACACACACACACACACACACACACACACACACACACACACACACAGGCAGTCAGTAAGCAAAGGACTCACACAAAGTTTGTAAAGGAGAACCGTGGCGAGGAGTGAAGTTGGAGAAGGGGTATTTTACGCAGCGGTAAGATGGTCCGTTATTAGGCTATGCCCTTCACTGCATTAAGTTCCATATAATGTGCCCATCCTGGCCATTGACCACAAAATGCCTGCAAAACGAATTTGGTTATAGAAACATGTATAGTTGTGCAGTTGCATTTGTCCCGCGTGCGCCAATGGCGCAGCGCCATGGTTAAGTGGCCAAAAAAGCTGCACGTCTATGGTTTTGGAGCAGCAAGACGCGCATTACGCACAGGAGTCTGATCGATGTAAAACTGTAATCATATATTGCCAAAAAAGCGCGCTCGTCTGTACGAGAGAGAAATGAGGGGATTATTTATTGGTGCCGCTAACCTCCCCGAAAAATAGCCAATCTACAAGCACACAGATCTGTGTGCGTGCGTGCGTGCGTGTGTGTCTGTTTGTGGAGATGGACAGACTGTTCTGTGTGTTGGACGAGGGGCGCCACGAATCTCTTAGTTTAGTTTAGTTTAAATTCACGTCGGAAAATTATATAGGCCTGTATAATAATATAATGGCACGTGAGCACGCACACACACACACACACACGCCAGGGTTATATGGATTTTTCATTTCAGTTTAGTTTTAGTTAGTTCTTACTCTTTCTTTTTAAATGTAGTTAGGGCCCCCCCACACACACACACACACACACACAGAGAGAGAGAGAGAGAGAGAGAGTCGGTACGCCGCGTTGCCTCGTAGCCGGGTCGAGGGCATGTTACCGATGATTGCGGCTCCGCCCTGTTTCGCAGCTGTTCGGTTCGGTGGCCGGAGCGCGCCACGCTATCTGGGGGTTTGAGAGTCCGAACGACCGATCGACAATGCTGAAATTCCTGGTTGCTAAGCCGGCTAGCACTAGTAGTGGCAGCAGCAGGCGTGAGGTTAGGCAGCAGCAGGCAGCTTCAGCTCAGCCTCATCAGCGTCGGCTCCCCGAGTCGCTACCCAGTACAAACAAACATAGGCCCCCGCGCAGCCGGGGAATATATTTTTCCGGACCTCCAGGGCTCACGCCGAGCACAGGGGCGACGCGCCGGCTTTGCCCAGGGGGGAAGCCCGCCTCTGGCGAGGGCCCCGCCGGCACTCTGTGCTCCGGGGGACGCTGCCTCGCCGCCTGCGAGACCGACTAGGCGACTAGCGAGGCCGAGTAGCCTAGTAGCTTAGCTGCAAATGCAAATATCCAGTATATTAATGAGCAAGACTGACTGGCCCCGCCCCGGACAGCCCACAAAATTAGCATACTCACACGCAAGGAAATACAGGCAAAAATATATAGAGAAAGCAAATGCAGACATAAATAGAAGCATAAATAAATATGTGGGACAGAAATACAGGAGACGTAAAAGAGCATCAAAGAAATATTGCAGGAAATATATGTGTAAATAAATAGAAAAATAAAAGGGGAAATAAATGTATTTGGGAATTAATGTAAGCGTAATAAAATATAACAGTAACAAAAAATGACTTATATCCCATTTCTTTACTCATAAATGTGTGATATATATTTTTCTCACACTTTTCTTTGGTTTATTTTTTGTCATTTTATTTATTTATTCTACATATTGCTACATGTTTTTATTTACGTAATAGATATAATATTTGGGCTATTAACACTCCATAACTAGAATCTAGCGTCCGAGATTAGAATCTCATTAGACTCTAGTGTCAGGACAAAATGGCTTAAATGTGACAAACTGAAACCCACCATTTATCCAGCATGCATGTGAGAAGCCATCTATTATTATTATTATTATTTAATACATCATGTGGTTTCTCTACCTCTTGTTCTCGTTTCTTACTTCTTCTTTCACCGGCTACTCCGTCTGCCCTGCTTGCTGTAGTGATCATGATAATCGGCACTCAGACTGCTGAGTTGAGCTTTCACGACACGGTCAAGTGCTTCCATCCCCTCATCAATAGGTGGAGGACTGTGGGAGACCTGCCTCAGAAAGTATCCGGGCATGCTGTGGTTATGTCAGGTGAGATAATAGCCTATTTAAGTCATTGACCGCGAGCGGATCTTCTTTGTTTCCTCTCCACTGCCGCGGCTCAAACCAGTTCGATTGGTAAAAAAGCCCTTATTTTGAAGCTCAGATCTCCTAAACAGGATGTGCTGTTTCTGTTATGCTGTGTCTGTTGTCTTACCTAATCGATCATCTGGCGATCTGCCCCAAAACATCCGGCTCACAAGTCAGGAAGAGCTGTGTAGCCCTGGCTGCTTAACCCATGCGCCAGCGACATTGAGGGGGCAAACCGGAGGAGAGCCGTTTGAATGCATTGGATTGAATGAATGTCAATGGGACGGGGGAAAAAAAAGTTGTCCCCAATTCTGTCCCAAATGAAAGTCAGCAACGGGATGATCATCAGACGATGCGCACGGACTAATAGTTGGATTAAAGAATGAAATCTACATTTCCGCGTGATACGAGCCGTCCGCGTTTTCGGCGGTGGTATTCCACGTGGATATCCACAAGCAGCGCGTGGACGGCGCCAGGAGAATTAAGATTGGTAGAACGTGTGACCTACGACGTCAGTAATGAATCGCTCTGTGATATACAGTATAAGCCTTGCAGCCGTCCGACTCTCTTTTCCGACAGCAAAACGCAGCAACAACGTGGACGAGAGCTGTGCTGTAGAGGAGTGTCACCATGGAAACCAGATACTCAGTGCAAGGGGTGGATCCCGTCGGTGTCGCCTGCTTTCTTAACTATGTTTTGGCTTCTGGTGCAACTGCGACGGACCACGCCCATGTTCTTGTGTCCAAGTCCTAGAGACTAAAACTTAAATTCCCTAATGTTCACCTTCAGAGTCTATCAACTTGAGCTGTTTTTTTGTTTCTTTATTTCATCTCTGAAGTGAGCACTGTAGTCTTATCAGTTGAATGCAATGACAAAAAAGCAGTGCTTACAAAGAAGCTAAGATACAATGATAAACCTAAATAATGTTTTTTTTTTTTTTTTTTTTTTTTTTTTAATGCAGGAGTTTTCAACCTTTTTGATCCCAGGGCCCACTATTTATTCTGCGTTTGAGCCACGGACCACCATTTGTGGACATTTTAGCCCCACAGACAACAAAACTAAGGATTTCTTTTACTTTTGTCCACAATACCAGGATGGATTTGGAAAACAAAACAAGCAAACATGCAGATCAAAATGACCATTAGTCTTCTAGTTGTGTATACTTGGGCTAATTCAGATGACTATTTTAACACTTGAGAGCGTAAAAAAGGATACCAAATGAATCCGCAAGGGTCCATTTGGTTTCATTTTTTACGCTCTCAAGAATTACATTTGGTTATTAACCAACCTTTCATCTGGTTAACCAACTTAGCTGGGGACCACCTGGAACCCTCTCAAGGACCACTGGTGGTCCCCAGACCACTTTTTGAAAACCACTGGTTTATTGCAAGATGCAACTTGGAATGCTGCATTGTGACCAGAAAAACAACTTTTATGGAGGCATGCCATGCCTAAGCGTAATAGAAAATTCAAGGCATAACTCATTGTTTTAATTCTACTCTTGCTTCTACCGTAGGATCCTTTCTGTATTTGGCCGGAGGGTTGGTAATACAAGAAGATCCACTGGGCATTGGATCATCAACCGCGTCAGTCAGCAGAGAGGTGTGGCGCTATGACGTTGACCATAACTCCTGGTTGAAGATGGCACCGATGAATCTACCACGCATCTTCTTAAGTAAGAAGTCCAGGGGTGTAGTGTAGCGGGGGTGTGGGGTTGACGGCGTCCCCCCACTTCTCACATCTAAAATATTTTTGGGGCAAAAGTAGGCCTATGTTTTTTGTCTTGTCATTTACTTTTATGGATACAATTAGCCTAGGCATAGTAAACAATCTTTCTCAATATGCTATACTTGTTTTAGTAGCGTGTCTGTGGGTGTTGCGCAGGTGAACGCAAATGCGCATGCAAATGCAAGTGTGCGTGCACGTGTCTTAAAGGGGAATTCCATTCATTTTCAATATTTTGCTATGTCATTAATATACCTTAGAGATTTTGTGTGGACATGTTAAAAAACGTTCCCCCATTCTGTTCCCTAGAAATGGAGGTCTGAAAAAAATCATTAGCATGGTGAAATACATCTTGATGACATCATCAAGATGTGTTTCACCATGCCAATGAGTTTCCTTTTTTCTATGAGTGTACAAATGGAACCAAATGGACCCGCTAGGGTCCATTTAGTTCACATTTGTATGCTCTCAGGAAAAAAAAATTGAAAATGGTTAAAATTCCCCTTTAAGGGGCTTCCCCCCCTCTTCTAAAAGTACCACTACGAACACTGAAGAGGTCAAACTACAGTATGACTTTCAATTTGTTTCAATATTGTCCTTACTTCCTTTTATTAGCTTCAAAGGATTTAGTATTTATCCCGTTCTAAGCACAAAAAACACTTGCACTTAACTACACTTGTGTGTGAGTGCATGAGCACACCAACAATTGGAATGTAGATAATGTGAGTACAAAAAAAAAAACATCATTATCTCAACTCAACTCCTCATTTTCTGTAGGCCTGGTGATGCTGGATGGACAGATGTTTGCAGTCGGTGGCCAGGGAGGAAACAACAGCGAAGACTCCCTCGAGCGCTACGATCCGTCGACCAACACGTGGCAGATGACGGAATCTGTGGGTGTGGCAGCCTATGCCGATGGCGATCTCGACTCTTATAAAGCTGCTGCTACGGTGGTGGCTCTGGATGGACTGCTCTATTTTATTGGTATGGAACAGGTTGATGCATTTATACATTAAAGGGCTTTCCAGACGGCAACGCCCGTCTGGAAACGGCCGCATGAATGCTGCCATTTTTGATTCTCTCTGCAGTGCCGACATAAAGAAAATCGCTCAACGATTAACGCCAGGCGTTTTAAAAAGCTCACTGGATTGAGCTTTGAAAAACATTGCGCGCATGCACAAAACAAGCACTGCACCAAAAGTCAGTGATGCCGGGCGATAAACGACAGACGTTAAACGCTCTCTTGTTTTCTGAGCAAAATTTTTTAATTTTTTGTATGTTTCAAAATAGCAGTTTTGTGGTTTTACATTTTATATACTGTAGATCACGGTGTCCACAATTTAGGAGATAACTGGCAAAATGTTGGTCAAAATAACAATTCTTCTACATTTCTTCTACATATGATTATACATTTTCTAATTGTGTACATTCTTGGCAATTAAGTACCGGTAATTCAGATGTTTAAATATAATTTAACTCTTGAGAGCGTAAAATGAATGGTTTAATTTTACACTCTCTAGAGATACAGACCTATAAGGGTCAATTTGGTTAATGTCCATCATTTAGCCTGGGGACCACATGGAATCCTCTCCTGGTGGTCCCCGGACACCTGTTGTAAACTCCTGCTGTAGATACATTTGTATTGTTTGTCCCGACTAATATGTTGTTGTTTGTGTATTCTCCTCTGCCCCAGGTGGCATACAACCTTATAAGACGATGCAACCACCAGCACACCTTGCGGCCAAATACAACCCTGAGACATCTGTTTTGACAGAAGTCGCTCCTATGCAAGTCCGGCGCAACGATTTGGCTGCCTGCACTTTGAATGGAAAGATCTACGTTACAGGTATCTTGTTAAATCAAAATCTAGCGAGCATATCTTTCAGATAATTGACAGTGACAGTTTTAATTGTTATTTAATCTCTGTAGGTGGCAACGTAGCTTATCCTTGTTGGAAACTGACTTGCTCAATGGAATGCTACAACCCAACGACCAATCAGTGGACCTACTGCACCTCCATGCCAGGGGAGCGCCATATGCATGGTGCGGTTGCCATGGATGGAAATATCTATGTACTCGGAGGGCAGGACGAAAAGGGCAGGTAATGCAAAAGGCTCGAGCTGCAGACCTAGCCCAGGAGTGGACGTGCCTCACAGTTGGATGTGATGACGTCACACGCTGTTGGCTGTCACCATGTCCCACCCGCTTCTACCGTTATCAAGCGATAATTCCCAGTAGGCTGCTTATCAGCACCATCTAGGCTTGCGGTTAGGTTTAGGGGTAGGTTTAGAGAAGGGTGTAGCAATGTTTGTAGCAAAATCCTAGACCCCTCCAACCGTAACCCTAAGCCTAAATCCCTGACACTCATCTGACGGTCTGTGAGGTTAGGTTGAGGGTCGGGCATTTAGGATTAGGGTTGGAGGGGTCTAGGGTTTTGCGCTACAACAACAGGGGCCTGTGGGTTGATGTGACGTCATCACATCAACTGTGAGGAACGTCCACAGGTCTGCAGCTGGACAGTCTCAGGTGATGTACAACTGTGCCAACGAATGTGTGGAAATTGGGGTCTTTTTTTCCACACCAGAAATTTGTCTCATGCTATTAGACAAAAAATTGTAATTACAAACATTGAAGCATTCAGACATCGGTTGTGTGTAATCGATTCCCAACAGTCCTGTTTTTGCTTTGTTTCAGTTCAGTCAACAATGTCATGTACTGTATGTGTGTAGGCTGGTGTCGCAGTCCCTTAGTTCTGCCCTTTTGCTGTGGAAATTTTAGACTCCACTGTGGCTTGATGTACCTGTATATTGGGATGTCAGAATAATGCTAGACAGCCGTCTGATGAGGGTTCTATTCGTTTCTCTTTATGCAGGTATCCCCAGAACATCATACGCTACTGTGAAGAGACAGACACGTGGGAGACCGTGGGAAAGATGGCTCCTGGTCGCTACTACAAGCTCATCTGCGTCTCTGTCAAGCTGAGGACCGATCATGCATCCCTGGTTGATCTCGAAGCACATGCGCCTGTGGTTGAGGAGGATGAAGGTGAAGATGAAGAGGAAAATGAATTGGTGGGATTCGAAGTTTACGGACCACCTGTATTCAACAGAATCAATCAAGATCAATCAAACTACGCGTAGCATGTGCAGGTGTCAAACGTGCCTGTGCCCTACATAGAATCCTTGCTGTCTGGTGGAAACTTAGTACTGTATTGTGTACAAAACTGCCTGTATTAGGTTTTCGCCGAACGGTAACCAAATAACATCCTTGAACTACTACTACTACTATCCTTGACCATATTTTCATTGGCACATGGTTCATGGGGTATAGATGTACTAAAGTTAACCACTCACTGAACGGTTTCACTTCCAGTAGTTACTATCATGTACATTCACCGTTGATTCACATATACGTTGTGACTTGTACAAAATGTATAACCCTTACTGTGTAAGCTGGTTAGCACTGACTGTATACCAGCATCTCTTCTACTCCTGTATATGTTCATATACGGTAGATATATGAAGACCAAGAACCCATTACAATAACACATGTTGGCTATGGTAGATATATGAGGAAAGAGAACACATTGCGATTGCTTGTTTGAGAGTTCCCAGCTTTATTTCATTTGTTTATGTTTGGGCCCATAATGTGGGTGGAATGTTACCTGTTTGTGCACACAACAGTGCAACAGTGGCTTGAAAGTTTATCAGTGCCTGAGAAAAAAGGAGAATGAGAAGTTCCATGGACAGATTATTCAACCTAGGTTCAGTCCTAAAGAAAACTGCATCTTCAAGAATGTTAGAGCAAAATCACACCCATTTGGTCTCTAATGGGTTATAAGCTCTAATCTAAGAACTTCCAGTATTTTTGTTTGTTTTTTCACATCACATGTAGATGCTTTTTCATGATAATTGTGTCTTGTACTTAAAGTATTCCATTGGCTATATACTGTACGTTATATTGTATTTGTTCATACCATATGACTACTTGTTTTATTTTTTTGTATTCAATGTTTATTATTTACTTTCCCCCTTGTTTGTATTTGAATTTTGTTTCTTGCCTAATACAGTGCTGCTGCTACAACTAAGTTCACTGTTGGAGTCAATAAAGACTGCATTGTTCGTGACACCACTTACTTCACATTCCTCTAAACACCTGATTATTGGTTATTATAACAAAATCTATGGCTTTGTTCGTATTTTGTGAAGAAATGGTTGGGTTATTCCACGACGGCACTGGCTGTGTGTGTGGGGCTGGGCGGTGAATGATTGATTATTTTATTAGACGACGAATAGCAAACAGTACATACCGCTAATACAGTCAAGCAAGCATTAATCTCAAGGGAGCGCTAAAAAAGACTGCATTCTTATTTCTGTTTGGGTGCAGTCAACACAAGCCTAGCCTGGTCTAGCCCTCAATGATTTTGGCCTTGGGGGGCGGGGGTGTCGTGGGATCCACACGGCGGAAGTGCTGCGCTCTGATTTGATCTCACTAACGTGTCGTCATCTCCGGCCCCTCCCCCTCCCGTCCACTGCTGTCAGGGATTAAAGTTCTCAGTACTGGGTACTGATTTCAGTCCTGAGGATTTCACATGGGTCATTTAATTAGCTCAGTGCTTATTTGTAAAAGATCATTTTCAGTCTCAAGATTTTTTTTACTTTAATCCCTGTGCTGTTCTACGTCACATTATTTAGAGCGACGCCCACCCCGGAAGGTTCACTCCCCTCAAGGCCACTTTCCAACGTGCGTTAGTCCAGGCTTTCCGTTTCCGCGCAAGGCGAACGAAAATGAAAGCCTGGGTGTCGAGGCTAACACAAGCCAAACAAGATAAAGAACATTAAAGGTGATATAGGCAACTTATGTGTGTACAAAATCATTGTAAAAAAAAAACTCCACCTCAACTCCGCTATTGGCTCAGGAAACTGCTGGACACACACACTAGCACAGCCTTGTCCTGAACCCGACGAATGTTTTGGCATCATGATTTGTTGACAACATCACAACAACGTTCTGGATCGGCTGCAGATCAAATTTTTGAATTTTGGCTAAAACGGTTTTTAATACATTTTAAACCCTAGTCAAAAAAATCCTATAGGATTTTAGAAAAGTCCAATAGAAAAACCCTATCAGATTTTGGAACAAATCCTATTGGATTGCTATAAGAATCCTATAGGATCTAGGATACAGGAATCCTATAGGATTTTCTTATAGGATTCCTATAGGATTTTGGGGGAAATCCTATAGGATTCTGTTGGTATCCTAGTGGATTCCTATTGGAAAACCTATAGGATTGTTCCAAAATCTGATAGGACTTTTCTTTTGGAATCCTATGGGATTTTTTTGACTAGGGAAGTCACATGTAGGCCTACTGTACATCACAAGAATGCAGTAACAAATAATGATAACAAGATAGTGATACGTTTGATGCCAGTTTCGACTCAATTTCTGGAAGGAGTCAAGGGATTCAGGTGTTTTATAGCAGCTGGTAGGGTAATTCACAATTTCACATTTTGTTGTGTTTGAGCTGTGTCGTGGTCCACTACTGATTGATAAAAAGATACAAAGACTTTAGATGTTACTGTACTGGACATGTTGCACACATGCCCTAAAATAGCTCTTATTTGCGCCGATCCCGTTGAAAACAATGTAGGTCAGTTTGTCCCTCCTCTTGTTGCTGGAACCCACGTGATCCAGTGGGCGGGGCTTAGAGTTTAAAGGCCTTGCGCGCTACAGGATCTCTGCTGAGCCATGGCGCTGTTCAGGTATGTTTGTTTAGATGGAATGTTTGTTTGAGAAGCACACGGTTATTCTTTGACTTTAACACTGTTGATTAAACTTTATGGCTTTATAGAACCTTTGGTTGTTGGTTGCAGTGTTTTTCAACCAGTTTAATACCAGGGTCCATTATTTATTCAGCATTTTAACCAACACAAACTATGATTCCCTTTAGCCTCTCAGATCTAAAACTAAAGGCTTGGTTTAGTAAACAGTTCCATGCTGTATTGATGTTTCATTAGTACCATTAGGAAAGCTAACAGGCCAATGTTTTGGCCTGTTAATTGTGCTTTCCATACCTGACCTGCTTTCACATGATGATGTGTCTAATAGCTAATTCTTTTAATGGCTAGTGTTGATGTGAATGCTTTTAATAGCTAATGGTAATACTTTTAGTAGTTAAACCTAATGCTAAAACCCACATGTTTATCAGTGTTCCTTATTCCAGGAATGTCAAATCTCTACAAGCCATAACTTGTTGTAAAGTCTATGATTAATCAATGATTAAAACGACTACCAACAGTCATTAAGACTTGTGAATCCCTTGACTCCTTCAAAACCGCTCTCAAGGAGCACCTACAGATGGCTGCAATTCGAAACTGGCCTCTGTAAAACAAAATTGTATATAAAATCCCTCCACCCACCCCCCTCTCCTCTTTGTACATTTCTCTTTTCCCTTTTTACCTCCACTATGATTTTACCTCCATGATTTGCTGCTTCTGACTTCTCTGAAGTAGTTGTTTTGTATGTATTTGAATGCCTTAATGAAATGAACAAGTTGGCCACTATTGTAAACAAGTGTATGCTTAACTAGTGTGTCCAATCAGCTCTGTCAGATTTGATGTAGTTGTACTTGAATTGTACTGTAATTCTCCAAGCTGTTATCAGTTTTGTAGCAGTGTGTTCTTGACTTGTACTGTAACTCTCATCTCTGTCAAACATTTCATTCATTCATTCATTCATGTAAGATACAATACCAATTGATATTATATTTTCCAAGTTAGGTTTCTGAACTTGTGTGGGCCTGTTTATATCATTATTATTATTATTAAATTGTTTTTATTGATTTTTTGACACAAAACATAGACACATGTTGCATTACATCATTAGAAGGCCTGTTTATATCATGTAGATCAGTGGGTTTCAACCAGTGGTCTGGGGATCACCAGTGGTCCTTGAGAGGGTTCCAGCCAGGTGGTCCCCAGCTAAGTTGGTTAACCAGAAGTAACTCTTGAGAATGTAAAAATGGTGTAGAGTGTATTTTTATTTTTATTTTTTTACATTCTCAAGAGTTAAATTATTCATCATGTGAATTAGTCCAAGTCTACACAACTAGAAGATTAACGCTCATGGACTGAAGCAAAATAAATCTAGTTATGGGTCTGTGGGGCTAAAATGTCCTCAAATGGTGGTCTGTGGCTTAAATGGTGGGCCCTGGGATCAAAAAGGTTGAAAACCCCTGATGTAGCTAAGCGGGAACTTGATGCGATAGTTCAGTTGGTGATACAAGCATGAAATTTGGCACAAATGATCTTCATATGACCCCTAACAATAGTCAACCTCCGGCCACGCAGAATTCCAAGATGGCGGCCCCCAAAATCCAAGATGTCTGCCCAGAAAGGTGATTTTTCCTTCATAACTTGAAATGCATTGATTTTACGCCCCATAGATGTATTGAACATTAATACAAAGTTGGCCATTACGGACGATTTGGTACCAAGTATGTGTCTGTATCTCCTACGGTTCATGAGATACAGCATATAGGTACTTTCACAGATTGAGGAGACAAAGACATTTGTAAGATTGATTCTTAAGTCAATCAAATTATGATACATGCATGAGAACAATTGGTACACACACACACTCTGGAAACCCCACTATTTCTAAAAGTACTGCATGCCCTGCAAAATTCCAAGATGGCAGCCCCCAAAGTCCAAGATGTCCGTCCAAAAATGTGTTTTTTCCTTCATAACTCGAAATGCAAAGATTTTAAGCCCCATAAATGTATTGAACGTTAATATAAAGTCGGGCATTACGTATATTTTGATCCCAAGTACATGTCTGTATGTACTACGGTTCTTGAGTTACAACATCTAGTAATGAGGCATCATCACAAGTAGTGATGAGGCACCATTAGTGTAACATTTTGGCACGTTTCACTCTTGAACTCAAAGATCCCTTCATCACCATATCTTCTATTTTCAGGAAATGGACCTACATGTATCTGCTATCATAAACCACTTCAAGTTTTTCAATTGATGAAACGGGTCGGGAGTTATTAAACCGGTTGTGAAGGGCTGTTTCAGTGCTAAATTTGCTGCGTATATTTTGCAAACATAAGCCACCCAGAAATGTCTGTCTGTGCATCTGTCCTTCACAATAAGTGTATATGTGAAGCGTAGCATGTGTCACAGTATAATGGTATAATATGCTAATAGGCGTAATAGTGTAATATATGCAATAGTGTAATAGTGAAATAGGGCTAATAGTGTAATAGTGTAATATATGCAACAGCGGCAATAGGGTAATATATGTAATAGTGTCATAGTGTAACACGTGTAATAGTGTAATAGGGTAACATGTGTAAATGTGTCATTGTGTAATAGTGTAATAGAGTAATATGTGTAATAGTGTCATTGTGTAATAGTGTAATAGGGTAATATGTGTAATAGTGTCACAGTGTAACATGTGTAATAGCGTAGTATGCGGATTGTGTAATAGCCTAATAAGTGTAATAGTGTAATATATGTGCATTAGGGTAAGAGTGTGATATATGCAATAGTGCTATAGTGCAATTGCCATATTACACTATTGCACATACATTATACTATTACACATATTAGCCTATTACACTTATTACACAACAGCATTATTCTCCTATTACACTATACCACTATTGTATTTATTACACAATTACCCTAATATATATATATATATATATATATATATATATATATATATATATATATATATATATATATATATATATATATATCTATCTATATATATATATATATATATATATACACTCAACAAAAATATAAACGCAACACTTTTGTTTTTGCTCCCATTTTTCAGGGGATGGACTTAAAGCCCTAAAACTCATTCCAGATATACAATATAACCATTTCTCTCAAACACTGTTCACAAATTTGCCTAAATGTGTGATATTGAGCACTTCTGCTTTGTTAAGATAATCCATCCCACCTCACAGGTGTGCCACATCAAGATGCATATTTGACATCATGATTAGTGCACAGGTGTACCTCAGACTCTCCACAATAAAAAGACACCCTGAAATGTGCAATTTTCTTTTGCCTTATTGGGTGTATGGGCCTCCAAACCAGTCAGTATCTGGTGTGACCACCATTTGCCTCATGCAGTGCAACACATCTTCTTCGCATAGAGTTTATCAGATTGTCAATTGTGGCCTGTGGAATGTTGATCCACTCCTCTTCAATGGCTATGTGAAGTTGCTGGATATTAGTGGGAACTGGTACACACTGTAAAAATGGTAATAACACAATATTACCACATTATTACCATTTCGACAGCGCATACCAGTTCCCATTAATATCCAGCAACTTCATATAGCCATTGAAGAGGAGTGGACCAACATTCCACAGGCCACAATTGACAATCTGATAAACTCTATGCGAAGAAGATGTGTTGCACTGCATGAGGCAAATGGTGGTCACACCAGATACTGACTGGTTTGGAGGCCCATACACCCAATAAGGCAAAAGAAAATTGCACATTTCAGGGTGTCTTTTTATTGTGGAGAGTCTGAGGTACACCTGTGCACTAATCATGATGTCAAATCTACATCTTGATGTGGCACACCTGTGAGGTGGGATGGATTATCTTAACAAAGCAGAAGTGCTCAATATCACACATTTAGGCAAATTTGTGAACAGTGTTTGAGAGAAATGGTTATATTGTATATCTGGAATGAGTTTTAGGGCTTTAAGTCCATCCCCTGAAAAATGGGAGCAAAAACAAAAGTGTTGCGTTTATATTTTTGTTGAGTGTATATATATAACACTATTACACCTATTAGCATATTGCAATTATTATCCTATGACACTATTACACATATTACCCTATGGCACTATGAGACTATAACACATATTATCCTTTTACACTATTACACATGTTACACTATGACACTATTACACATATTACCCTATTACCCTATTACACATGTTACACTATGACACTATTACATATATTGCCCTCTTACAGTATACCACTATTGCATATATTACACTATTAGCCCTATTACACTATTGCATATATTACACTATTACACCTATTAGCATATTTTACCATTATACTATGACGCATGCTACACTTGGTGCGTCCGCTTCACATATACACTTATTGTGAAGGACAGATGCACAGACAGACATTTCTGGGTGGCTTATGTTCGCAAAATATACGCAGCAAATTTAGCACTGAAACAGCCCTTCACAATCGGTTTAATAACTCCCGACCCGTTTCATCAATTGAAAAACTTGAAGTGGTTTATGATAGCAGATGCATGTAGGTCCATATCCTGAAAATAGAAAATATGGTGATGAAGGGATCTTTGAGTTAAAGAGTGAAACGTGCCAAAATGTTACACTTATGGTGCCTCATCACTACGTATATTATTGTAAGTCAAGAACCGTGGTACATACAGACATGTACTTGGGATCAAAATGTCCGTAATGCCCGACTTTATATTAACGTTCAATACATTTACAAAATCTTTGCATTTCAAGTTATGAAGGAAAAAACACATTTTTGGACAGACATCTTGGATTTTGGGGGCTGCCATCTTGGAATTTTGCAGGGCATGCAGTACTTTTAGAAATAGTGGGGTTTGCAGAGTGTGTGTACCAATTTTCATGCATGCATCACCATTTGATTGACTTAAGAATGAATCTTACAAATGTCTTGCTCTGATCAATCTGTGAAAGTACCTATATGCTGTATCTCATGAACCGTATGAGATACAGACATGTACTTGGTACCAAATCGTCCGTAATGGCCAACTTTGTATTAACGTTCAATACATCTATGGGGCGTAAAATCAATGCATTTCAAGTTATGAAGGAAAAATCACCTTTCTGGGCAGACATCTTGGATTTTGGGGGCCGCCATCTTGGAATTCTGCGTGGCCGGAGGTTGACTATTGTTAAGGGTCATATGAAGATCATCTGTGCCAAATTTCATGCTTGTATCACCAACTGAAGTATCATGCATTGAAAACACCATTTTCCCGCCTAGCTATTGATGTAGATGTTGAAGACTTGATTTTCCATTTTGACTACCAAATATAAAATCTGTTAACAGAGTGTATGTCTTTATATTTTGCCTTACAGGTTCATGTGATCTTGGATGGTGTCTTCAGGAGACAGCTGGTGTAATGGCGTGTCAACTCGGCTGAGCTGAAACCTTACAGTGCCAACAAACGTTCTGTCTGAGATGTGACCAGAACTGTTCATACTGACTGTCTTCAACCTGAGCAGCACCAGGCCTCCCACGGTATGTACCTGCATTACATGTGACTGACAGTGTTGTAGTGATACTTTTAGAAGTGGGGGGACGCCTCTGAAAGGAAAATTCCCCCTATTTTATTTTTTCTGAAGAGTGTACAAATGTGAACCAAATGGACCCTAGCGGGTCCATTTGGTTCCATTTGTACACTTTCAGAAAAAAAGGAAACTCATTAACCTGGTGATACACCATCTTGATGATGTCATCAAGATGTATTTCACCATGCTAATGATTTTTTTTTTCAGACCCAAAAATATTTTAGATGTGAGAAGTGGGGGGACGCCGTCCCCCCGCGTCCCCCGTCCACTACACCCCTGGTGACTGTAGACCAGTGGTGTCAAAGTCATTTTGGGTGGGGGCCGCATTGGACTTCATGTGACTTCATGGGGGCCGGAGCGCCGCGGTGCAACCAGTCGCAGACCGCAAGCATGCACGGCACACGCATGTTTACGTACACAGCTGTTACTTCTATACAGTACATCACACAAGTCATATTTATTATTAAGAATAGCTATTAATATTTATTAATGACTTTTCATTATTGGTTTCATACTTGTAGCCTAGATTAAGACATTTGCTATGAAAGATGCTATTTTTATTTACAGAGCATCAATAAACCATACGAAAATAGCATTTAAATTTCAAATACTAAATTTAAGTAAGTATGTATAGTTAACTAAGTATAGTTCTCGGTTATACACCCTTGTACTGCTGAAGTATAGTTCTCGGTTATGCACCCTTGTACTGCTGAAGTATAGTTCTCGGTTATACACCCTTGTACTGCTAAAGTATAGTTCTCACTTTGCAGCACCATCAGCCTAGCCTGGTAAAACGACTCCCCCTGCTGGACATGCATTATGTTACCACGATCTCTCGCGTAGGTGTAGTAACGGTGGGGTGAGAGCTAACGAAGAACGTCAGAGCTCCCCGGGGCACACAGGTTGGATAGGGAAATGGTAAAGTGCGTCTCGCGTACGGCTTTCTCTCTGCTCCAATATCCAATACTGATTCCTTCTCCGTGTGCTCCCCCAACGGGGGCCCCTTTATGGCCCCTTCACGGTTCGGTTCGGTGACGTCGCGCCGCCGTAACGGCATCCTTCGCAACACTCCCCCCTGAGCCCAGCGTCTGGGCTCACGGTTCGCTTCGATGGTGGCGTTGCGCAGCGGCGTGGCTGTTCCTCAGGTCGCCTCGACTCCTATGTCCTAGGAGGTTTGGTGCGGGTAGCTTGGACTCCCCCCGTGGGCGTCCGCGCTGTGGCAAGTCGCTTGTCCTGGTCGTGGGCTTGCGCCGGGACCTCTTCTCTTCGGCCTTCCGCGCGTCCTGCCTCGGGACGGCTGCCTCTTCCGGCGGCCGCGGAGGCCCAATCGGTCTTGTGACTGGCCGTGTGTGGGTTCGGAACTACTTGATGGCTAGGGCTGCTCACTTCCGAGGCGATGCGCGCCTGGAGCGTCCCACAACTGGGCTACTCGCGTCCGGGGCGGTCCGCTCCCTGGGCGCGCTTGATGCGTGTCCATCTGCTCTTATCCTTTCTTATTGCTGGGCCTTGTCCTTGGCCCTCAGGGGTGGGCACCCGTTAGTGGGGTGAAGACGCGTGGCTCCTTCCTGGCGAGGTCTTCAGGGTAGTTGGCCGGCGGTCGGAAACCGTCGGACCGACCTTTCGACGGCTGGCTGGGTCTGGGTCCCTTGCGTCCACTTGAGGATGCAGGGCTGAGCCATACTCGTGGTACATGGTCAGCACAGCTCGTCGTCGTCGCTCTCCCCCCCTGCGTTTCTCCTGAGAAGACGCAGTTATCCTGGTGAATCCCTTGACGGGGGGCGGGGGAGGGGTGGTCGTCAGCGTCCTATGGGTGTGGCTAGGTCAGCGAGGTCTAACCTGTGGTCGTGGCGGCAAGGTCAGTGAAAACTGGTCTGTGACCGCAGCAGAAGTGGCGAAGCTAGCGGGTGCTGGCCTGTGGCCACTGGCGGCGAGGGTAGCGAAGACTAACCTGTGGTCGCGGTGGGGGTGGCGTTGCTGGCAGTGACTAGCCTGCGTGCCACAGCATGAGTGGCGAGGCTAGCGAGAACTAGCCCGTGTGCCCTAGCAGGAGTGGCAAGGCTAGCGAAAGCTAGCCCGTCTGCCACAGCCTAAGTGGCGAAGCTAGCGAAAGGTAGCTTGTGCGCCACTGCGGAGCGATAGCTGGCGATAGCTGCCCTGTATGCCACCACGAAAGCGGCGGGGCTAGCGATAACTAGCCCGTGCGCCGTGGCAGAATGGCGAAGCTAGTGGAAACTAGCTTGTGTGCCGCAGCAGGAGTGGCGAAGCTGGCGAAGGCTAGCTTGTGTGCCGCACCAGGAGTGGCGAAGCTAGCGAGAGCTAGCTTGTGTGCCACAGCAGAGATGGCGAGGCTAGTGGAGACTAGTCCTGTGCGCCATGGCGGAAGCGGTGAAGCTGGCGAAGACTAGCTTGTGTGCCGCAGCGGGAGTGGCGAGGCTAGTGAAAACTAGCCCGTATGCCATAGCAGAAGCGGCGAAGCTGGCGAAACTAGCTTGTGTGCCGCAGCGGGAGTGGCGAGGCTAGCGAAAACTAGCTTGTGTGCCACAGGAGGAGATGGCGAGGCTGGCGATAGTATGCCTCGCTGGCTGGTATGCCACAGCGGAAGCGGCGAGGCTAGCGATAACTAGCCTGTATGCCATGGCAGAAGTGGCAAAGCTAGCGAGAACTAGCCTGTGGGCCAGCAAGTACTGTCTTCTTCCGAGGGGACCTGTGCAGCAATGCTGTGTCCTTGCTGTTTGTCAGTCTGTGTGACCGAGACCTGAGTCGGGTCTGCACAGAGGGTGAGGTGTGGTGCGGCGACTTGGCCTGTGGCCAGTGCCAACCTGTCAGGGTTGCGTTGGTCTGGATCCGGTGCGTGAGGGCTGTGCACGGTCTGTGCTAGCCCTGTGATGGCCAGACCTGTGGTGCCCTGGCATCTTTGTTCAGCTCGTGGAAAATTGTCAGGTGGTCTCCTGGGCAAATCCGGCAGGAGTTGGAGGCCAGGTCGCAGTTGTCGGTGGGGTGGTCCCTGGCGCACTTTCTGCACGCGCTGTGGTGCTTTATCCAATGTTCCTTTTGGGCCCTGTCCATCTTCCTCAGGGCTGGGCACTTGACGGTGACATGGTCTGCGCTGTGGCAGACCGGACAGTACCTCTTCCCTTTCTTGGCGGGAGTGTTGGTTTGGTCTGTCGTGACCTGAGGGTGGGGTTCGGGCTCAGGAGTCTTCACGGCCACGTGAGTGATGGTGGCTTCCCTCCCCCCATCAGCCTTAATGGGCTGATAACGGTTAGAGTCCGATCTCGGGGAATGATTCTGGTTGTGGCGGGGGCTCGGGGGGTGCCTGAACTGCCGCGATGGATTGTGTTGATGTTGTTGAGGAGTAGCGTTCCGGTCGTCTGAAGGGGGTGTGGCGCTCCAGATGATGGCCGACTGTGCTAGGTATTCGGCAAAGTCGGCCACAGTGGGGGGCCTCCCTAGGCTTGTCGCTTTGCTGCCCCACCAGGACTGGACCGTGGGGTGGAGGCTCTGGTAGATCTTGGTGATGATCCTGTTGTTCTCGGTGCCGGTTTCGCGGTTATTCCTGCGGAGCAAGGTGTCAAGGCCTTTGAGCAATTCTGCGTGGTGTTCCAGGGCGGCATCGTCCCTCGGGGGTGGCAGCTTCTCTATCTGTCTCTCTAGGGCGGTGATCGCGTTGCGCCCAGCGTAGCGGGAGTCGAGCTTCCTTATGGCGTCGTCAAAGGCTGTTTCGGAGTCACAGTCCAGGAAGAACTGGATGTAACCTCGTGCTTGGCCAGAGGTGTACTTGCGCAGCTCCTCTAGGCGACTGTCATGCGGGTAGTGGCCGAAGTAGTGCATGAAGGTAGCCTTCCAGCGCTCATAATAGGTTGGGCTGGAGCCGTCGAAGACCTCCAGGGTGACCGTTTGCCGGGATAGCAGATGTGCGGGGTCGTAATGAGGGGCGGCTGGTGGTGCGACCGGGGCGAAGCAGCCGCCATTCTGGGCTGCTTGGGGGTTCTGGTGATGCGGGGCTTCGGGAGCCTGAGCGACTATGGGTGCTGCAGCGCCGACCGGGGCTGGGCACTCGGCGAGCTCGTCGAGGCGCTCGTTTGTGGCATCTATGCGACCATGCAGGCCTTCTAAGCCGTCGAGGCCCTCGAGCTTGTCCAGGCGCGTGCCAATGCGCGTGTCCAGGGTCTTGACTTGCTTTTCGACTTCTGCAGTGAGTTCGTCTGATAGGTCTATGCGGGTCATGATGTCCTCGACCTTCTTAGTGAGGGTGCCATTGACGGCTTTGACAATCTGCATGTCCCTCTGGAGGGTCTGCATGTCCCCCTGGACGATCTGTATGTCCCTCTGTATGTCCTTCTGGACGGCCTGTATGTCTTTGGCAAGGCGGGTCTGCACCTTAGTTGCTATCTCTTCAGATATCCGTGCTCTCTCGTTGGCGAATTCCTTCCGATCCTTTTCGCGTTCCTGGACTATGAGGTCGCGCATGTAGTCGAGGAGTTGCTTATTCTCGGGCGTCATGGTGAAGAGGGCAGACGCTTAGGTGCTGGTGGACTGTATTGACGGAGCTCTCGCGAAGCGCCGCTCCTTAGGATTTAGTTTCGCCTGGCTTGAGCACCTCGCGGGCGGTCAAGCTGGGTAGGGTCCGTACACGGTCAGGATGTACACTCACGCTCGCGACGATGAGTGGCGTCCTCGGCTGTGTGGGTTGGCTATCGAAGGACCAGAAATGTTACCACGATCTCTCGCGTAGGTGTAGTAACGGTGGGGTGAGAGCTAACGAAGAACGTCAGAGCTCCCCGGGGCACACAGGTTGGATAGGGAAATGGTAAAGTGCGTCTCGCGTACGGCTTTCTCTCTGCTCCAATATCCAATACTGATTCCTTCTCCGTGTGCTCCCCCAACGGGGGCCCCTTTATGGCCCCTTCACGGTTCGGTTCGGTGACGTCACGCCGCCGTAACGGCATCCTTCGCAACACATTACATGCCGTTCAGAAGAGAGCTCAAAAAGCATTTCTTTAAACGATCATAACTTTTGATAGGAACGTGCTAGAGACTTACTTTTTTTTTTAATAGACTCAGACATTTTTGCTCTACAAGCCTGGGGCCGGATTAAATCATCTCGCGGGCCGGATCTGGCCCGCGGGCCTTGACTTTGACACATGTCCTGTAGTAGAAACATAGCTGCAATGCACCTCTAGATTCTTTTAGAATTGGGCTGAATCTGGAGCTGCAATTCAGTTCATCAACTCCCTATAACAAGAATTTTCATCTGTGTTGTGCTTGTAGTAAACAACGTTAACCTCACCAACAGTGCAGCTGTATGGAAAGGTTGCATTATCGTCTTTCTATATGTAAAGCATTTATTCAATAAAACTCCAGATTATTTTATGAGCTACTTTCTGTCAGTAAACTCCCCATGGAGTTGTTGATTCTCAAACTTTTCCCGAATTTAAGCTTTTTCCACAAATGAGATTCACATCCTTGCGAATATGAGTGCTTACAGCTCTATTAACCTTTTTAAAAAAAAACTTAAATAATGGTGACACAGTCCTGCTATGTTATGCTATGACTTCCAAAATGTCACCCTGTTGGCCAAACTGACGTTTGCTTTCTTTCCTCCTGTCATTTCAGAAAGTGAAGCTGACCGAAGGTACAGACTCTATGTTGCCGTTGCCGCTGGGTTGCTGTTGCTGGGTTGCCGTTGCTGCTGCTGGGTTGCCCTTGCTGCTGAAGGTGAACAATGATTCCACTGCTGGGTGCTGTTAGCAGTGAAAGGTTAGTGAATCTTTTGATGTGAGCTACATGCTACCATACCGTAGGAGTATAATGCCAGTTCATGTCCCGTGCCACTATGGAGCCATGTGTAAATTATGTTAAATAATGAAATACCTCAACATGCATCAGTTCACCAAGTCTTAAAGGTATCGTGACATTATTTGTAATATTATTTTATTATGTTGGAGATGATCCTCAAAATGTGTTTAACAGGCTTTCATAGAAAAAAATACTCAATTAATGTGTTTTTGGTCCCTTTCTTTTACATTCTAATGGGGCATGGAGAAAAACACATTCTTTTGGCCACTAGGGGTCGTACTTTACTCCTTCTATGTCAATCACTGTCATGATCCACCCACCCACCCCTCTACCCCTCCTCTCCAACAAACTTCCCCGCCTCCTAGATAGGGTGGCCAGGTCCTGTTCATTTGAGGTAAAATAAGTGTTGCATGTGTGGGACATGTTGAGTGGGGAAAGGGGACAAAATGTGGTTAGTTAATAGGATAGTTAATTATTAACATTGTGATGTCATTATTCTAAAATAATTCAGGATTTCAATTCATATATAACAAAAATAGCTGATCTTGGTTGAATAGACAGGAAATACTAACTAGACCACTGACACTGTGGTTGCCTCATTTTTAGTGTCCCGAACAAATCCATAGACTTGTCTTTGAGACTAAATATTTGGTGATCAGCAGTTCAACTGTACTGCATTACAGTGGTTTTCAACCATTTTGATACCAGGGACCACTATTTATTCAGCGTTTGACCCATGGACCACCATTTGATGACATTTTCACCCCACAGACCCACAATACCAGGCTGGATTTCAGCCTAGGGCACTGGTGGTCCCCGGACCATTGGTTTTAAAACTGCTGTATACGACATTGATTCTAATCTATACTCTTTATATCAGTTGTTTGTAAATAGTAGGCCTAATCAATAATATAAACAGAATCCTAGCCGATGTCGCACAAATTACGGGTTATATCAAAGTAAAATGATCGAGCAGAGACAGAGAGAGAGGGACAGAGAGGCAGGCAGAGACCGGCTGCTGGGCCAGAACTTAGGGTATAGAGTTGTGCAAACTCCGTTCACTTCATGGGGCCAGTCTAATGGAGGCTCTTCTACATCAACATCTATTGAGAATGGTGGCAGCAAATAGGGACAAGTCCTGGACCTGAAGTAGGCAGACAGAGCTTTAATGGTCGTAAAACCCTTTATTTTAGTTCGTTTTGTAGTAATAGTAGCTAGGCTACAACATAAACATGACAACAGTTGGCATGTTGCTCTTGTTGAAAATATCGTAGCGCTATTTCCAACTCTAGTCTGAACAGCGCAAAGCGTTCGGTTTCTGACCCCTCAATGTCGCAACGCTGAGACTAGATTGCTCTAGGCTGCGAACGGCGGTCAGCGTGCCACAGACTAGAGTGAAAGGTGGAAGAAGGGAATTATTTTACACAATAATCAAACTCTCTCTCTCTCTCTCTCTCTCTCTCTCTCTCTCTCTCTCTCTCTCTCTCTCTCTCTCTCTCTCTCTCTCTCTCTCTCTCTCTCTCTCTCTCTCTCTCTCTCTCTCTCTCTCTCTCTCTCTCTCTCTCTCTCTCTCTCTCTCTCTCTCTCTCTCTCTCTCTGGGTATCTCGGCAGTGTCGGGACATGCAGGGACATGCAGAGAGTGTTTAGGGCCCTGCCTGTAATACAATGAGAGGGCACTTCTAGCGAAATTGCATTCATCATCTGGGCTGTCGTTTACAGCCGCTGTAAAAGAGGCTCGAGCTCCCTTCATGGTCTATGTGTGCACGTCCTTCAAACGGAGGAGAGAGGCGGAGAGTAGAGCAGGGGAGGCTGGAGACAGCACGGCTGTGGGTGGGTGTTTACCGTGATGTACACGCAACTATCCGGTGCCCAACCAGACGAGCCGTTTTTAAAACTAATTAGCATAACTACAAAATACGGAGAAACCACTGAATGTTCAAATACCGACTTTTTATGGTGTAATTGTTGTCAAGAACCCCCCCAAAACACAAAAAATGAACAAAAACGTGTTTTCAATGTCACGATACCTTTAAGAACTGCATTTGACGCACTATATTTTAGATCATGACCGTTGCAGTATGCACGATTATAAGGTAGCATAATCGACTTACAGGCTCATAGCATGGCACTCGGTGACGTGTTTGGGCTTGTAGATCAAGTTTCAACAGTCAAACTTGAAATTAATGGTTAAAAGTGGTTAAACGCATAATATGCTTTCCCGTTAAACACTTTAAATCTGTCGGCCTGTCCACATCGCATGTGTACACACTGTTCTAGTGTCAGGTCTCCCTTCGCCTCTATTCTTTTTAATAAAGTTCTCTGTTTTGTGTAGTCAGAGTTTTTAATCGCATTTTTTTTTTTTTTTTAAGTATTTTCTTCCTTTCCTTCTCTCCTATCTATTGCCCTAATTCTTTGTGTGTACAGATGTGATGTGGAGGTTATGCGATTTGTCTGGTATCATTATGGTAGCATGTAGCCTGCTTAATGTTGTGTTTAAGTCTAGAAGGAGCGATTCTATGCAATCACATCGCTGCTGGTGTTATCTGGCAACCCAAGCCCTTACCTTAACCAAGTTCTTACCCTGTTGGCACCTTGGCAATGTGGTGGCTAATCCGGCAATGCCGATGCAGGTGATTGCATACGCTCCTTCTGGAAAACTAACAGAGGATGCAAATGATGACTCTGTCATTTGATCCTTGGTTAGTGTGTTGTGAGTTTACTGGCTGATATTGACGGTAAGTGAGCGTAGTTTATTATCTTTAGCTGTCGGGAAGAAACCTTGTAACCTTGTAAAATAACTTTGGGATGTACATGGTTTCTCGCCGACCTTCATCTTTTCTCTATTCTTTGCTTTAATAAAGTTATTTGTTCTTGTTGTCTCAGACTCCATTGATCGCATTTTATTTATTCGATTTTTAGTCCTTTATTTCCTCTTTCTTCTTGCCTGTAACACTAGTTATAGTGTTTGTGGTGCGTCAATCGGGTTGTGTCTTGCGTTAGTTTTAGTTTGCATTGCGTCTTTTGCACATAAATCATGTGAGTTCACGTCAGACATGAACACAGGCCCGGTGTCTGACGTGCATTTATGTGATTATTTCATAGCTTGTCATCAGAGTTGGGGGTAACGAGTAATGAGTAACGAGTAACGAGTAATATTACTACTTTTTCAGGTAACGAGTAGTGTAACGAGACTACCTCCTAGAAAATAGTAATAATATTACAGTTACTTCTACTAATATTACTTCGTTACTTTTGTCATGCTGCTGCGTTCAACAGTATTGCGTTGGTGAAGGGAGATGAGCTAATGCGACTTTAGTTTGATCGGAAAAAAGATGAGCAGCGGATTTTTATTAGGCAGACGTACAAAGACATCTGGTGTCAAAGCTGCGACATTGAGGCGTCAGAAACGTAGCGCCGGAGAGCTGTTTGTGCAGCTTGTTGTCCCTATTTATTGTCCCGATCCTCAATAGAAGTCTATGTAGAAGAGCCGCCCTTGGACTGGCCACTTAAAGAGAACGGAGTTGGCGCTATACTGCTCTGCTTTGCGCTTACCTCTCCGGTGATTCTTTGTTGAGATTTGAATCGAAAAAATCTCAGTCCATTCTCACCCGATTGCAATAATTCCAACTGTGGTCCAAGTATATCCAAGGATATTTTCATTTGCCATATAAGTCATGCGTTTATAATATGAGTTTATCACACAATAGCTGGGGGAAATGTCCACACTCGAAGCCTGCCTGTATGCGCTCTCTGTCAGGGGATTTCCCATAGGCTACACAGCTGTTCTGATTACGCGATGCCAGTGGCTTAATCATCAATTAAGCCACTGGAGCTATAAGCCCTCATATACTCAATATTAAATCAAAAAGATCTTATGCTTATGTATGTTTATCATACATTTTAATTTTGCATTAAAACATATTTGACAGACAGAACTGTAACTAAATAACAATCCACTGACTGAAATAACAGCCTACTGTAACTATGTAATCTATGGTAGGCTATATGTTAATCATGTGTGGCATATAAATATTAATATATTTTAGTATTTTTTTCCAGGGTGGGATGTCTGTATTCATTCATCTAAATACATTTATCTAAATAAATCCATCCATCTTCACCTGCTTATCGGTAGTCGGTCGTGGGGGCAACAGTCACCCAATTGATGTTTGGCTGATTTGTGACTCTTGTTATTCTTCTTCATTAGATTCAGCTCTAAAAGAAGCTGACAGATTGTGTAGTTGTAGCTAATTTCCTTTTTTCAGGGATCTGGGTGCAAAAGTAATATAAAAAAGTAATATGTAATATACTACATATTACTTTTGCATCCAAGTAATAAGTAGTGTAATATTATTACTTTCTAAAGGGGTAATAAGTAATAAGTAATATATTACTTTCCTATGTAATATTCCCCAACACTGCTTGTCATTCAGTCGCCGTCCTATTCAGGCAAGGTAGATGCTGTTAAAGGGGAATTGCACCCATTTTCAACATTTTACTGTCGGTAATATACGATGAAAATGGGTGGAATTCACCTTAAGTTGAGAACCAAAAGTGATGTAGGCGCATCGTTCACGCTCATGTATGTTGTGTTCTAATTTCATCCATATGGTGTTTACTAATGTTCATAGTGTTGCTGACATACTGTGACACAACTGCTTTTGTGTTGTGTAGATTTGTACCCAACCTTTAAGTTTATTTAATTAAATTCTTCAATACTGTGTAAATTGTGAATTGGGTTGTCTATCTTTTTCTTTAATTTTCATACTAATCCTCCACAAAAACATTAAGGCCAACCGCTTGGGCAGAGACCAAGGAAATCTATTTATTTTGTTTGTGTTCATAAAGCGCTCAAAGAGCTTAAAGTGAAAAGTGCAGCAGCAAACATCTAGGTCATAAGACCATTGTTGGTGTTTATATCATCAGATCTAATTTGCGACTAAGGTTTCAGCACGTAATCCCACATAACATATGAACACAGGCCCGGTATGTTATGTGCGTTTATGTGGTTTCTCTCCATTTCACATTTGTGAGGATTCATCAAGTCGGCCTGCATCACATAAACACAGGGTTAGGTTAGGGTTAGGTATGTGATGTAGGTTGATAAGATGTTTTATAATGTGAGAGTGGTCTTAAAGTATGTGCTGCCATTTGCAGCTAAAACATCATGGAGACATTGGCGATGGACCTATGACCCAAACGTTTGCTGCTGCACTCTTCACTTGTAGCACTTTGTCGCACTTTATGAACACGAAAAAATAAAATATTTTCTTAGTTTTTGTCTGAGGAGTCTACCTTAAGGTATTTGTGGTGAATGATGGTGGTCTTTGTCTTTATAAGACACATAAACATCACTAGGGTTCACGGACTTGTTAATGATAGTTGAATTTTGTTTTTTGGTTGTAGACCATTTTGTAAATTGTGTGTAATGTAAATTGTGAAATGACTTTGCTGTTTTGTTGTCAGGGTGGTTGAAATATCAGTCAACATTGATTTTTGGACCTGTAAGTTACAACAAAAAAACTATGGCACTTGTGTAGGACTTCTGGTTTACCGGAACGGGGTTCGATTCCCTGCAGTGCCCTGTTCAATGTTGTATTTGCATGGTTTATTTATTTGTGTGTCATTGATGCATAGATGATGATCCCCCAGATCCTTACTGCGTTTTACTATAGGTACCAAATCTATTAAGAGACTATAGAATATTGGGTGGTTTCAATGGGAATCATTTACTATGAATATATTGTATAAATATGTATAGTGTAACTGACCAGTGCATTAAATTTCCCCACTTGAATGGGAGATCACAAAACTGTCATTGAACTATTTCTTAAACTGTAAGGGCAAAAGTTAAGATGGTAAGGTTTTAATTCCTAAAACTAATCAACTTAGAATTACATTTGTCGGCCTCATGGTGGTGCCATAACGGCCCACTTTATGTTTTGGCCAATAACTCTTTAACCATAAGTTAAAGATGGAGTGCCATGATTTTTTTTCTACCCTAAAACATGATCATCAGGGATTAATGTTATATGAAAAGTACATTTTTCCCCCCAAAAAAGTGTACAGTGTTTGTTAAACTGTCATTTCTATGATTCCACCCTACCAGTTCATTAAGTATGCCTGGTGGGTGGTGATGGGTGAACTGAAGCCACACCCACAGCTTTAGTTGCATGATAAAGGGGGAGGAGTTAGGGGATGGGCTGAGCATGTGATGTCACTATATTGAAGTTTTTTTTCATTGGCACGTTTGACTGGAAAGGTTCAGCCCCCAGGAAGAAATCCTAAATACAATGGGAAAACATCATTGCACATAAACACACTAGTATGTCTATTTACATACTGTCACCTCTTAAACATGTACAAAATTGGAAAAAAATCAAAAATCACGGCACCCTCTCTAAAATTATTTTCCATGCATTTCTTGGGTCATGCACACTAGTGGTGAGCGGTCCGGCTTTTTCTCATGGTATTTTGTGTAGGTATTTTACTAGAATCTTGATAAGACATTCTGTTGACTTCACTCACTTGGTTGTGTGTAGCCTGCTGCAGCCACAGCTCTCCATTCCAGATGAATGAATAGCCACTCTACAACCTTATGCTTTTCATCGTTTTGAGGATTGAGGATTTTTGATGAAAAACGTCAATTAAAAAAAACGCAAGGCTATAGCCTTATGGTCTTGCACAGCATGCCGTTTTTCATCATTTTGAGCATTTTTGAGCATTTTTGAAAAATGTCAATTTTGAAAAAAGCGTAAGGCTATAGCCTTACCGTTTTTCATGATTTTGAGCGATTTCGAAAAATGAGGAAAACTGGCAAAAAGCAAGGCTATAGCCTTACGGTCTTGCACAGCATGCCGTTTTGCATCATTTTGAGCATTTTTGAGCATTTTCGAAAAATGTCGAAATTTTGAAAAAAGTGTAAGGCTATAGCCTTACCGTTTTTCATGATTTTGAGCGATTTCGAAAAATGACGAAAATGGCCAAAATGCAAGGCTATAGCCTTACGGTCTTGCACAGCATGCCGTTTTTCATCATTTTGAGCATTTTTGAGCATTTTCGAAAAATGTCGAAATTTTGAAAAAAGCGTAAGGCTATAGCCTTGTCATTTTTCATGATTTTGAGCGATTTCGAAAAATGACGAAAACTGGCAAAACGCAAGGCTATAGCCTTATGGTCTTGCACAGCATGCCGTTTTTCATCATTTTGAGCATTTTTGAGCATTTTCGAAAAATGTCGAAATTTTGAAAAAAGCGTAAGGCTATAGCCTTACCGTTTTTCATGATTTTGAGCGATTTCGAAAAATGGCAAAACGCAAGGCTATAGCCTGACGGTCTTGTAAAGCATGCCGTTTTTCATCATTTTGAGCATTTTTGAGCATTTTCGAAAAATGTCGAAATTTTGAAAAAGGCATAAGGCTATAGCCTTATCGTTTTTCATGATTTTGAGCGATTTTGAAAAATGACGCAAACTGAAAAAATGCAAGGCTATAGCCTTATGGTCTTGCACAGCATGCCGTTTTTCATCATTTTGAGCATTTTTGAGCATTTTCGAAAAATGTCGAAATTTTGAAAAAAGCGTAAGGCTATAGCCTTACCGTTTTTCAGAATTTTGAGCGATTTCGAAAAATGACGAAAATGGCCAAAACACAAGGCTATAGCCTTACGGTCTTGCACAGCATGCCGTTTTTCATCATTTTGAGCATTTTTGAGCATTTTCGAAAAATGTCGAAATTTTGAAAAAAGCGTAAGGCTATAGCCTTACCGTTTTTCAGAATTTTGAGCGATTTCGAAAAATGATGAAAATGGCCAAAACACAAGGCTATAGCCTTACGGTCTTGCACAGCATGGCGTTTTTCATCATTTTGAGCATTTTTGAGCATTTTCGAAAAATGTCGAAATTTTGAAAAAAGCGTAAGGCTATAGCCTTACCGTTTTTCATGATTTTGAGCGATTTCGAAAAATGGCAAAACGCAAGGCTATAGCCTGACGGTCTTGTAAAGCATGCCGTTTTTCATCATTTTGAGCATTTTTGAGCATTTTCGAAAAATGTCGAAATTTTGAAAAAGGCATAAGGCTATAGCCTTATCGTTTTTCATGATTTTGAGCGATTTTGAAAAATGACGAAAACTGAAAAAATGCAAGGCTATAGCCTTATGGTCTTGCACAGCATGCCGTTTTTCATCATTTTGAGCATTTTTGAGCATTTTCGAAAAATGTCGAAATTTTGAAAAAAGCGTAAGGCTATAGCCTTACCGTTTTTCATGATTTTGAGCGATTTCGAAAAATGACGAAAACTGGCAAAAACACAAGGCTATAGCCTTACGGTCTTGCACAGCATGCCGTTTTTCATCATTTTGAGCATTTTTGAGCATTTTCGAAAAATGTCGAAATTTTGAAAAAAGCGTAAGGCTATAGCCTTACCGTTTTTCAGAATTTTGAGCGATTTCGAAAAATGATGAAAATGGCCAAAACACAAGGCTATAGCCTTACGGTCTTGCACAGCATGGCGTTTTTCATCATTTTGAGCATTTTTGAGCATTTTCGAAAAATGTCGAAATTTTGAAAAAAGCGTAAGGCTATAGCCTTACCGTTTTTCATGATTTTGAGCGATTTCGAAAAATGACGAAAACTGGATAAAAATGCAAGGCTATAGCCTTACGGTCTTGCACAGCATGCCGTTTTTCATCATTTTGAGCATTTTTGAGCATTTTCGAAAAATGTCGAAATTTTGAAAAAAGCGTAAGGCTATAGCCTTACCGTTTTTCATGATTTTGAGCGATTTCGAAAAATGACGAAAACTGATAAAAATGCAAGGCTATAGCCTTATGGTCTTGCACAGCATGCCGTTTTTCATCATTTTGAGCATTTTTGAGCATTTTCGAAAAATGTCGAAATTTTGAAAAAAGCGTAAGGCTATAGCCTTACCGTTTTTCATGATTTTGAGCGATTTCGAAAAATGACGAAAACTGGCAAAAACGCAAGGCTATAGCCTTACGGTCTTGCACAGCATGCCGTTTTTCATCATTTTGAGCATTTTTGAGCATTTTCGAAAAATGTCGAAATTTTGAAAAAAGCGTAAGGCTATAGCCTTACCGTTTTTCATGATTTTGAGCGATTTCGAAAAATGACGAAAACTGGCAAAAACGCAAGGCTATAGCCTTACGGTCTTGCACAGCATGCCGTTTTTCATCATTTTGAGCATTTTCAAAAAATGTCGAAATTTTGAAAAAAGCGTAAGGCTATAGCCTTACCGTTTTTCATGATTTTGAGCGATTTCGAAAAATGACGAAAATGGCCAAAACGCAAGGCTATAGCCTTACGGTCTTGCACAGCATGCCGTTTTTCATCATTTTGAGCATTTTTGAGCATTTTTGAGCATTTTCGAAAAATGTCGAAATTTTGAAAAAAGCGTAAGGCTATAGCCTTACCGTTTTTCAGAATTTTGAGCGATTTCGAAAAAAGACGAAAATGGCCAAAACGCAAGGCTATAGCCTTACGGTCTTGCACAGCATGCCGTTTTTCATCATTTTGAGCATTTTTGAGCATTTTCGAAAAATGTCGAAATTTTGAAAAAAGCGTAAGGCTATAGCCTTACCGTTTTTCATGATTTTGAGCGATTTCGAAAAATGACGAAAACTGGCAAAACGCAAGGCTATAGCCTTACGGTCTTGCACAGCATGCCGTTTTTCATCATTTTGAGCATTTTTGAGCATTTTCAAAAAATGTCGAAATTTTGAAAAAAGCGTAAGGCTATAGCCTTACCGTTTTTCATGATTTTGAGCGATTTCGAAAAATGACGAAAACTGGCAAAAACGCAAGGCTATAGCCTTACGGTCTTGCACAGCATGCCGTTTTTCATCATTTTGAGCATTTTTGAGCATTTTCGAAAAATGTCGAAATTTTGAAAAAAGCGTAAGGCTATAGCCTTACCGTTTTTCAGAATTTTGAGCGATTTCGAAAAATGACGAAAATGGCCAAAACGCAAGGCTATAGCCTTACGGTCTTGCACAGCATGCCGTTTTTCATCATTTTGAGCATTTTTGAGCATTTTCGAAAAATGTCGAAATTTTGAAAAAAGCGTAAGGCTATAGCCTTACCGTTTTTCATGATTTTGAGCGATTTCGAAAAATGACGAAAACTGGCAAAAACGCAAGGCTATAGCCTTACGGTCTTGCACAGCATGCCGTTTTTCATCATTTTGAGCATTTTTGAGCATTTTCGAAAAATGTCGAAATTTTGAAAAAAGCGTAAGGCCTTACCGTTTTTCAGATTTTGAGCGATTTCGAAAAATGACGAAAACTGGCCAAATCCAAGGCTATAGCCTTACGGTCTTGCACAGCATGCCGTTTTTCATCATTTTGAGCATTTTTGAGCATTTTCGAAAAATGTCGAAATTTTGAAAAAAGCGTAAGGCTATAGCCTTACCGTTTTTCATGATTTTGAGCGATTTCGAAAAATGACAAACTGGCAAAACGCAAGGCTATAGCCTTACGGTCTTGCACAGCATGCCGTTTTTCATCATTTTGAGCATTTTTGAGCATTTTCGAAAAATGTCGAAATTTTGAAAAAAGCGTAAGGCTATAGCCTTACCGTTTTTCATGATTTTGAGCGATTTCGAAAAATGACGAAAACTGGCAAAAACGCAAGGCTATAGCCTTACGGTCTTGCACAGCATGCCGTTTTTCATCATTTTGAGCATTTTCAAAAAATGTCGAAATTTTGAAAAAAGCGTAAGGCTATAGCCTTACCGTTTTTCATGATTTTGAGCGATTTCGAAAAATGACGAAAACTGGCAAAAACGCAAGGCTATAGCCTTACGGTCTTGCACAGCATGCCGTTTTTCATCATTTTGAGCATTTTTGAGCATTTTTGAGCATTTTCGAAAAATGTCGAAATTTTGAAAAAAGCGTAAGGCTATAGCCTTACCGTTTTTCATGATTTTGAGCGATTTCGAAAAATGACGAAAACTGGCAAAAACGCAAGGCTATAGCCTTACGGTCTTGCACAGCATGCCGTTTTTCATCATTTTGAGCATTTTTGAGCATTTTCGAAAAATGTCGAAATTTTGAAAAAAGCGTAAGGCTATAGCCTTACCGTTTTTCATGATTTTGAGCGATTTCGAAAAATGACGAAAACTGGCAAAACGCAAGGCTATAGCCTTACGGTCTTGCACAGCATGCCGTTTTTCATCATTTTGAGCATTTTTGAGCATTTTCGAAAAATGTCGAAATTTTGAAAAAAGCGTAAGGCTATAGCCTTACCGTTTTTCATGATTTTGAGCGATTTCGAAAAATGACGAAAACTGGCAAAAACGCAAGGCTATAGCCTTACGGTCTTGCACAGCATGCTATTTTTCATCATTTTGAGCATTTTTGAGCATTTTCGAAAAATGTCGAAATTTTGAAAAAAGCGTAAGGCTATAGCCTTACCGTTTTTCATGATTTTGAGCGATTTCGAAAAATGACGAAAACTGGCAAAAACGCAAGGCTATAGCCTTACGGTCTTGCACAGCATGCCGTTTTTCATCATTTTGAGCATTTTTGAGCATTTTCGAAAAATGTCGAAATTTTGAAAAAAGCGTAAGGCTATAGCCTTACCGTTTTTCATGATTTTGAGCGATTTCGAAAAATGACGAAAATGGCCAAAACGCAAGGCTATAGCCTTACGGTCTTGCACAGCATGCCGTTTTTCATCATTTTGAGCATTTTTGAGCATTTTCGAAAAATGTCGAAATTTTGAAAAAAGCGTAAGGCTATAGCCTTACCGTTTTTCATGATTTTGAGCGATTTCGAAAAATGACGAAAACTGGCAAAAACGCAAGGCTATAGCCTTACGGTCTTGCACAGCATGCCGTTTTTCATCATTTTGAGCATTTTTGAGCATTTTCGAAAAATGTCGAAATTTTGAAAAAAGCGTAAGGCCTTACCGTTTTTCATGATTTTGAGCGATTTCGAAAAATGACGAAAACTGGCAAAAACGCAAGGCTATAGCCTTACGGTCTTGCACAGCATGCCGTTTTTCATCATTTTGAGCATTTTTGAGCATTTTCGAAAAATGTCGAAATTTTGAAAAAAGCGTAAGGCTATAGCCTTACCGTTTTTCATGATTTTGAGCGATTTCGAAAAATGACGAAAACTGGCAAAAACGCAAGGCTATAGCCTTACGGTCTTGCACAGCATGCCGTTTTTCATCATTTTGAGCATTTTTGAGCATTTTCAAAAAATGTCGAAATTTTGAAAAAAGCGTAAGGCTATAGCCTTACCGTTTTTCATGATTTTGAGCGATTTCGAAAAATGACGAAAACTGGCAAAAACGCAAGGCTACGGTCTTGCACAGCATGCCGTTTTTCATCATTTTGAGCATTTTTGAGCATTTTCGAAAAATGTCGAAATTTTGAAAAAAACGTAAGGCTATAGCCTTACCGTTTTTCATGATTTTGAGCGATTTCGAAAAATGACGAAAACTGGCAAAAACGCAAGGCTATAGCCTTACGGTCTTGCACAGCATGCCGTTTTTCATCATTTTGAGCATTTTTGAGCATTTTCGAAAAATGTCGAAATTTTGAAAAAAGCGTAAGGCTATAGCCTTACCGTTTTTCATGATTTTGAGCGATTTCGAAAAATGACGAAAAATGGCCAAAACGCAAGGCTATAGCCTTACGGTCTTGCACAGCATGCCGTTTTTCATCATTTTGAGCATTTTTGAGCATTTTCGAAAAATGTCGAAATTTTGAAAAAAGCGTAAGGCTATAGCCTTACCGTTTTTCATGATTTTGAGCGATTTCGAAAAATGACGAAAACTGGCAAAAACGCAAGGCTATAGCCTTACGGTCTTGCACAGCATGCCGTTTTTCATCATTTTGAGCATTTTTGAGCATTTTCGAAAAATGTCGAAATTTTGAAAAAAGCGTAAGGCTATAGCCTTACCGTTTTTCATGATTTTGAGCGATTTCGAAAAATGACGAAAACTGGCAAAAACGCAAGGCTATAGCCTTACGGTCTTGCACAGCATGCCGTTTTTCATCATTTTGAGCATTTTTGAGCATTTTCGAAAAATGTCGAAATTTTGAAAAAAGCGTAAGGCTATAGCCTTACCGTTTTTCATGATTTTGAGCGATTTCGAAAAATGACGAAAACTGGCAAAACGCAAGGCTATAGCCTTACGGTCTTGCACAGCATGCCGTTTTTCATCATTTTGAGCATTTTTGAGCATTTTCGAAAAATGTCGAAATTTTGAAAAAAGCGTAAGGCTATAGCCTTACCGTTTTTCATGATTTTGAGCGATTTCGAAAAATGACGAAAACTGGCAAAACGCAAGGCTATAGCCTTACGGTCTTGCACAGCATGCCGTTTTTCATCATTTTGAGCATTTTTGAGCATTTTCGAAAAATGTCGAAATTTTGAAAAAAGCGTAAGGCTATAGCCTTACCGTTTTTCATGATTTTGAGCGATTTCGAAAAATGACGAAAACTGGCAAAAACGCAAGGCTATAGCCTTACGGTCTTGCACAGCATGCCGTTTTTCATCATTTTGAGCATTTTTGAGCATTTTCGAAAAATGTCGAAATTTTGAAAAAAGCGTAAGGCTATAGCCTTACCGTTTTTCATGATTTTGAGCGATTTCGAAAAATGACGAAAAATGGCCAAAACGCAAGGCTATAGCCTTACGGTCTTGCACAGCATGCCGTTTTTCATCATTTTGAGCATTTTTGAGCATTTTTGAGCATTTTCGAAAAATGTCGAAATTTTGAAAAAAGCGTAAGGCTATAGCCTTACCGTTTTTCATGATTTTGAGCGATTTCGAAAAATGACGAAAACTGGCAAAACGCAAGGCTATAGCCTTACGGTCTTGCACAGCATGCCGTTTTTCATCATTTTGAGCATTTTTGAGCATTTTCGAAAAATGTCGAAATTTTGAAAAAAGCGTAAGGCTATAGCCTTACCGTTTTTCATGATTTTGAGCGATTTCGAAAAATGACGAAAACTGGCAAAAACGCAAGGCTATAGCCTTACGGTCTTGCACAGCATGCCGTTTTTCATCATTTTGAGCATTTTTGAGCATTTTCGAAAAATGTCGAAATTTTGAAAAAAGCGTAAGGCTATAGCCTTACCGTTTTTCATGATTTTGAGCGATTTCGAAAAATGACGAAAACTGGCAAAAACGCAAGGCTATAGCCTTACGGTCTTGCACAGCATGCCGTTTTTCATCATTTTGAGCATTTTTGAGCATTTTCGAAAAATGTCGAAATTTTGAAAAAAGCGTAAGGCTATAGCCTTACCGTTTTTCATGATTTTGAGCGATTTCGAAAAATGACAAAAACTGGCAAAAACGCAAGGCTATAGCCTTACGGTCTTGCACAGCATGCCGTTTTTCATCATTTTGAGCATTTTTGAGCATTTTCGAAAAATGTCGAAATTTTGAAAAAAGCGTAAGGCTATAGCCTTACCGTTTTTCAGAATTTTGAGCGATTTCGAAAAATGACGAAAACTGGCCAAAACGCAAGGCTATAGCCTTACGGTCTTGCACAGCATGCCGTTTTCATCATTTTGAGCATTTTTGAGCATTTTCGAAAAATGTCGAAATTTTGAAAAAAGCGTAAGGCTATAGCCTTACCGTTTTTCATGATTTTGAGCGATTTCGAAAAATGACGAAAACTGGCAAAAACGCAAGGCTATAGCCTTACGGTCTTGCACAGCATGCCGTTTTTCATCATTTTGAGCATTTTTGAGCATTTTCGAAAAATGTCGAAATTTTGAAAAAAGCGTAAGGCTATAGCCTTACCGTTTTTCATGATTTTGAGCGATTTCGAAAAATGACGAAAATGGCCAAAACGCAAGGCTATAGCCTTACGGTCTTGCACAGCATGCCGTTTTTCATCATTTTGAGCATTTTTGAGCATTTTCGAAAAATGTCGAAATTTTGAAAAAAGCGTAAGGCTATAGCCTTACCGTTTTTCATGATTTTGAGCGATTTCGAAAAATGACAAAAACTGGCAAAAACGCAAGGCTATAGCCTTACGGTCTTGCACAGCATGCCGTTTTTCATCATTTTGAGCATTTTTGAGCATTTTCGAAAAATGTCGAAATTTTGAAAAAAGCGTAAGGCTATAGCCTTACCGTTTTTCATGATTTTGAGCGATTTCGAAAAATGACGAAAATGGCCAAGCGTAAGGCTATAGCCTTACCGTTTTTCATGATTTTGAGCGATTTCGAAAAATGATGAAAACTGGCAAAAACGCAAGGCTATAGCCTTACGGTCTTGCACAGCATGCCGTTTTTCATCATTTTGAGCATTTTCGAAAAATGTCGAAATTTTGAAAAAAGCGTAAGGCTATAGCCTTACCGTTTTTCATGATTTTGAGCGATTTCGAAAAATGACGAAAATGGCCAAAACGCAAGGCTATAGCCTTACGGTCTTGCACAGCATGCCGTTTTTCATCATTTTGAGCATTTTCGAAAAATGTCGAAATTTTGAAAAAAGCGTAAGGCTATAGCCTTACCGTTTTTCATGATTTTGAGCGATTTCGAAAAATGACGAAAACTGGCAAAAACGCAAGGCTATAGCCTTACGGTCTTGCACAGCATGCCGTTTTTCATCATTTTGAGCATTTTTGAGCATTTTCGAAAAATGTCGAAATTTTGAAAAAAGCGTAAGGCTATAGCCTTACCGTTTTTCATGATTTTGAGCGATTTCGAAAAATGACGAAAACTGGCAAAAACGCAAGGCTATAGCCTTACGGTCTTGCACAGCATGCCGTTTTTCATCATTTTGAGCATTTTTGAGCATTTTCGAAAAATGTCGAAATTTTGAAAAAAGCGTAAGGCTATAGCCTTACCGTTTTTCATGAATTTGAGCGATTTCGAAAAATGACGAAAACTGGCAAAAACGCAAGGCTATAGCCTTACGGTCTTGCACAGCATGCCGTTTTTCATCATTTTGAGCATTTTTGAGCATTTTCGAAAAATGTCGAAATTTTGAAAAAAGCGTAAGGCTATAGCCTTACCGTTTTTCATGATTTTGAGCGATTTCGAAAAATGACGAAAACTGGCAAAACGCAAGGCTATAGCCTTACGGTCTTGCACAGCATGCCGTTTTTCATCATTTTGAGCATTTTCGAAAAATGTCGAAATTTTGAAAAAAGCGTAAGGCTATAGCCTTACCGTTTTTCATGATTTTGAGCGATTTCGAAAAATGACGAAAACTGGCAAAAACGCAAGGCTATAGCCTTACGGTCTTGCACAGCATGCCGTTTTTCATCATTTTGAGCATTTTTGAGCATTTTCGAAAAATGTCGAAATTTTGAAAAAAGCGTAAGGCTATAGCCTTACCGTTTTTCATGATTTTGAGCGATTTCGAAAAATGACGAAAACTGGCAAAAACGCAAGGCTATAGCCTTACGGTCTTGCACAGCATGCCGTTTTTCATCATTTTGAGCATTTTTGAGCATTTTCGAAAAATGTCGAAATTTTGAAAAAAGCGTAAGGCTATAGCCTTACCGTTTTTCAGATTTTGAGCGATTTCGAAAAATGACGAAAATTGGCAAAAAGCGTAAGGCTATAGCCTTACCGATTTTCATGATTTTGAGCGATTTCGAAAAATGACGAAAACTGGCAAAAATGCAAGGCTATAGCCTTACGGTCTTGCACAGCATGCCGTTTTTTATCATTTTGAGCATTTTCGAAAAATGTCGAAATTTTGAAAAAAGCGTAAGGCTATAGCCTTACCGTTTTTCATGATTTTGAGCGATTTCGAAAAATGACGAAAACTGGCCAAAACGCAAGGCTATAGCCTTACGGTCTTGCACAGCATGCCGTTTTTCATCATTTTGAGCATTTTTGAGCATTTTCGAAAAATGTCGAAATTTTGAAAAAAGCGTAAGGCTATAGCCTTACCGTTTTTCATGATTTTGAGCGATTTTGAAAAATGACGAAAACTGGCAAAAACGCAAGGCTATAGCCTTACGGTCTTGCACAGCATGCCGTTTTTCATCATTTTGAGCATTTTTGAGCATTTTCGAAAAATGTCGAAATTTTGAAAAAAGCGTAAGGCTATAGCCTTACCGTTTTTCATGATTTTGAGCGATTTCAAAAAATGACGAAAACTGGCAAAAACGCAAGGCTATAGCCTTACGGTCTTGCACAGCATGCCGTTTTTCATCATTTTGAGCATTTTTGAGCATTTTCGAAAAATGTCGAAATTTTGAAAAAAGCGTAAGGCTATAGCCTTACCGTTTTTCATGATTTTGAGCGATTTTGAAAAATGACGAAAACTGGCAAAAACGCAAGGCTATAGCCTTACGGTCTTGCACAGCATGCCGTTTTTCATCATTTTGAGCATTTTTGAGCATTTTCGAAAAATGTCGAAATTTTGAAAAAAGCGTAAGGCTATAGCCTTACCGTTTTTCAGAATTTTGAGCGATTTCGAAAAATGACGAAAACTGGCAAAAACGCAAGGCTATAGCCTTACGGTCTTGCACAGCATGCCGTTTTTCATCATTTTGAGCATTTTTGAGCATTTTCGAAAAATGTCGAAATTTTGAAAAAAGCGTAAGGCTATAGCCTTACCGTTTTTCATGATTTTGAGCGATTTCGAAAAATGACGAAAACTGGCAAAAACGCAAGGCTATAGCCTTACGGTCTTGCACAGCATGCCGTTTTTCATCATTTTGAGCATTTTTGAGCATTTTCGAAAAATGTCGAAATTTTGAAAAAAGCGTAAGGCTATAGCCTTACCGTTTTTCATGATTTTGAGCGATTTCGAAAAATGACGAAAACTGGCAAAAACGCAAGGCTATAGCCTTACGGTCTTGCACAGCATGCCGTTTTTCATCATTTTGAGCATTTTTGAGCATTTTCGAAAAATGTCGAAATTTTGAAAAAAGCGTAAGGCTATAGCCTTACCGTTTTTCATGATTTTGAGCGATTTCGAAAAATGACGAAAACTGGCAAAAACGCAAGGCTATAGCCTTACGGTCTTGCACAGCATGCCGTTTTTCATCATTTTGAGCATTTTTGAGCATTTTCGAAAAATGTCGAAATTTTGAAAAAAGCGTAAGGCTATAGCCTTACCGTTTTTCATGATTTTGAGCGATTTCGAAAAATGACGAAAACTGGCAAAAACGCAAGGCTATAGCCTTACGGTCTTGCACAGCATGCCGTTTTTCATCATTTTGAGCATTTTTGAGCATTTTCGAAAAATGTCGAAATTTTGAAAAAAGCGTAAGGCTATAGCCTTACCGTTTTTCATGATTTTGAGCGATTTCGAAAAATGACGAAAACTGGCAAAAACGCAAGGCTATAGCCTTACGGTCTTGCACAGCATGCCGTTTTTCATCATTTTGAGCATTTTTGAGCATTTTCGAAAAATGTCGAAATTTTGAAAAAAGCGTAAGGCTATAGCCTTACCGTTTTTCATGATTTTGAGCGATTTCGAAAAATGACGAAAACTGGCAAAAACGCAAGGCTATAGCCTTACGGTCTTGCACAGCATGCCGTTTTTCATCATTTTGAGCATTTTTGAGCATTTTCGAAAAATGTCGAAATTTTGAAAAAAGCGTAAGGCTATAGCCTTACCGTTTTTCATGATTTTGAGCGATTTCGAAAAATGACGAAAACTGGCAAAAACGCAAGGCTATAGCCTTACGGTCTTGCACAGCATGCCGTTTTTCATCATTTTGAGCATTTTTGAGCATTTTCGAAAAATGTCGAAATTTTGAAAAAAGCGTAAGGCTATAGCCTTACCGTTTTTCATGATTTTGAGCGATTTCGAAAAATGACGAAAACTGGCAAAAACGCAAGGCTATAGCCTTACGGTCTTGCACAGCATGCCGTTTTTCATCATTTTGAGCATTTTTGAGCATTTTCGAAAAATGTCGAAATTTTGAAAAAAGCGTAAGGCTATAGCCTTACCGTTTTTCATGATTTTGAGCGATTTCGAAAAATGACGAAAACTGGCAAAAACGCAAGGCTATAGCCTTACGGTCTTGCACAGCATGCCGTTTTTCATCATTTTGAGCATTTTTGAGCATTTTCGAAAAATGTCGAAATTTTGAAAAAAGCGTAAGGCTATAGCCTTACCGTTTTTCATGATTTTGAGCGATTTCAAAAAATGACGAAAACTGGCAAAAACGCAAGGCTATAGCCTTACGGTCTTGCACAGCATGCCGTTTTCATCATTTTGAGCATTTTTGAGCATTTTCGAAAAATGTCGAAATTTTGAAAAAAGCGTAAGGCTATAGCCTTACCGTTTTTCATGAATTTGAGCGATTTCGAAAAATGACGAAAACTGGCAAAAACGCAAGGCTATAGCCTTACGGTCTTGCACAGCATGCCGTTTTTCATCATTTTGAGCATTTTTGAGCATTTTCGAAAAATGTCGAAATTTTGAAAAAAGCGTAAGGCTATAGCCTTACCGTTTTTCATGATTTTGAGCGATTTCGAAAAATGACGAAAACTGGCAAAAACGCAAGGCTATAGCCTTACGGTCTTGCACAGCATGCCGTTTTTCATCATTTTGAGCATTTTCGAAAAATGTCGAAATTTTGAAAAAAGCGTAAGGCTATAGCCTTACCGTTTTTCATGATTTTGAGCGATTTCGAAAAATGACGAAAACTGGCAAAAACGCAAGGCTATAGCCTTATGGTCTTGCACAGCATGCCGTTTTTCATCATTTTGAGCATTTTTGAGCATTTTCGAAAAATGTCGAAATTTTGAAAAAAGCGTAAGGCTATAGCCTTACCGTTTTTCATGATTTTGAGCGATTTCGAAAAATGACGAAAACTGGCAAAAACGCAAGGCTATAGCCTTACGGTCTTGCACAGCATGCCGTTTTTCATCATTTTGAGCATTTTTGAGCATTTTCGAAAAATGTCGAAATTTTGAAAAAAGCGTAAGGCTATAGCCTTACCGTTTTTCATGATTTTGAGCGATTTCGAAAAATGACGAAAACTGGCAAAAACGCAAGGCTATAGCCTTACGGTCTTGCACAGCATGCCGTTTTTCATCATTTTGAGCATTTTTGAGCATTTTCGAAAAATGTCGAAATTTTGAAAAAAGCGTAAGGCTATAGCCTTACCGTTTTTCATGATTTTGAGCGATTTCGAAAAATGACGAAAAATGGCAAAAACGCAAGGCTATAGCCTTACGGTCTTGCACAGCATGCCGTTTTTCATCATTTTGAGCATTTTTGAGCATTTTCGAAAAATGTCGAAATTTTGAAAAAAGCGTAAGGCTATAGCCTTACCGTTTTTCATGATTTTGAGCGATTTCGAAAAATGACGAAAACTGGCAAAAACGCAAGGCTATAGCCTTACGGTCTTGCACAGCATGCCGTTTTTCATCATTTTGAGCATTTTTGAGCATTTTCGAAAAATGTCGAAATTTTGAAAAAAGCGTAAGGCTATAGCCTTACCGTTTTTCATGATTTTGAGCGATTTCAAAAAATGACGAAAACTGGCAAAAACGCAAGGCTATAGCCTTACGGTCTTGCACAGCATGCCGTTTTTCATCATTTTGAGCATTTTTGAGAATTTTCGAAAAATGTCGAAATTTTGAAAAAAGCGTAAGGCTATAGCCTTACCGTTTTTCAGAATTTTGAGCGATTTCGAAAAATGACGAAAATGGCCAAGCGTAAGGCTATAGCCTTACCGTTTTTCATGATTTTGAGCGATTTCGAAAAATGATGAAAACTGGCAAAAACGCAAGGCTATAGCCTTACGGTCTTGCACAGCATGCCGTTTTTCATCATTTTGAGCATTTTTGAGCATTTTCGAAAAATGTCGAAATTTTGAAAAAAGCGTAAGGCTATAGCCTTACCGTTTTTCATGATTTTGAGCGATTTCGAAAAATGACGAAAACTGGCAAAAACGCAAGGCTATAGCCTTACGGTCTTGCACAGCATGCCGTTTTTCATCATTTTGAGCATTTTTGAGCATTTTCGAAAAATGTCGAAATTTTGAAAAAAGCGTAAGGCTATAGCCTTACCGTTTTTCATGATTTTGAGCGATTTCGAAAAATGACGAAAACTGGCAAAAACGCAAGGCTATAGCCTTACGGTCTTGCACAGCATGCCGTTTTTCATCATTTTGATTATTTTCGAAAAATGTCGAAATTTTGAAAAAAGCGTAAGGCTATAGCCTTACCGTTTTTCATGATTTTGAGCGATTTCGAAAAATGACGAAAACTGGCAAAAACGCAAGGCTATAGCCTTACGGTCTTGCACAGCATGCCGTTTTTCATCATTTTGAGCATTTTTGAGCATTTTCGAAAAATGTCGAAATTTTGAAAAAAGCGTAAGGCTATAGCCTTACCGTTTTTCATGATTTTGAGCGATTTCGAAAAATGACGAAAACTGGCAAAAACGCAAGGCTATAGCCTTACGGTCTTGCACAGCATGCCGTTTTTCATCATTTTGAGCATTTTTGAGCATTTTCGAAAAATGTCGAAATTTTGAAAAAAGCGTAAGGCTATAGCCTTACCGTTTTTCATGATTTTGAGCGATTTCAAAAAATGACGAAAACTGGCAAAAACGCAAGGCTATAGCCTTACGGTCTTGCACAGCATGCCGTTTTTCATCATTTTGAGCATTTTTGAGCATTTTCGAAAAATGTCGAAATTTTGAAAAAAGCGTAAGGCTATAGCCTTACCGTTTTTCATGATTTTGAGCGATTTCGAAAAATGACGAAAATGGCCAAAACGCAAGGCTATAGCCTTACGGTCTTGCACAGCATGCCGTTTTTCATCATTTTGAGCATTTTTGAGCATTTTCGAAAAATGTCGAAATTTTGAAAAAAGCGTAAGGCTATAGCCTTACCGTTTTTCATGATTTTGAGCGATTTCGAAAAATGACGAAAACTGGCAAAACGCAAGGCTATAGCCTTACGGTCTTGCACAGCATGCCGTTTTTCATCATTTTGAGCATTTTTGAGCATTTTCGAAAAATGTCGAAATTTTGAAAAAAGCGTAAGGCTATAGCCTTACCGTTTTTCATGATTTTGAGCGATTTCGAAAAATGACGAAAACTGGCAAAAACGCAAGGCTATAGCCTTACGGTCTTGCACAGCATGCCGTTTTTCATCATTTTGAGCATTTTTGAGCATTTTCGAAAAATGTCGAAATTTTGAAAAAAGCGTAAGGCTATAGCCTTACCGTTTTTCATGAATTTTGAGCGATTTCGAAAAATGACGAAAATGGCCAAGCGTAAGGCTATAGCCTTACCGTTTTTCATGATTTTGAGCGATTTCGAAAAATGATGAAAACTGGCAAAAACGCAAGGCTATAGCCTTACGGTCTTGCACAGCATGCCGTTTTTTATCATTTTGAGCATTTTCGAAAAATGTCGAAATTTTGAAAAAAGCGTAAGGCTATAGCCTTACCGTTTTTCATGATTTTGAGCGATTTCGAAAAATGACGAAAATGGCAAAAACGCAAGGCTATAGCCTTACGGTCTTGCACAGCATGCCGTTTTTCATCATTTTGAGCATTTTTGAGCATTTTCGAAAAATGTCGAAATTTTGAAAAAAGCGTAAGGCTATAGCCTTACCGTTTTTCATGATTTTGAGCGATTTCGAAAAATGAAAACTGGCAAAAACGCAAGGCTATAGCCTTACGGTCTTGCACAGCATGCCGTTTTTCATCATTTTGAGCATTTTTGAGCATTTTCGAAAAATGTCGAAATTTTGAAAAAAGCGTAAGGCTATAGCCTTACCGTTTTTCATGATTTTGAGCGATTTCGAAAAATGACGAAAACTGGCAAAAACGCAAGGCTATAGCCTTACGGTCTTGCACAGCATGCCGTTTTTCATCATTTTGAGCATTTTTGAGCATTTTCGAAAAATGTCGAAATTTTGAAAAAAGCGTAAGGCTATAGCCTTACCGTTTTTCATGATTTTGAGCGATTTCGAAAAATGACGAAAACTGGCAAAAACGCAAGGCTATAGCCTTACGGTCTTGCACAGCATGCCGTTTTTCATCATTTTGAGCATTTTTGAGCATTTTCGAAAAATGTCGAAATTTTGAAAAAAGCGTAAGGCTATAGCCTTACCGTTTTTCATGATTTTGAGCGATTTCGAAAAATGACGAAAAATGGCCAAAACGCAAGGCTATAGCCTTACGGTCTTGCACAGCATGCGTTTTTTCATCATTTTGAGCATTTTCGAAAAATGTCGAAATTTTGAAAAAAGCGTAAGGCTATAGCCTTACCGTTTTTCATGATTTTGAGCGATTTCGAAAAATGACGAAAACTGGCAAAAACGCAAGGCTATAGCCTTACGGTCTTGCACAGCATGCCGTTTTTCATCATTTTGAGCATTTTTGAGCATTTTCGAAAAATGTCGAAATTTTGAAAAAAGCGTAAGGCTATAGCCTTACCATTTTTCATGATTTTGAGCGATTTCGAAAAATGACGAAAACTGGCAAAAACGCAAGGCTATAGCCTTACGGTCTTGCACAGCATGCCGTTTTTCATCATTTTGAGCATTTTTGAGGATTTTCGAAAAATGTCGAAATTAAAAAAAAAAAAAAAAACAAAAAAAAAAACGCAAGGCTATAGCCTTACGGTTTTTCATCGTTTTGACGATTTTTGAAAAATGACAAAAAATGACAAAACTCTCAAAAACGCAAGGCTATAGCCTTATGGTCTTGCACAGCATGCCGTTTTTCATCGTTTTGAGAATTTTTGAAAAATGTTGAAATTTCGAAAAAACGCAAGGCTATAGCCTTACGTTTCGTCACGTCATGTTATAGTATTTCATTTTATGTCGTTTTTTGATGTTTGAGGATTTTCAACTTAGTAGCACAGTTGCCACTTTGACAAATGCCAAGCGCTGCTTCCTTTAGTACTTTCCACATGGCACAATGCTTTTTGCAAACAGAAACATTGCATCTCTGGACCCTAATCTACCCTGAACAATGATCTGTGTTCAAAATTATTTGGTCACTGCTTTTGTCAAAAATAAACTCTTCCATGTGAAGGGTGTTCGCTGGAATGGACATACACATTTGCTACACAAAGTGGTTAGGCACCACTCAAAGTGAAATAACGGACATGCTTGCCTTGGACTTCTCCATTTCTGGCAACAGTGTTATTCATAGCAAATTATTCTCATTGAAACCACCCAATATGCTACAGTCTCTTAATAGATTTGGTACCTATAGTAAAACGCAGTAAGGATCTGGGGGTTATCATCTATGCATCAATGACAGAAAAATAAAGAAACCATGCAAATACAACATTGAACAGGGCACTGCAGGGAATCGAACCCCGTTCCGGTAAACCAGAAGTCCTACACAAGTGCCACAGTTTGTTTTGTTGTAACTTACAGGTCCAAAAATCAATGTTGACTGATATTTAAACCACCCTAACAAAACAAAGTCATTTCACAATTTACATTACAGGAAACAGTATTCAAGAACATTTGTACCTTTTACACACAATTTACAAAATAGTCTACAACCAAAAAACAAAATTCAACTTTAATCATTAACAAGTCCATGAACCCTAGTGATGTTTATGTCTTTATGTCTAAAGACACAAAGACCACCATCATTCACCACAAATACCTTAAGGAAGATTCCTCAGACAAAAACTAAAATATTTTATTTTTTCGTGCTCATAAAGTGCTAAAGTGCTACAAGTAAAGAGTGCAGCAGCAAACGTTTGGGTCATAGGTCCATCGCCAATGTCTCCATGATGTTTTAGCTACAAATGGCAGCACATAAGTCCACTCACACATTATAAAAGAAACTTCTCATCAACCTACATCACATACCTAACCCTAACCTAACCCTGTGTTTGTTATGTGATGCAGGCCGACTTGATGAATCCTCACAAATGTGAAGTGTTGTGAGAGAAGCCACATAAACACACATAACATACCGGGCCTGTGTTCATATGTTATGTGGGATTACGTGATTAAACCTTAGTTGCAAATTAGATCTGATATAAACACCAACAATGGTCTTATGACCTAGATGTTTGCTGCTGCACTTTTCACTTTAAGCTCTTTGAGCACTTTATGAACACAAACTAAATAAATAGATTTCCTTGGTCTCTGTTCAAGCAGTTGGCCTTAATGTTTTTGTGGAGGGATTGGTATGAAAATTACATACAACCCAAAAACAAACACCCACAACACAATTCACAATTGTCAGTATTGAAGAATTTAAGAAATTAATTCAACTAAAACATAAAAGGTTTGGTACAAATCTACTAAAAAGACTCAACACAAAAGCAAATGTGCCACAGTATGTCAGCAACACTACGAACATTGACATTAGAACACAAGATACAAGAGCGTGAACCTACATCACTTTTGGTTCTCAACTTTAAAAAAAAAAGTGAATTCCACCCATTTTCAGTCATATATTACAGACAAATGTTGAAAATGGGTGCAATTCCCCTTTAACAGCATCTACCTCGCCTGAATAGGACGGCGACTGAATGACAAGCTATGAAATAATCACATAAATGCACGTCAGACACCGGGCCTGTGTTCATGTCTGACGTGAACTCACATGATTTATGTGCAAAAGACGCAATGCAAACTAAAACTAACGCAAGACACAACCCGATTGACGCACCACAAACACTATAACTAGTGTTACAGGCAAGAAGAAAGAGGAAATAAAGGACTAAAAATCGAATAAATAAAATGCGATCAATGGAGTCTGAGACAACAAGAACAAATAACTTTATTAAAGCAAAGAATAGAGAGAAAAGATGAAGGTCGGCAAGAAACCTTGTACATCCCAAACAATTGAGCAAAAAAGTGATGAATATCTGATCTACAAGCTCACGATGCATAGATCATCCATTATCACTTTAGTGTTACACTGTCGCATGAGGTAACGCTTAATGCATTACCTCCATATAATTCAACCTTTTTGAAGGTTGAATTATATTGATACAAGGTTTCTTCCCGACAGCTAAAGATAATAATCTATGCTCACTTACCGTCAATATCAGCCAGTAAACTCACAACACACTAACCAAGGATCAAATGACAGAGTCATCATTTGCATCCTCTGTTAGTTTTCCAGAAGGAGCGTATGCAATCACCTGCATCGGCATTGCCGGATTAGCCACCACATTGCCAAGGTGCTAACATGGTAAGGACTTGGTTATGGTAGGGCTTGTGTTGCCAGATAACGCCAGCAGCGATGTGATTGCATAGAATCGCTCCTTCTAGACTTAAGCACAACATTAAGCAGGCTACATGCAGGGTTTCCCCCAGCGCTTTATTATCAGGGCGGCCGCCCTGAGTGAAGCCCGGCCCGCCTTGGCTACGCCCCCCCCCCCCCCCCCAAAAAAAAGTAAAAATGTGTCGTTCATACATGTGCATGTTAATAAAGTTATCTGCACTAAGGCTTCAAACCGAAAGTGCGATTGAAACCATGTCATTAGCAAATCAACAACGGCCGCGATCATTCAGTAGTATCAGTATCAACCGGAGCGAGTCTGATCCATGTTGACACTTCTGTGCTGTGCGCTGCCCAATCAGTGCGTATGCAGTGCTTGTGTGCACGCACACAGAGCACACGGAGTTGTTTAGCTCCCGAAGCAGTAAAAAGAACACGCATGCCGTCTGTGTCCCGCCCGACTCCCGCGGACCCCCGTCATGTCAGCCTAACCAAACGACAGCCTAACCAAACGACATCCACGCTTCATATGCTTAACGTAGTCACCCTCTCCCTGTCTGTTGAATAATTAGCACATAGGCTAGCTTGTAGCTCGTGTGTGCTGCTTCTGAGTGGTGTGTGTGTGTGTGTGTGTGTGTGTGTGTGTGTGTGTGTGTGTGTGTGTGTGTGTGTGTGTGTGTGTGTGTGTCTTGAAGCGTATTTTGCGAGTATTTTGAGGGTGACCAGATATCCCCGTTTCTGTGGGACAGTCACAGGGTGACCAGATGTCCTTCTTTGCGTGGGACAGTGTCTCATTTCAAAGACCCTGTCCCACATTGTGACTGACAGACTACAGTGGTCAATTGTCCTAAAAGTCCCCCTTCTGTTTTCTCTTGTAAAGTTTTCTCACTGTCTCTGTTAATGCTAGATGTGTTTTGCCTGTTGAAATAACAGGTGAAATACATACTAACATGAATAAATAACAAATTCATGGCTAGGGACTACTTATGGACAAATGATGCATGAGGCATTTTTAATGCCAACTGTAATGTGTTGCTGGTATGCAATTAAATGTCCCTCTCAAGTAATACTTCTGTCCCTCAAATGAACAGTTTTGGTCCACTTAAGTCTGATTGATCAATCTATTGTGAAAGAAAAATATCTACCAGTCTGCCTGTTCTGATAAGAAATGAAATATGGCCTAATAATGACATAACTGCAGTAAATGGCCATTGAATATGTGATGACCGCGAAAATGCAGTCATTCCCTTATTGACTATAGGGAATTTATAGTCATTTTTTACTGTGGCACTCTGAGTGTCAAGGAAAAAATCATGGCACTTCATGTCAAAAAGGTTGCCTACCCCTGGCCTACGGTATTGTAATTACATCACATGCACGCGCACATGCACGGACGTTGTTGGATTTGGGATAAAGGACCGTATATAGAATTTGTTATAATTAATATGATGAAAAGACTGTATATCTTCGATAGCTCTATAATGTGGAGGGCAGGCTATAATGCCCCAAACCCAAAGTTTAATATATCAGAGAAAAACCTTTTAGCTGTCCTGAAGTACAATTTGCCATAAAATAATGTTTAGCTTTAAAAGCATTTAGAAATAGTTCAAAATGTAATCCTGGAAAAGATTAAAAATGATTATGAGTAAATATACCCATAAACCCTGAGCTTTACTTACTTACAACCCAGGACAAGCTGTGAAACCAAATGGACCCAAGGATTAAAACAGTAAAACACAGTCGGCAAGTCAGTTCAGTGGAAAGATGGAAAAATACTCCGTAATATGGGGGAGATGCAAAAAGATTTATTACAAAAGCCACAGACGTCGCACAAAAATGGTGTTACATTTCTCCCAAAGAATTAATGGCGGAGACAAGCATTATATTCAATCTGTTATCAGAAAATACACGTGGCATATGATGAACTTCCTGCATGACGTTTACTGCAAAGGCTCACGGGAAATGAAGTTTTAATACAATGATGGAACTTCCGTAAATGCAAGATGGAAGATATAATGTAGTTCTTGGAAATTCCCCAACCCTTACAGCATGGTTTAAGACATAGAGAGAGACACAGTCCCACACAAATGAACAAGGTCATGTGCAGATAACATAGTCTGGGAAAGAAAACGAATAACCACAACAACTCAGTGTGTAGCAGACGAAGTCTCAACATTTCAACTGTGTGCAGAGTGCAACTTGAACATCCCTGAAAATAGCAGATCTACAAGGTGGTAAAATGAATGGAACAGATCTACAAGATGACATATGTAAATCATTCACAATTAGATTCTAAAATATAAATATTTCCAATATTTCCATCAACTCCCCCCTTTTTGAGAATGATAAAACATATGTTATAAGAAAATAAACAAACATAAAAAATGGAAAAGAAAAAAAATAAAATAAAATAAAATAAAATAAAATAAAATAATGAAAAATAACAAACTTCTCATTTGACTTATGGCTAAGTAGAACAACTCAACACATTTTGAATGGTACCCCGTTGGAGAGGGCTGAAAAGTGATGTTCCTCCCATGATGTTAATCTTCAAATCACCTCGTGATTTAGGCAAAAGTTCATATTTCCTGACCTGATGTTTTGGTCAGTTAATCTTCAACAACCCGACGATTGTCCGGAAAAAGTCTGTTAATAGTTCATTTCAACCGCGCCCTCCAGCCGCCCCCCCACAGGCCAACGAATACAGGTGTTGTAGCATGAGCACAGGTAACTGGAGGTGCTCTATTCAGACAGGTGAGCGCTGGACATGCTCACATCAGACAGATGTCGGCCTATGGTTTGGCTGACCATTTCAGTTGGCAACAGAGGTAGACGACAGGTCGTAGGAGGGTACGGGACAGTTAGTTGATGGATCTTCAGAGCTGGAGCCCCAAACAGTTCTTCCCGGTACCGTAACGAATTGTATAGGAACAAGCCTATTTCTGAGCTATTCTTACCTAGCCAATAAGACAAATATGAATCATTGATGTTGAAAATAACAAACTAAAATAATAAACAAAAATAAAATAGGATAATTTTGAGACAAATGGGAAATTAATATCAGAAATACATATACAAATATGGTAACGCACATATATATACATATATGTGTGTCAGTCAACATGTATATATATTTGAAATATTAAAAGGGTAATTTAAGCCATTGTTGGGATCTTAGGGGATAGTCGATGGAATAAAAGGACTTGGCCTTTTCAACCATATGACATCTCCCACAAAAATGACAACAAAACATAATGCAAAGCTAGCAAAATATATACTGTAACTTGAAGTATGACAACAAAGTATGAATAATAAACTGAACTAAGCTGAACTGGTCTGAGGAAACCTGAAAAACAGGGCAATCACAAGAAACAAAAGAGGTTCACCGTACGCTAACGCCTAGCAAGTCCATAGTAGCGAACACGTGATCCAATAGTCCCCCAAAGTTTAGGCTGATTGCAGAGCAGCAGGGAGCTGGATTGTCCTTGAGTTTTGTCAGGTTTCAACTGAGCAAGATCAGCAGCAGCAGATGATAAAGATGATGTAACCTGGGACACAGAAACAAACAAATACATCCGGGTGAATATACATGTATAGTATACATATATTCCAATCAAAACATCAAACAAAAATTACATGGTGAGTGTGTGTGTTTGTGAGAAAACAAATATTTAGTGATAACATTAAAAAGAAAACTTAACTAAACTGTCTGTTGCAGTCAGTGCCAGCACCCTGTTGCAATGGACAAGGGGATATTCGCGGCCATCAGGTTGAATGACGATGGACCACGAGTATCAGGACCGCAGCCGCAGATATTACAGCAGCAGAAACGGGACCATGCTGGAAAACTGGACACTGAGGCATACAGGACAGCTGAATGATGATATCTCTCTGTCTATGGAAAAACACAGAGAAAGCAAAAAAAACAAAAACATCTTGGTGAATGTATTATCATATACAAAGTACTATTGATATCCAATTATAATACAAATGACAGGGTTAATCAAAACAAAATGTCAGACTAAATAATAATCTTCCTAATTAAAATAATATTCATTAATGTTTTTGAAGGTAAATACACCAAATAATAAAATGAAAACATTTTTTGTATTATTTTTTTTAAACTGAATGTTTTGTACTATATATATATTTATATATTTTTAGCAATAATAAAATAAATCTATTTTGTACCGGAACCAGAAAGAAAAATGAGATAAAATCTCAAGATATTATATTTTTAAAATGGCACTTCCCCACCCCATCCAGGTGCAGAAATCACGGATATAACGGCAATCATAAAACAGAATATGCCCCGTAATTACTGGTAATCAAATAAGATACCACATTAAAAACAGCATAGTGTAACACACCGTACACTCTCCTAATGTCTACCTGACGTAGCGACCGTCAAACAAAGGAGTTGCTAAACCAAAAGAAATGGGATCGGTATAAAACAAATAAATAGAAATAAATAAACTGGGATAGAATCCCTTTCTCCCTGATTTGAACACAAACATTGTGTTTAAAAGTTAGAGAATAATAGTTAACTAATTAAACAAATAAATCGTGTAAAATCTTTGAAATGTTCCTTTATTGGATAATAACGACATTTAGCTATTTGAGTGACAAAAGATAAAAATAATAAAGACCCTAGTTTATTATCTACATCAGACCGGCCAAGACTGATATAAATGACAAATTTTGAGCTGAAAAAAAGTTCACTTAAGTCCTTTGGACCTCCCCTCACAGGGCGCAGTCCTGGGCTAGACCCCTTTCCACTTGAGGTCCAAACCCCAGGCTACCCTGGTGAGAAGATCTTAAGTTTCCCTGCTTCCCGGAGGCTCCTTTTCAGAACCAACCGATCACAGGGAACACTGCTCGCCTACTGATGCATTCACTTTTGGCTTACAGTGGCCTGACTGTACATTGAGCTGAGCACGACGGCCAAAGAACCGCAGTGCAACACCGTACACTCGGCCCTAAATGGACTTACTGTCACTTGTGACCCAACCGGCCGATGACCCAGTCGATAGCGATCTCCGAACCCCGTAGTGAGTGTTGGTCACCCGGCGGAAACCGACGGTCTGATCCTGACGCCACTTGGCTATGGCAATCAAAACTTTGACCGTTTTCATCAGCCTTGCCTGTTCACAGAGTCCATTAAAATAAGGCACTTGCTAGGTGTGGGCTGTCGCCCACGTACCACGCCTTTGCCCACAACATCATACACATGTGACAAATGCAACACAGTACGCAACCAAAAGGGCCCAACGGCCAGGTGCCAGTGCAAAGTAGACAAATAACATATGCCTACCCACTAGACACACCAAAGGCGCGCACAATCATGCATTTGTCCCATGTATATAATGCGACAAAGACGCCGACTAGAGGATACCACAGTAGGATGTTAATTCACCCTTCACTAGACACGGGGGTCTTCAGTAAATCACCCCAGCACTATAGCGAGTTTTTAACGTGTCCTCGGAGCCTCACGACCCCACTGTCCCCTGTTAGCCACTAGGTTCCGGGGAGCCCAATCCCCTCCCTAATGGCACCCGCTCTGTGCACACAAGCTATGCCAAAAAGTTTGAAGTTAGGAGATATAGTTAGTAGGACGCTGCGCCTCATCCTGAATAATAGTAATGTTGAAATAAATAAATAAATAAAATAAAATGATAGTTGACACTCATTTGCCAGGAAAAAATAAAAATAAAATTTTGGAATATTAGAATACATGAAAAAAATTATTTTAGAAAACTTGTCAATTTTCTATCGATAAAAGAATAAAACATGGATACTAAAGGAATTATTGTATATAATAGATAAAGTTATGGTTGTCTGCTTGAGGAAGTAGCGACCATAAAGTCTATGTTTGTCGTCAGTCATGAGTTGTGTAAATCTGCATCAAACGTCCAGTTGAGCGAATCTACAGTCTATGTTTGTCCTAAACAAATTAAAAATATTTTAACACTGGATTAAGTACGGCGAAAAAATAATGTTCCTAATTTAGAGATTAAGTAGTTACCACGGCGGCCGTACGAGAGTTCTCACGAACACGCACACATGGAGGCACACACACATCGATGAGACGACAGAGACAAGCACACGCACATGCACACACATACATGCACGCACGCACACACTCATACACAGACAAGCACTACTTCCTTGCATTCCTCAACAGATAAGACAAAAACTCCCAAATAACACATTTAAGCAAGCGAGCGCGGACGAAAAATAGCGTATAAAAATGCGTTGCCTAAATTAAATTGGGTAAAAAGTATGTTGAAAATGTTGCCTCAGTAAAAATATTGTTTTAAGTAGTGAGAAAAGTAATTTGGAATCCTAAATAATGAGTGTATGAATCGCGGATCGTGACGACCATACATGGTTTAAATTTACGACTGAGGGTTCACAGTAATAAATAACATAGCAACACTATGACCAAGAATTAGTGTTGTATAGACTATAAATTATGAATTCAGATAAGGTTTATTACTGTACTTAACTCAAGCAGGCAGGCAGGCAGGCAGGCAGCCAGCGGCAGCGGGGTGGGTAGACCGGGAAGGGATCGGGTCCGTGGGAACCAGGGACCACCAGGGACCCCCCAAGGAATCCCCCGGACACCGGTGTGGTGTGGACGTCTGTTCCAAAAACGGCGGGCTTGGTTGACATAATACGTCATCGTATTCCCAAGAACTGACTCAGAACATGTCGACTGGTGTCTTAAAAAGTTTCAGTCCGGGTGAAAAAAAGAAAAAAGAAAAAGAAAAGGGAAAGGGCGCTTTGGTTCGACTTCTGTCTGGACCATAAATTATGGATCTCATTAGAAGCCGGTCTCGAAGATGACCAAATTGATAAATAAGTGCGCTAGTTTGTAACAGGCGAGGAGGATCAAATTGTTAAATAAGGCGCTGGTTCGACTCCGTAGGAGAGAATAAATAAAATTTAAAATCTCCTTAGAAGACCGGCGAAGAAGGATCAAATTGTTGGATTTGGGATAAAGGACCGTATATAGAATTTGTTATAATTAATATGATGAAAAGACTGTATATCTTCGATAGCTCTATAATGTGGAGGCAGGCTATAATGCCCCAAACCCAAAGTTTAATATATCAGAGAAAAACCTTTTAGCTGTCCTGAAGTACAATTTGCCATAAAATAATGTTTAGCTTTAAAAGCATTTAGAAATAGTTCAAAATGTAATCCTGGAAAAGATTAAAAATGATTATGAGTAAATATACCCATAAACCCTGAGCTTTACTTACTTACAACCCAGGACAAGCTGTGAAACCAAATGGACCCAAGGATTAAAACAGTAAAACACAGTCGGCAAGTCAGTTCAGTGGAAAGATGGAAAAATACTCCGTATTATGGGGGAGATGCAAAAAGATTTATTACAAAAGAACCCACAGACGTCGCACAAAAATGGTGTTACATTTCTCCCAAAGAATTAATGGCGGAGACAAGCATTATATTCAATCTGTTATCAGAAAATACACGTGGCATATGATGAACTTCCTGCATGACGTTTACTGCAAAGGCTCACGGGAAATGAAGTTTTAATACAATGATGGAACTTCCGTAAATGCAAGATGGAAGATATAATGTAGTTCTTGGAAATTCCCCAACCCTTACAGCATGGTTTAAGACATAGAGAGAGACACAGTCCCACACAAATGAACAAGGTCATGTGCAGATAACATAGTCTGGGAAAGAAAACGAATAACCACAACAACTCAGTGTGTAGCAGACGAAGTCTCAACATTTCAACTGTGTGCAGAGTGCAACTTGAACATCCCTGAAAATAGCAGATCTACAAGGTGGTAAAATGAATGGAACAGATCTACAAGATGACATATGTAAATCATTCACAATTAGATTCTAAAATATTAAATATTTCCAATATTTCCATCAGACGTGCACGCGCACGAGCACAGACTCGAAGCCTCACCACCTTGACTAACCAATTTTCTGGGGGAAACACTGACATGCTACCATAATGATAACAGACAAATCGCATAACCTCCACATCACATCGGTACACACAGAGAACTAGGGCAATAGATGGGAGAGAAGGAAAGGAAGAAAAGAATTTAAAAAATAAAATGAACATAAAAAAAAAAAAAAACTCTGACCACAAAAAACAGATAACTTTATTAAAAGCAAACAATAGAGGCGAAGGGAGAACTGACACTAGAACAGTGTGTACACATGCGATGTGGACAGGCTGACAGATTTAAAGTGTTTAACAGGAACGCATCTTAGCATTTAACCACTTTTAACCATTTATTTCAAGTTTGACTGTTGAAAAATCAGATCTTCAAGCCCATAGCCCGTCACCGAGTGCCATGATATGAGCCTGTAAGTAGATTATATGCCCCATAGTGGCACGGGACGTGGACTGGCATTATACTCTGCGAGAATGACAACCTACGGTATGGTAGCATGTAGCTCACTTATCAAAAGGTTCACTAACCTTTCACTGCTAACAGCACCCAGCAGTGGAATCATTGGTTCACCTTCAGCGGCAACAGCAACCCAGCAGCAGCAATGGCAAACAGTGGCAATGGCAACCCAGCGGCGGCAACGTCAAACAGCGGCAACGGCAAACGGTGGCAGCGAGTCTGTACCTCCAGTCAGCTTCACTTTCTGAAACCATAGGAAGAAAGACAAACGTCAGTTTGGCCGACAGGATGATATTTTGGAAGTCATAGCATAACAGGACTGCATCACCATTATTTAGGTTTTTCTTGAAAAAGTTAATACAATAGGGGTGTAAGCACTCCTATTCACAAGGATGTGAATCTCATTCGTGGAAAAAAAGTCTGAGAATCAATCTCCAACTCTATGGGGAATACAGAGGTTTAACCCTCATACTTTCAGGGACCTGAAAGCAGTACAATGACCCTAAAGTATCTCGAATTTGTAGAAAAAGCTTAAACGTGGTGAAACACAACTTGTCAAGTTGTGTTTCACCATGTTAATGATTTTCCTTGAAAATGGGTGGAATTCCCCTTTAATTGCAGATTAGGATAACTATAGTGACCAGCAGGTACGACACCCAGTATAGTATAAATATACTCCGTCTTTTGCAAAAAGAAAAAAAAGAAAAGTGAGCAATTAATGTGCAATTAATTGCAGTTATTTGTTTGGACATAAGCATTTTAACATGTTATAATGGTGACACAGCCCTATAGGTTTCTACTAACCGCAATGTAATTCTAGTCTTTCATAATTGGGCTAAATCTCTGCATGTGATTCTTTTCTAAGCACTGGAGTTTGGAAGCGCTCCTCATTAGTCACTGAATGGTCCTGCGTACCATCTGTTTAGAATGTGCACATAATGCATGAGGCACCAGCCCAACCAGTTAATAGTAGAGTGTGCCTACCAAGTCCAGCACATGTATTTTACTGACAGAAAGTAGCTCATAACATGTCTATGGATTTTTATCGAATAAACTCTTTACAGATAGAAAGATGATCATGCAACGCGATGTTGGTGAGCTGTTGAATACCACATCCAGGGGTTGACACTAAGGTCTCCGAGGCACTTGCCCATCGGGCAAGTGCAAGTCAGGTTCTACTTGCCCTCGGGTCATTTTCACTTGCCCCCCAGGTTCCAGGTGGTCCCCAGTTAAGTTGTATTGTAAGATGTAACTCTTGAGAACGTAAAAATGAAACCAAATGGACCCTTGCGGGTCCATTTGGTTTCATTTTTACGCTCTCAAGAGTTAAAATTCATCATCTTAATTAGCCCAGGTCTACACAACTAGAGAATGTAGAAGTTTAGGTCATCTTGATGTGTATGTTAATTTGCCTGTTTTGTTTCCCAAATCCAGCCTGGAATTGTGGATAGCTAGAAAGCAGGGAAAGACAGAGAGGCAGAGTGCAATGACTGCCTTCAAGACAAATTTATCTTGTGTTGTGTTATAGTGCACTGAGGTGCACACTTGCCCGATCGGGCAACCAGGTAGCAGTCTTCACTTGCCCCACCATTTTTTTTTACTTGCCTCGGGCAAGCAGGCAAGTGTTAGTGTCAAGCCCTGCACATCGCAGATGAAGATTCTTGTTATAGGGAGTTGATGGACTGAATTGCAACTCTAGATTCAGCCCAATTATAAGAATCTAGGTTGCATTGCGGCTATGTTTCTACTACAGTCACATGTAATGCAGGTTCATACCATGGGAGGCCTGGTGCTGCTCAGGTTGAAGACAGTCAGTATGAACAGTTCAGTCCATTACACCAGCTGTTCCCTGAAGACACCAGCCAAGATCACATGAACCTGTAAGGCAAAAAAAAAAGATTCTCTGTTAACAGATTTTATATGTTGTAGTTAATAAAAATGGAAAATCAAGTCCTCAACATCCACAATACATGATAACAGGCCCACGCAAGTTCAGAAACCTAACTTGGAAATTATTAATATCGATTGGTATTGTATCCCATGTCGTTTTTATCATTTACTGATCACTGACTTTACAACAAGGTATGGCTTGATAAACATGTGGGTAGCATTAGGTTTAACTACTGAAAGTATTACATTTAGCTATTAAAATAAATCATATTAACACTAGCCATTAAAAGTGTTAGCTATTAAACACATTAGCATGTGAAAGCATGTCAGGTCACTTTTACTCTTCATGGCAAACCATAGGTAACCAAAGGCTACATTTGGTTACATTTAAAAAAAATATTGAACATCTGAGTTACTAAATTTGCATAAAGTCCACATGCACAACACACTGGCCTGTTATCTTTCCTAATGGTACCAATGAGACATCAATACAGCATGGAACTGTTCATTAAACCAGACATTTAGTTTTAGATCTGAGAGGCTAAAGGGAATCAAAGTCTGTGTGGCTAAAGAGCAGTGAATAGATAATTGACCCTGGTATCAAACTGGTTGAAAAACACTGCAATCAACAACCAAGAGCCCTTTAAAGCCACAAAGTTTAAACAACAGCGTTAAAGTGAAACAATAACCGTGTGCTTCTCAAACAAACATTTCATCTAAACAAACATACCTGAACAGCCATGGCAGAGCAGAGAGCCTGCTGCTCGCACGGCCTTCCTTTTAAACCCTAAGAGTTGCGACATTGAGGGTCAGAAAATGAACAGCAACCCGAGGAGGGACAAACTGAACTACATTGTTTTCAAATATAAGAGCTATTTTAGGGCATGTGTGCAACATGTCAAGTACAGTAACACACTAAAGTTAAACTAAAGTCTCTGTAATTATTATATTTTTGTATTATTTTATATTATATTGTTGACACAGCTCAAACACAACTATCTTTAATTTACTTTTACTTGTCAGTGAGACTCCCCCTGAATTGAGTAGTTCAGCCAAAGTGGCTGAACTACTCCATTCAGCCACTTTGTGTCGCTGTTTACTCAAAGATTGTTTGATAATGCCCTTCAGTTTGAGCATGGAGTATTAATATAAACCAAAAGATAGTAAAATGATTCATAAAGAGAAACAAACATATTTTATTAGGTAAAAAAATGATAGTAATAAAAGAAGTAGCAGACAGAAAGTAGGCTACTGGATTTCCTTTTACTAGAGAGAGAGAGCGTGGTGAAAACACAGAAAGAAAGAAAGAAAGAAAGAAAGAAAGAAAGAAAGAAAGAAAGAAAGAAAGAAAGAAAGAAAGAAAGAAAGAAAGAAAGAAAGAAAGAAAGAAAGAAAGAAAGAAAGAAAGAAAGAACTAAATGGGAATTCCACTCATTTTCAACATTTTACTATGTCATTAATATACGACTGGACATCTGAGGTCTGGAAAAACCTCACCATGTAAATGGATTTCTTTAGACACCTTTTTCCCCTCATAGGCATGTGACATCATCAACATGGTTCTCCGTTTTGGTAGCTCATAGTGTTAACTTATCTTCATGGCAAAATAAACACACACACACACACAACACACACACACACACACACACACACACACACACACACACACACACACACACACACACACACACACACACACACACACAATAAAACAAGCAGTATGGACAATTTATTGTCAAGGCCGTCCGCTTGCAGCAGGTTGTCTAGTAGTCGGTAATGTTGGTGGCTCCTATTTTAATGTTTTGATGCATTTCTTTTGCACAACAAAAGTGAAACAGCCCTCTTCAGAAATTTAATTTACAATTTGACTTTGGAAAGTCAAAGTCAAATCCTGACTGTGTGGGGTCTGGAGACTGGAGTAGGAATGACATAATATATGACATAATATACAGTATATATTATTTTAGTATTTATGTCATATATTATATCAATATATATTAGATTAGACATTTTAATATTTGTAGGCTACATTTCTCATCCATTTTTTTTTTACCTCCACTATGATTTCACCTCCAAGATGTGTTGTTTCTGAAATGAACAAGTTGGCGACTATTCTAAGTGTAACAGATTTCAGACTTGATGTAGTTGTATTGATTGTTGATGATAGTTGATTTTCACTGAATGCATCTTGAGTACATAACCTTAACAAGAAGAAACATTATGGTACACTCTCTTTCTTTTATATTGTTTCTTTTTTATTTGAAGTGAGTTATCTTGTTGAATATACAGTAATGACATTTAAAACGACTTAAAAGGATCAGAGCAATACAATGACATGACTGACCAGCAATAAAAGCATTGGTACATGCATCGGCCGTAGGTATACGGCAAACATTTACTATATGCGTATGTTTCACAAAGTAATGGAAGAGGTAGTGTTGCTTTTACTCCTAACAGGGATGTCCACTGTAGCTGTCGGGTGGAAACAGGGGCGTTTTTGCCATTAGGCAGACTAGGCAGTTGCCTGGGGCACCAGGCACATGAACACATGTATGTTCTTTAGTTTAAAGGTAGGGGAAGTGATTTGAAATTCATGGTGTAGTACCAGCCTGGTGCACTAGGGGCCCCCAAAAGTAGCTACACTATGTGAACCTGCTGCTCTCTCCTGATTGGAGGAGAATTGTGGTGACCTGGGGAACTTTTATTAGCTCCTCTGCTAACGTGGGGGAGGGGGAAACTCCATATGTGGTTTCCACACCTTATAATAGAGCATTTTAACAGAAAAAAAAATATTTTTTGGGTGATATCTGACAAAAGTGAAATCACTTCCCCTACCTTTAAAAATAGTTCACATTTTAATCTCTGGAGGGGCGCCGTTTTACTGTGCTTGTCATAGGTATGACGTCACAGGAGATTTTCCCTGGAGCCCCCCTTACCAAATGGACCCTTACGGGACCCTTACGGGTCCATTTGGTAAGGGGGGCTCCAGGGAAAATCTTGTCTGGGGCTCCAAATTGCTTAGAAATGCCACTGGGTAAAAACTATAACTATAACGGCTCTTTTGAACTGCCTACAAGCAGATACAGCTGCAAAACTTTTAATTGGTTAAACATTCCCAAACCCATGACACGTACTTAACCAATTTCACTTTCAAAACAATTAAAAACATAGCAACTGCACAACAAACAGCTATTTTTTTGTGTGGACATTAGTACGAAGAAAGGCACTCATTTTCCAAGGTTTTTCGCCCGACAGCAACAATATCATACGTTTATTAATCCCCCCTCAGCCCTGAAACAGCTCTTGGTTTCTGTTGAACTTTCACGGTGACCCATGAGGGTCCATTTGGTGTCCACTCTGAGACAGTGTAAAGTAGTTCTATTCCATTGTTTCTCAAAGTGCAGTCCGGGGACCACCACAGGTTCAAATAGACCCATATGGGACTATCATTTTGAGAGTGTAGAGATGGCCCGTGACTCCGTGAGGGACCTTTTGATTCCATTTGTACATTGAGCTACATTTATTATTTCCGTGTCTGTTCTCTTAGAGTGGACAACAAAACGGATGGCATTGGATGCAAAAAGAAGATTATAAAACAATTATACGTCTACTATAAAATGTTATAATACACAACAGCATCAATCAAAGTTGTAAATGGCAGTAAACAATACATGTAGGCCTATTCTTCGGCCTATAACACTTAAAATGTATTTTAAAAGGGTTACTAAACGGTAGTACATGTAATTCAGTGTGATAAATTAGAAGCCATTGTTCTGGTATTAATAGAAAGTACATTTTCAAATCTTGTTTGAAACGGTCAAACCCACTGATGATGATGAACTAATCAGTGCAGAGTAGTCTCTGAAGGAATGATGTCATATTATATTGAATATTAGTGAGAACCACTTGAATAGACCTGCACAGTGACGTCACCGCCCCTGTTCCAGAAACGGATTCCCCATTCATTTTTCTCATAGACTTTTCGAAAATAATTTATACGAAGACAACTACGTGGCGGACAAAGCCAACTCGGGTCGTGACGAATCATGATGGCACATACAATCTTTTGGGACAATCAAATAATTTCTAAGATGAAAAACGAAACAAAAAGTCTTGCATCATGCCGTTTTCTACTTCTTGCTAATTAGATATTATATAACCATATTGTGTGTGTTGTCATGATTTGTCACGACCCGAGTTGGCTTTGGCCGCGGCGCAATCGTGTTTTTATTAACCATTTTCGAAAAGTCTATGAGGAAAATGAATGAGGAATCCACTAGAGGAACAGAGCTGGTGACGTCACTGCGCAGGTCTATTGGAGGTTGATAATGGGTGAACCTCTCCAAATATGTTTAGTTAGTCCATAGTGCTCAATAATACAAGTGCAAGTGCTAAGTATTAATACTGATCCCATTGTTGAACAATACTTTGGACGGAAGGTGATGTGTGTGTGTTCTATGGAAAACACAGTCAATACCAGATCAACATCTGTCAGGTTGAATCCCCACATTAAGTAACCGATCGCAATTAAAAGTATATTCATTGTTTTCTTCTTTTGTGAACAACAATCTTTGGACCAATGTTACATACAGTATATATATAATATATATATATATATATATATATATATATATATATATATATATATATATATATATATATATATATATATATATATATATATATATATATATATATATATATATATATATAATATATATATATATATATGTGTGTGTGTGTGTGTGTGTGTGTGTGTGTGTATGTGTATATAACACTCATAAAAGTACAGCCATGAATAATATGGCTAGAGAGAGCTTGCCAGAAGGTCCCAGGTTGGATTCTCAGCTGTTTTGAGATGAGCAAGATACCCTATGTGTACACTTTCAATGCTTCCTATTTCTTCCCCCAAAGTTGTTGAATATCCAAAACAGAAGAGCCACAGGGGGAGAAATATTCTGTTCTTCATGAAAATGTTTCCATCCACCAATGCAAATGATCCACACCCGTAGAAGTCAAACATTTAGCATGGATCCAATCATCAATGGTTTCATATGAGGTCTAACTGTGCAATCACACGAAACAGTTATCATGCCTATTTGGTTTGATTCTGTCACTGCTTTACAATGGGTTCAGAGCTGGTTGGTTGCCATTCAAGGATTTCTGCAAAAGAATGATCTGTTCCCATGGTAAGGCATTGTCAGAATCCACCCTCATAGGCAGAATTAAAGCTCTTTGTGTGACCCAGAGCAGTTCACCCAAGACATGACTGTATTTTTATCATTTACCTGCCTGGTGTCTGAGAGTTTAAAATTGTAAAACATTTCTTAACAGTGAATAAAAAAAATGAATTGATATGATGACGTCAAAGACACCAGAGCAATAGTCACGTCTCAAGCTTCTTCCATAGAGGAAGGCGTTATGGTGGCTTCACTGAGGCTCCATGGAGGTTTTTAGACCAGTGCTCTAGTCAGGAAGGACAGAGAGGCTCCCAGAGCCAGACCCAGGGACAGGAAGAAGGCCATGATGGCTCCTGCTGTCTCTGCTTCATGGGGGAGAACGTTCCTGAGGAGAACAGTGAAGAAAAGTCAATGTACAATGCATTGAGATGAGAATATCCTTGTAAAAACAAACTACAAACACACACAGGCACACACGCACGCGCACACACACACAGGCACAAAGAATCTCAAAGAATCAAGAATCTACGATTGATTGACCTCATGGTCTTTAAGAATTTTGTGTATGCGCATTCAGACAGATTTATGATCCTAGATCAGTGGTTTTCAACCGGTGGACCATCCGGGGACCACCAGTGGTCCTTGAGAGGGTTCCAGGTGGTCCCCAGCTAAATGATGGACAGATGGTTAACCAGATGCAACTCTTTGAGAGCGTAAACATGATACCAAATATGGTTCTCAAGAGTTAAAATATTCATCATCTGAATTAGCCAGACACAACTAGAGAATGTAGAAGATGAATGGTCATTTTTGATCTATGTTTGCCTGTTTTGTTTCCCAAATTCAGCCTGGTATTGTGGACAAAAGCAAAAGAAATCTTTAGTTTTGGAGTCTGCGGGGATAAAATGTCCTCAAATGGTGCGGAACGCGCATGTTTGAATTCGATGTGGCAAATGGTTCTCGAGGTATTAAGTGCAATACAGCCATACACACATACCGGTAGGTATACAGAGAGACTACACAGACATTTATAGATTGATACAGGGACGGATCTAGGCATGGGGGTTGGTGGGGGGCTGTAGCTTTATGCATGCTGTGTGCCTGTTGCAACTTCAACAATAACTGATGTTATTGATGTTTACTTGCCTAATATAATAAAAAGTCCTGTACAAGATACAAATCTTTTGGGTCACAGAACTAAAGAATTTAAACTAAAATGGTATGGTGCGGCTTCATCGCCTGTGTCACGATGAATCTGCCCTCGTACCATTTTCGCCTGCCCCCCCAATTGGGAAATATTGGATAGATGGATAACAATGCCAATTTTCTGTCGTTCCTACTTTGGTCCGAAGCACATGCAGAGGCTGGCCAGGTATCCGTTGGTGAAGGCGAACAGGATCATGAAGACGATGAACCAGCCGTCGTGGGCGAAGTAGACGGGCAGGTTGGAGCGTGGCTGGATGTTGCACAACATGAAGAGAGGGACGAACAGCACGCGGGCCAAGATGGACAGAGGCAACAGTTTGCTGTCCTTGCCGGGCTAGAGGGACAAGGTGGACAGATGGATGAACGGACAGGTTGGAAAGGCGGACAGACAGAGGTCTGCAAGCAGACAGGAGGTACTGTATGTGACAGTGTTTAAAAAACATTCTCTACCGTGCTTGTGGTGTTTTAACTTTCATTGAAAAATAGCAGACGATGGCATGCTATTTTGGGGGAGAATGTGAGAATGCAGCACAAATCTTTCAGTATGTTCTTTCACATTGAATGTTTTGTAGAATCTACAATGTCAGGACGAAATGTTAGTGCATACTATAAAAAAAACATGGCAGGTAGCTAGCCTACGTTACGAAGTGCGAAATTACCAAAATGACGGCAACCCTTCAAGGAGAATTCAACACCAAAACACATTGGCTTCACATTCATTCAAGTCACAGGAATTGAATGAATCAATTCCTGTGACTTGATTCATAATGAGATCACCATGAGGTTAGTTGCAGTGCAGCCTTTGTTGCTGTTGCGCCAGTGCAGTTAACATGGCCGCAGGTTGCCTTTATTCTAATGCGAGTATTTTTGTAACTCCGAACTTTTTTTCTTTTCACACATCACATTTTAATAGTATACTGATAAACATGCTTGAGTTTTATGTCACTCTGGAGCAGACTTTACCCGTAATCCCAGAGGTAATCTATTTCTCTTCCTCTCCTCCCCTCCCTTTTGCCACTCTCCTCTCACTACGGTCCAAACTCTTGTGTTGGTGCTGGCTAACTTTTTAAAAATCATGTAGTGAGGAAAATGAATTGGGGGACCCTGCTTTAGGGTCTGTTTTATGCCGTGGTTTGTTCTCCCATGTTACGCTGTATACCTTATATACACATTATCGTCCAAGTATGTATTACAAACGTTTTTGTTTACGTTGTGAGACACATTTGTCATGTTACACAGTACTCACCCACATACACACAGCAGTGAGGCTGCGGCCAGCCCAGTCACACAGATTGAACAGCAGGAAACAGGAGACTGGGATGAAATAAACCTCTGGAAAAAAAAAAGTTTTATAAATTCACTGGTCGTCATTTGTTTAGTTAATTACAGTAGTCCATAGATTACACACATGCACATATATGGTAGCCTGACCTCAGTCTGAATTATCATTTCGTTTCACTTCATTATTCAGACTGAAGTCCCTCTCTAGTCTCTACCACTGCAGTTTCTGGGATGGTGCTGGGATTGGATTTCCAACCCGCACAAATGGCGCCAAAGGCAGGGAAGCCAGTCCTTGAATCACAGGGAAAAAAATAAGCTAGTATTTTTTAAGGTGCTGATTCAGGGCTGAGCCAGGCTACATATATGGATTAAGGTGTGATTTTATTATACTGTATGTAATGGATAATTGTGTGAGTGTCACTGATTAACCACCAGTGTTGGTCAATATTACTTGGGGAAGTAACTTCTTTACTTTACTCGTTACCCCTTAGACAAAGTAATATCATTACTTTACTTATTACTGGAATCGGAGAGTAATATATTACATATTACATTATTACTTTCCTGAAAACAATGCCAACAAAATCCGACATTGTAAATGTCTTTCTTAGATGAAAAAATAAAAATAAAAGGAGCAGAGAGAAGCAATGAGAACATTTTAACCTTGAATCACAAAACAGACCTGCAAATAACATTTGCACAATTCACAATTGTTTTCAAAGACAGTTGAGGTCTTGTATTTAAAAATAAAATACAAAATAAAGCAGCAAGCGATTTGTAGTGTACATAACTGTGCGCAGGATGCAGCGTGTGGACTGGATCTACAATCTAGTGCACATCTCTGTTGTTACAGTACCCGTCGATAGCTTGTAAATCTGTTCTATTTTTGCATGCAACAACAAGCTCATTTTAAAAAAGTAACTTGGCGTTACTTGCAAAGTAATGCGTTACTTATTACCCATTTTTGCAGAGTAATCTCGTTACTTTACTTTTTGGAGCAAAAGTAATAATATTACAGTAATATGTAATCTAAAATTATGTGAGTGTCCAACACTGATTAACCACACAACCACATTGACACGACCTGAAACATGGTGGGTGCACGCGTCATGAAAGTAAAGTGTCCCACCAGCCAGCTTCTGACTGGCTGCAGCACAGTCAGAAAAGAAGGAAGTGAGTTGTTGATCCAGTGCAATCTATTTTCGGGTACTGAATTGTCTATTCCTTGCTCAAATGTTTTCAGAAACATTTTTGAGAACAAGATTTACCGGTAGCTGTAAGAATACGAATTAGAATGAAGCCGGGGACCACCACGGTTACCCTTAGCCTATTCCATTCCAAGTGATATACAGTACATAGAGTCGGCACATTCATTTCCAAAGAATGAGGACTCAATCAGGAAGGCTTTAATGAGACTATAACTTCCTTTTCTATGAAATGTCTTCACTTCAATCAGACTTCTCAGTAACTGACAACATTGATTTGCTTCCATGGAACATATTGGAGAAAAGCTTTAGTGTGCTGTTCCATGGAAGGAAATACAAAATGTTCATTTGCTTAGTTTGCCACATTTCTAAACGCATGGCCAGGGTCAGGGACCACATGGAATACCTTCATGGACCACCAGTGGCCCACTGACCACCTGTTGAAAACCTGCATTGTTCATGAATGCCATGTTTACCAGTTCTTGCCATGTCATGTGTTACTTAATTGTCGGTGTTGCATTTTAAAAATAACACCTTATAGCTCACAATGGGACGCAATGTGACACAACACAAACTTGTGTATTACTATAAGAGCCATAGATTGATTGTTACTGCTAAGTTTGAACTTAGTATGAACTGGAGCAAATGCAGGCGTTCACAAATACCAGTAAAGATAATCTGGTAATGCACCTATAAGTACCGTAATTTCTGGACGCACCTGTATATAAGCCACACCAGCTAAATTTGGGGCAAAATACTGATTTTTCCTTGTATAAGCCGCATCTGATTATAAGCCACACCAGGCAATAAGCTTCATGTTAGACCAGTGGTTTTCAACCTTTTTGATCCCAGGGCCCACTATTTATTCAGCATTTGAGCCAGAGACCACGATTTAACAACATCTTCACCCCACAGACCCCAAAACTAAAGATTTCTTTTGGTTTTGTTCACAATTCCAGGATGGATTTTCACAAACAAGAGGCAAAACATCAAAATGAGACCAAAATGAACATGACTTATTAATTAAGTGGTGCTAATTTAGATGTTGAATATCATAACTCTTGAGAGCGTAAAAATGAAACCAAATGGACCCGCAAGGGTCCATTTGGTTTCATTTTTACGCTCTCAAAGAGTTACATCTGGTTAACCAACTTTCCATCATTTAGTCTGTGGAGCCCACCTGGAACCCTCTCCCCTGTGTTACCTGTAAAAATATATAGATTAGCCGCACTGTTCTATAAGCCACAGGGTCCAAAGCATGTGAAAAAAAGTAGCGGCTTATAGTCCAGAAATTACGGTAATGCTTTTAACCATAGCATGTTATGGTGCTCTCATAGTGCCTTTTTTGGTTTTGGCCCTCACAAGTCTGGTAATACAGTGTGTACAGTACACACACACACACACGCGCACACATGTACACACACACACATACCCCAGGCCCCTCCATTGGCGATGGTGGACTTAGCGTCGGCGGTGACAGCTGGGAAGGTTCCTATGGTAATGGTGAAGCAGAAACACACAGACACCGCTAGCACCCAGATCTGAAACATACAGAGGTCAAAGGTCACAATTCACTACTGTAAATACTCTGAAATTGCAAGTTAATGTGGACATGTTAACATTAACAAAGGCGTGTGAATAAATAAAAACATAGCAGGCACAGCCTACGACGTTTCCACTTGACAGTGCTGATGAAATAATAGCATGTGAACGTGAACTGAACGGAGCTGACCTTCTTGAAGATGGCGGCCATGGATACATTTTGCTTGGCATTGTTTTCTGATGGTCTGTCATCTCCAGTGTTCTCTACAGAGGAGGAGAAGTATTATTAACACACAAAAAAGTTATTTTGAAGCGCCAGATCTCCTAAACAGCATGTGCGATGACGTCATGCTGTTTCTGGTGTCTTGACTAACCTGTCCTCTCACGATCTGAGCAAAAAGTTCCGGGTCAAAAGTCAGGAAGTGACGTCTAGCCCTAGTGGATCTACCCGTGCGCCCACGACATTCAGGGGCAGATTCTCAGGAGAGGCTTTTGAATGCATTGGATTGAATGAGTGCGAATGGGACAAAAAAAAAGTTGTCACGGCAATTCTCTCCCAAATGGAAGTCAACAACGGGATCTTTATCAGACGATGCACTCGGACTAATAGATGGATTAAAGAATGAAATCTACATTTTGTCGTGTTCTGCGCCTTCGTCGTGACAGGCACACGTTGTCGGACAGTAAGAAAACGATGACCGCGGGATCGGCAGTCTGTGTGTTAAGAGTACCCAACAGTACTAGTACTAAAATATATATATATATATATATATATATATATATATATATATATATATATATATATATATATATATATATATATATATATATATAGTACTAAAATATATATACTGTATATCCATTCTGTACTGTACTTGTGGTGTTTTAACTTTCATTGAAAAATCGCAGGCGTTCACGGCTCATAGCGCGCCACTCTGAGCCGTGAACACCTGCTATTTTTGGGGAGAATGGTAGAATTCAGCACACATCTTCCAGTATGTTCTTTCAGAGCGAATGTTTTGTAAAATCTACAATGTCAGGACGAAATGCATTGAAATAACATTTTATTTTGATATATTATCTTGAACTAGTCCTATACCCGTTGTGTATTATATGATCTGGAAATTATATGCAGATCAGATTGATTGGGAGGGAAGTGTTGATGTTGGAAAGTTGGGTGGAACTTGGATCACAAAATGAATGTCATATGGTTACCGTTAATGTTAATGTTAATGTTAATGTTAGACTTTAATGTTAATGTTAATGTTAATGTTAATGTTAATGTTAATGTTAGACTTTACTCATTGTAGGGCATTCACTTGTCGACTAGTTGCCTGTCGACTAGTCGCCTAGTTTACTAGTCGACTAGTCGACTAGTCGTTAATGTACCAGGTATTAAAAATAATTATATTAAAAAAGAAAAAAGGTGGGGGCGGGAAAGGGGAAGCCTTGCCCCTGACCTCCTGGGCTCCCGGCACTTGTTTTAAGCCAGGGGCAGACTCTACTCGAAGCGAAGCACCTTTCTGTGGCAGAGGCGAGCGTTGCGCTCATGTTATTATAATGTTTGTTATTGTAAAAGGATAACTACACTGGTGACTATAATCCAGCTGAGATTTATGTTGTAACACTAAAACAATATTAATAATAATAAAAATAATAATAACTCAGTTTTTATTAATTTCTTATCGACTAGTCAACAAGTAACAACAAGGTCGACTAGTGGTTTTACTTATTGACAATCGACTAGTCGACTAGTTGGTTAATGCCCTAACTCATTGTGACTGTAAAAATTAAACCAAAATGGTTTGGTTTAATTTATTTTTACACTCTCAAGAGGTAAAATATTCATTATCTGAATTAGTCAACACAACTAGAGAATGTAGAAGATTAATGGTTATTTTGAGCTGTTATGTTTGGCTGTTTTGTTTCCCAAATCCAGCCTGGAATTGTGGACAAAAGCAAAAGAAATATTTAGTTTGGGGTCTGTGGGGTTTGAAATGTCCTCAAATGGTGGTCTGTGGCTCAAATGCTGAATAAATAGTGGGCCCTGGTGTCAAAAAGGTTGAAAACCACTGTTTCATGTGAAAAACTTTGGAGTTGCCCGCCCTGCCATTCTTTCAGCCCACCTTAGTAGGGCTAGCTAAATCTGGCATGGAGACACTGTAGAAGGGAGCAAGACAGTAGGACAGCTGAAAGGAAGACAGCATAAGAAAGACAGACAGGCAGTGGGACAGACAGGCAGACAGACAGACAGTAGAAGCCCTTAGGGAGAACACATACAGCTACAGTCTCTCACTACCTTTCTTCATCAGGTCCAAAGTGTTGTCTTCTTCATCGTTTCTTTTATTAGCATTGCTATCCTGGAAATACTGGTAGAACTCCTGTGGAATATAGTTGGTTTAGTTTAGTGTACTTTAGTTTATTATACATACCATGTAGGCCTACTATACTATAGCCTGTCTTTTTCCCCCTGATTTCGTCATTTTTCGAAAATCCTTGAAAACGCCGAAAAACAGCATACTATAGTGTTGTTTTTCCCCGATTTCAACATTTTTTGAAAATTCGCAAAAACTATGAAGACCATGAGACCTTGTACCATGTACTATAGCCTGTCTTTGTTTCCCCCGATTGCAGATTTTTGAAAAAAACAAAACGCAAAACTATGAAAAACAACACACTAACTATATAGTATTTCATCTGAGACCATGTATTACAACCTGTTGTTTTTCCCAGGTGTTGCGCTGCAAACTTCACACAGGTTATTTTTATTTACCAATTTAGGCAGAGCAACGTAGCACAGGATGGATATGGAGATGACCGCACACGCCGTTATGAAATAGCCAAACGCTGCATCCTGCATTGCTGAGCCACCTGGGAAGGAATAAAGACATTAAAGACATTAATTGTTTCTTTTATGATTCATTGGCCAGTTGTGAGTCTGCTGTACCCCAGCATCCGCATTATGTGGGATACCAGTGCAGAGAATAACAGACAGGCAAGTTCTCAACACATCACAAATGCTACACATTATGATTCATTGTATATTTTATCATTAGTATACAAATGCAAACGGGGGTCACGGTCCCGGTACAGTCAGGCAAAACAGGAAGGCAATCCGAGTACTCAAAAGTTTTAAAAACGAGGAGAGGGGATATAAAAACAAGGTAGTCTTCCTCAGGGCTAGTGTGAACACTAGCCCTGAGGAAGACTAGTCGAAACATGTTGGCTGTTTTGATTATAAATAAAGTACCGTGTTTTTATATCCCCTCTCCTCGTTTTTAAACTTTTGAGTGCTCGGATTGCCTTCCTGTTTTTTCACTGTTCCAGTCCCTTTTTTGATCTTTGAAGCACCAATAACAACTTTTATTCGTTTTTTAACTTTTTGCATCTCCATTGAGCACCGGGCTTTTTCTCTTTTTGTTGACTTCGTACAATCAGGCATTTTGGTCCAAACAGATTTCCGAAGAAAGACCTTGTGCTTGACAGGTGAAACTGTAGGCCTGTTTTAAACCGTTCTGTACTGTACTTATGGTGTTTTAACTTTCATTTTCGGGAGAATGTGAGAATGCAGCACAAATCTTTCAGTATCTTCTTTCAGAGCAAATCTACAGACAATACAGTAGGAAGCCCTGACTCTGTTAGGCCTCGGGTTTAGGTGTTTAAAATAGTAAATGAACGTACTTGCGAGGGCACAGATCATGGCGAAGGCTGCGAAGGTTCCGGCGAGGCCCTGCCCACTCATGATGGGCGTGGTGTAGGAGGCTGGTAGTAACCCAGCCATGCCAAACAGACTGCCCTGGAGGATGGCCCCAAATGCTGCACACACACACACACACACACACACACACACACACACACGCACGCACACACGCACGCAAGCACGCACGCACGCATGCACGCACAAACACACACACGCACGCACGCACGCACGCACAAACACACACACACACACACACACACACACACACACACACACACACGCACGCACGCACGCACAAACACACACACAAACACACACGCACACACACACACACACACACACACACACACACACACACACATACAATAAAATGATTACTAGGGATGTCCCGATATCAAAGTATCGGATCGGCTCTTTTTGTCCCTTTTTTATCATATCCATATCGGCAAATACTGTATGGGTATCGGAAAAGTATCAATATTAGCCCTTATTTGGCATTATTGGGTCACATATTGGCAAATATGCCTGTCTAACCAGTGATCCGACACAGGGGTAAGGGGTTGACGTTGACACCATGGCAGTTAAGTAAAATGTGGAGTTTGCTTTGGAGTTTCCCAAGTGCACATTTGAGTCACTGTTGGTGACTTCATATAAAGGTATTTTTCTTCTGTATGTTATTATATATATTCTTCTCCGGTATCTGTATTTAATATTGGTATCTGCATTGGCATCGGGACATCACTAATGATTACATTTTAATATTGCGCCTAAAGCTGAAAGATGGCTGTTTTAAGGTTGTCCGTGACAAACCTTCAGCCAATCAGAAGAGAATACCCAATTACCCATTTATGAGCTTAATTTGTGCAAAAGACAGACAGACTATCCATCTGTCCATGTGTTCGGAGGAGTACATTTTCTATAGTTTAAACTCAGTATCATGACTGAGTTCTGATGAAATTGATATTTTCCGACGGTCAGAATATAGACCTTTTTAATACATATTTAAAGTAAAAGTGCTGATATGCAAAGTATCCCATTCCACAATTATCCTTCATCATTATTGTTATTTGGAATTCAGTTCCGACTTACAGTTGATGATGACGATCTTCACCATGGTAACGGTGAAGAACGGGAGCGGCTCCATGTCCACTTTGACCAGGATGGCGGTCACCATGAAGACCAGGCAGATGACCAGCAGGCTGCCCGCTACGCGCAGCTTCTGAGGGACGCTGAGGGACGAGAGACAGCATGGTGTCACCAAAACAGTTCACCTTTGCTTTGTTCAGCCCTGCTACGGTTAAAGAGAAATTCCGCCCATTTTTAAAAAAAATCCTGAGAGTGTACAAATGTGAACCAAATGGACCCTAGTGGGCCCATTTGGTTCCATTTGTACACTCAGAAAAAAAGGTCCTAAAACTAAAGGATTAAGCCTGGTGAAACACGACTTGATGACATCATCAAGTTCTGTTTCACCATGTTAATGTTGAAACGTAATGGGGGAACTTTTTTAATAATGTCCACACAACATGGCACACAGCAACTAAAATGTGGAACTCCCTCCCATCAACTTTAAAAGCATGTGAATCCCTTGTCTCTTTCAAGGTCGCTCTTAAAGGCTACTTACGGTCGACTGCAAGTCTAAAGTGGCCTCCATAACCTTCTTTTATTTATCCAACTATCATTCTTTGTTGCTTGTTTTCCTGAAGCAGCATACTGCTTCAGGATATAATGTATGTTGATTGATCTTTTTCTGTTTTTGTGTTGCACTATTGTACAGGACCCAAACGGAAATAAGGTCGCAAGGTCTTTTTTTTTTGTGTTCCTTTTGGATCAATACTTGCTTGACTGTACTGTGTACTGTTTCGCAATTTATTTGTCTAATAAAATATTCAATCAATCAATCAATCAATCTCTAAGGTCTATTACTGCCATAGTAAAATGGGTGGAATTGCCCTTTAATGTTATGCCCAATACTGTAGGCCTTAGCCTATGTTGCCAACGTGGAAGAAAAACTGAGTTGAGACGAAGAAGCATTTACAATGTAAATTCATAATAATTGTTATTATAATAAAGCCAAGAGGCCCTGGGCCTTGGCCCTGCGGGTCCATTGGCTAATTTGTCTCTGCGCACACAGACTCACAGTGTGTGCAGGAAGCTGTTCAGACAGGTGAACATCAGTAAAGGAACCATGGCACACAGCGTCATCACATTGTTGAACTTGGCCTCCAGAACGCTGCGCGTGTCGCCACCGGCATCCCCTGTCGCATTGGCCGCCGATCGCTCCAATGAGGGGTCTTTCAGACGGCCTGTGAAGTACTGGACAGACAGACAGACAGACAGTTATTATAGCTATTATACATTAAGAGCCTTTAAAAAGACTATGTGAATTTTGTACTAGATCTGGTATTGTCATTAGATACTTACTTTGGCTACCAGAATTATTCTCTGTCAGTTTTGTTTATTTGTTTTCTCAAGTATATTATTTGGTAAAAGCTTTGGGAATAATGTCACTTCCTGTGAGGTCCTTATTTGGTGTTGAACCAGGAAATGGCTCACACAATGCTGTCAAACATCCATGATGGAAGGACACTGAATTGTTTGGGACAAGTGTGTCTGTGACAAAGGTTCATTTCTTTCTTCTTTTCTGTTTCAATGTTTACGTTTTTTGTCCACATTTAAGTTGTTTGTTATATTTGTATATGAGTTTAATTGATGAGATTTGGGTTTGTTACAGTTTGATGTTGGTTGATTGTTCATGTGGATTCTTCATGTTGCTGATTCCCTTCATTCTCTATGCAGCCAGTGAGGTGAATCAATTTGTTTATATGCATTTTTATTTCCATGTTAGTTCTGTTCAACGTGTTCATGTGCTTATAGTTGTTTGTGTGTTTATAGTTTTGACTCGTCAATGGAGGGAGATATACTTACCATTCCTGCAGTCATGAAGAAGTTCCATGGCAGCAAAGTTCCTAGTCCCAGCATGAAGAACACCAACCACACAGCATTATACCTACACACACACACACGCACACCAACACACACACACACACACGCGCACACACACACACACACACACACACGCACGCACGCACGCACGCACGCACACACACACACACACACACACACACACACACACACACACACACACACACACACACACACACACACACACACACACACACACACACACACACACACAATGGTACACATACACAATATGTTATCTGTGTAAAGATTATAAACAGTATTCTTTATATAAACATATTAAAGTGCACTGACTTGTCTTTGGGAGCTGTAGTCGCCATGGTTACAACACCCCTCCTTCACAGATCAACAGGTACTGGAAATCAAAAACAGTATTAGTCATCATGAGTGCGTTCACATGCGCACGTGTGTGTGTGTGTGTGTGTGTGTGTGCGCGCGTGTGCGCGTGCATGTGCATGTATGAGGCAAGAGATCTTCACAACAGTGCATTAAATCACTGCTTTACAAACATTTTCATGTCAACGATCCCCAAATTGAAAATAGTTTGGCTACAGTCCCACATCTGTAAAGAGTTTGTGCCAGGACTTTTATTAGGCAAGTAAAACATCAATACTAACATCAGTTGTTGTTGAAGTTGCAACACACACACAGCATGCATAAAAAAAAAAAATAAGAACAGTTTTCCGTTTTCAATGATGAAATGCTTGGTGGGGCAGACTGGGCCCCCCCATGCCCATGCCTAGATCCGCCCCTGGGCCTACATGTTGTACATCCCTGGAGAAAGTTCGTACAGGGCCAACCAGCTCTATAGTAGCAAGCAACCCACAGACCTCAATGCATTTCAACATGACAAGTTAAAATGTCGAGTGTCCCCCTCTGTAATTTATTGATTTGGCTCTCTGGCATTATTTCAACTAACATAGTGTCGCTGTCACTGCCGGTGGAAACCTCGTATGTTCAAATCTCAGTACAAAATTACCTCTGTTGCAAATGGATACAATGTGGTTTTTAATTATGTAACTACATACTACTTTTAAATAAGTTTTTAATATTTACACACATGCACACCTTCACTTAAAATGTGTCAAAAGTAGAAAATTAGTTTTTCAAATGTTTTCTACTCACTTCATTCATGAAAAATATATATTTGCAAAATACAGTGTAAATAACTTCTGCATAGAATAAATAAATTATAAAACGATGTTTAATAATTAGTCAACCTACCCTTTCGATATCACTATTTAGTCTATAGAAATGTGGGTATTCTCTGGTTCCAAGGTTCAAGGTTTATCCATGTAGTATTGCCAGAGAATCTGTGTGCTTACCATAATAACAAATGTTTCACTTAAAAAAAACTGCAAGAGTAACACACACACTTTATTAATCTTTTTGCAATATAGTTAGTTACTGTATCTATATTTATATTTTGATCATTGAATCGTTTCTTAAAACAAGAAGCAATATCGTCCATCGTCCATGATGCTGTCATATAGTGTTATATTGTATGTAACCAGTAGTACTCACAGTCAGCAGAGAACAGCATCAGTCCAAATGAATGTAGAACACAACATCACTGTGTTTGTTTATATACTACTGACACCTACCGCCCAACTCCTCCCTCCCTCCCTGTGTGTGTGTGTGTGTGTGTGTGTGTGTGTGTGTGTGTGTGTGGTGTGTGTGTGTGTGTGTGTGTGTGTGTGTGTGTGTGTGTGTGTGTGTGTGTGTGTGTGTGTGTGTGTGTCTGCACACAACTGATAGTGAAAAGCTGTTGGTATCACTGATGCCAACTTTGCCACCTCTGTCTCTCTCTCTCTCTCTGTCTCTGTGTGTGTGTGTGTGTGTGTGTGTCTCTCTCTCTCTCTCTCTCTCCGTCTCTCTCGTCTCTCTCTCTCTCCGTCTCTCTCTGTCTCTCTCTCTGGTTTACCATATTCATCTTGCAGAATCTGTAGAATATCAGCCTGTGAGATAAATAATAATAATTTATAGTGTGTGCATGTGCCGTACCACTAAGTGCAAGGCAGTGGGGCTGAGAGAAGTCTGCCAACTATTCATTTAATCTTCCCATACCTCCCTCCATCCACCCAAGTACATGAACTTGATAGAAGTGCATTTTTCAGCATAACTCCCTTTTTCCTCTCCTGAATCTCTAGGCCTCCAACTTGTCAGGACACTGAAGGGTTATCGTAGGTCAACAAATATCGAATGTGGTCCCTATATGCATAAAGGAGAGACCAGTGTTGTAGTGGGACTTTTAGAAGTGGGGGGACGCCTCTTAAAGGGGAATTCCACCCATTTTCTTTTTTTTTTCTGAGAGTGGACAAATGTGAACCAAATGTACCCTAGCGGGTCCATTTGGTTCCATTTGTCCACTCTCAGAAAAAAAGAAACTCATTAACATGGTGAAACACATCTTGATGCTGTCATCAAGATGTATTTCACCATGCTAATGATTTTTTTCAATGGGGGAACTTTTTTACCATGTCCACACAACATTTCTAAGGTATATTAATGACATAGTAAAATACTGAAAATGAGTGGGATTCCCCTTTAAGACACGTGCATGCACCTGCGCAACACACACAGACAAGTATAGCATATTGAGAAAGATTGTTTACAATGCCTAATTGTATCCATAAAGTAAAAGACAAGACAAAAAAAAAACATACGGTAGGCCTACTACCGTAGTTTAGATATGAGAAGTGGGGGGACGCCGCCCCCCCGCGTCCCCCCTACACTGCACCCCTGACTGGATGACGCATCGACAATGTTGTCAATGGAAAGTCGAATGTCAAGAATCTCCACAGAAAAGAGATTTACCAGATTAACTGGTTAAGTCACCACTATAAGGAATATAATACAGTATGTGCCATAATCAATCAATGTCATGTCTGCTCACTCGAAGAATAGCTTATGCAAAAGCAGAAATAGGTTGCTAGCACAGGAGGGTGTGTGTGTGTGTGTGTGTGTGTGTGTGTGTGTGTGTGTGTGTGTGTGTGTGTGTGTGCACACGCATTCTGCCTCCAAAAGACCCTGGGTCTCACCTGCGCTAGCCTGGTCTAGCCCTCAATGATTTTGGCCTTGGGGGGCGGGGGTGTCGTGGGATCCACACGGCGGAAGTGCTGCGCTCTGATTTGATCTCACTAACGTGTCGTCATCTCCGGCCCCTCCCACGCCCGTCCACTGCTGTTCTACGTCACATCATTTAGAGCGACGCCCACCCCGGAAGGTTGACACGCCCCTCAAGGCCACTTTCCAATGCGCGTTAGTCCAGGCTTTCCGTTTTCGCGCAAGGCGGACGAAAATGAAAGCCTGGGTGTCGAGGCTACACCTGGGCAGACAAGGTGTCCTATACTCTGCCTGTTAAAAACACCTCAAATGTCTCCGGCATGTGATCCGTATGCCAGCCCAGCATCTACCCCATCAGATCCTCTATGACCAATGTCCAGATGGCTGGAAATAAGGGAATATCCATCGTCTCTGGAGTAAAGTTTCTTCTGAGTTTCTCTATTCATGGAAAAACAACGCAAAGCAATGCTGAAACGCGTTGGTTTCTCTACGTGGACTGCTGTTGCGGTCACGAATAAAGACATTTCACAAATAAAAGAATTTTCAAGCGTGTGCAGCACCTTTCAGACGTGTTGAAACGCTGAGGACGGGCCTGCGTGCTGAAACACGTTCGTTTCTCTGAATATAGGTGGATCTGCTGCTGCTGTGATTCTGTTTTGTGAATAAAGAAACTCGTAAGAAACTTTACTCAAGAGAGTTGATCTTCCAGAATATCTGCATCCATCAGCCACTTCTCAATGGTCAAAAGGTCTGATGTGGAGTCCCTCCCAGGGCCGGATCTATACATGGGTGGGCATGGGGAGCAATGACCTACTATGCCCTGACCGGCCCATCCAACATGATGGCCTGCAGACAACCCAAATTTCCCAAAGATATTCAACACCATTCATTCAAAACAGAAAACTCTCTGCATCAGACTTTTAGCTTCATGCATGTCTGTTGCAACTTCAACAACTTCAACAACAACTTGATACCCGAAGGGCGATGAAGCCGCCCCATACCATTTTCAGTTACAGGACTTTTATTAGGCAAGTAAAGCATCAATAATAACATCAGTTGTTGTTGAAGTTACAGACATGCAGCATGCATAAAGCTAAAGGTCTGACTCAGAGAGTTTTCTGTTTTCAATGCTGTTGGTTTAGTGGTGACACAGCTGTAGTTAGTTAGTAGCAGTAGTAGTGTTTCAAATCATTTTAAATATAAGCACTTTAATTTGAAAATAATCTTGGGTTGTTTTGCATGCCGTCGTGTTTGGTGGGGCAGACTGGGCGTTTAGGGGGGCATCCCCCCCCATGCCCATGCATGCCTAGATCCGCCACTGATGCCCGAGGTCCACCAACATATAACATAACCTGGTTCAAACCCATCGACTTGGTGCAGAACAGCGCCATCTGGCGGTGGTTCCAAACTAGAGTCTGTGAATCAGGCTACCACCACCAGCCCACATTGATAGTAGCCTACCTTCCCCTGCCTCTCCTGGCCGTGTCAAAGTCTGCTGACCATGCATGGGGCTGAGCAGCCACCTGCACGTCCTGCACGTGCTGGTGAAAGACGGACACAACAAACACATTCTATTTGGAGTGACTTCATTGTCGACGTCGATGGACTGCCAGAAGCAAGTAGTATGTGTGTGCGTATGCGTGTGCGTCTGTGCATCCAGAGAGGATGCCAAAAGGATGTTTGTCAATCAACTCCAGAATTCCACACGTACCCAGAGGTTGTTCAGGGTCACAAAAACACTTCCCGTACCAGCAGCATCAACAACTTCAGGGGCGGATCTACGCCCCTGAAGTTACGGCATTTAGGGGGGCAATTCCCCCCTAAATGCCATAACTGCCCCACCAAACATGATGGCAAGAAAACAACCCAAATTTCAAATATATTTAAAAATGTAAAATTTAAAAGTGCTTATATTTAAAATGATTTGAAACACTACTACTGCTACTAACTAACTACAGCTGTGTCACCACTAAACCAACAGCATTTCATCATTGAAAACAGAAAACTCTCTGAGTCAGACCTTAAGCTTTATGCATGCTGCGTGTCTGTAGCAACAACTGATGTTATCATTGATGCTTTACTTGACTATTAAAAGTCCTGTAACTGAAAATGGTGTGGGTGCGACTTCATCACCCGTGGCGGTTCGCGCCACGGGCGATGAAGCCGCCCCCATACCATTTTCTCCTGCCCCCCCAATTGGGAAATGTTATACAACCACCCTGAACAACTTGCACGCTTAACATGACCTACTTCAACCCAGATTGTGGGAAAAGTGACACAAGTGTCCCGGTTGAAACGTCTATTTTGCCATGTCAGTTTGAATTTTCAAAGTAAAATACCTTATTTCGTGTTTCTATCCGAAGTCATATTCAAACTTTTGTGTCAGGCTTAAGGCTGGTGGTGGTCGGTTCAACAGTTCATTTGGAACTCCCCCACATATTCGGGCCTGCGGCTGAATAAACAAATTATACAGTATAGATTTTAATTGAAAATGTTGCATAACCCTATTAAATTCGTATTGGTGTGTTTGGGCTTCCTTGAGATGAAAATTGGTCTGATAATCCACATCTGACTATACTTTTAAACTGTCATAGAGTATATTATGAACCCTCCCGGCTGCTGCTTCAACCAGCCTGGCATACCTGGGAGAACCATAAAGGCCTATTCAGACCACCGTGACCACCGTTGCCTACAATATGACGACGTCATACCACCGCAACCACCGCCCTTTGACGCCCTCCTCTTGGATTTTACTAACCAACGCTGTGCGGTGCGGTGCAGTGGTTCTAGTAGGAGCACCGGCTGCTTGTTTGGTAAAAAAAAAAAAAAAAAAAAAAAGGAGAAGAAGAAGAAGAAAACACACAACACACCACAGCACGACGGGCAGGAGGAGAACGAAGGGATTCAATGACAGACACAATGACATAAATAGAATACGAAATAAACATGAAAGCAGCAGAATTTATTATAATTGACGCAGGTAGGGAGTAGAGAGAAAAACTGAGGAAAATAAACAACAATGGACGCTAGGAGAACGAGGGAGGGGAGGGGAGGGAGGGCGAGGTGCTGGTAGTGGTCTATGAAATAGCGGTGGTCGCGGTGCTCTGAGCGGTGCTCGCGGTGGCCACCGAAATTCCAAACTCTGAATGAGCCTTAACACAGACACTTTCACACACTACATCACCCAGCTCACTATTGTCTCTAATCAGCTGCAACTCTCACTCCCTGCTTCACACAAACAGACCAGCTGATGAGTTCATCCTGTCTACCACCACGGTGGACAAAGTATTCCACATGCACAGTATATACTGTGCATATATCGTATAGGCTATACTCCTAGTCAATAATTATACGTGAAAGTGAAATTTGTACTAGAGTCGAAGGACTGTTGCTTTAAGTGATTTCACTTCCACTAAATTGGGTAGGTTGAAAGTAGAGATACAATGGAAAAAATAAAGTCTTGTGAATGTATTTTGTTACTACTAGGGGTGTAAATCACACCCATCATGGCGATTCGATTCAGTATCGATTTCCTGACCCAACGATTCGATTTTTTCCGATACTTAAGAATACACCACGATTCGATTCAATTCGATTTTTTTTTACCCTTTTTTACCTTACAGGCTAGACAATGTTTCAAATTTGAAATAAATCAATGAAAGCTGTAATACCGTTATACATTTTAATTGAGAAACAGCAAAGTTGTACTTCACCTAGGCCTAGTCTGAATTACGTCCAGGAGCAAATGGATAAAATAGACCAGATATTTTTATTTATTTAATTTAAACATGAATCGATTCTCTTGCGTACGTATCAATGCATCGTATCGTCGGCTGTTGGATCGATACATCGATTCAAAATCGATTTTTTTGAAATGTATATTGTTACCATACAACACAGCCTGGCGCCACGCTGGACGCACCCAATCAGCACCAGCCGCTAAACATACAATTATAAATACATCAACGTGAACAGACACAATGGCCAGGCTAACGGCATCCATTTCCCTGGTTTGTTACGTTTAATCATTTCTCTTCCTACGTCAGGATTCTTCAACAGGGGGTCCGGGACCCCTAGGTAGATCTCAACGTTTCTTTTGGCAGGGCAGCGCGAAATCTTCATGTTGTTTCTAGTTATGTAATAGCTACGTAACTAGAAAAAGTGACCTTCTAGGCATTTTTCCTCCATGAGGATAGGAGTGTGTGTGAATCATCATGGGCAAAGTGTTTAGGGGTAAAACATTTTCTTAATTTTTTTTGAGGAGATGAAAGGATATAGATGAGCAAGACATTTGCAGCTTTTTGTAAGAAACAAAGGTTTTCATCCACTTCTGAAAACTTTGGATGACAACCTTAGCCAAACAGTGTAGGATCTGAGAAATCCAACAAACTTGTGACGATCACATGACTAGCGAGATCATATGTACCGATTTATGTGAGATTTGGATGCAATCTGTGTCACTATTCAGTAATATAAACATTTTTTGCAGAAATTGTTGGTGCTATAATATAGGCCCACCAAGAGGAATTTCTGCAATTTTCAGTCCAATTCAAAAAACATTTTTCCTGCACACATCTGCCAGATACTGTATATATTGTATACAGTATCTGGCAGATGTATGCAGGAAAAAATGTTTTTTGAATTGGACTGATCATGTGAGCTTTCAAAGCCAATCTTATCCATTCAAGTTGGAAAATAGGAAATAGGTACAGATCCATGTTGATCACATGACTATGTAGCCGACCATTGTACTGAGGTGCATGGGATTGGTCAATTTTCACTATATGGATTAGGGCTAAAGTACTAGTCCATTTCTTTCCTGGAAATGTAGTTAAGACAGTAAATGACCCAAATCTATGCATCAACGTTCCTCCTAGAAGCCAGACAGAGGAAATGGTCTGGGACGGAGAAAGTTCATGCAGGGTCGATCCGCTCTATAGAAGCAACCCACAGACCTCAATGTATTTCAATGTGGCAATTTTAAAATGTCTCTCCAAATCTGTTAGGCCTATTTACAGTATGTGTTTGGCTGCTTCTCTGGGATATTTTTCAAATAACCTTGTATGTCCAAAGCTGTCACATGTAAGTGGAAGAAAATAACCTGTGTTGTATGTGTTCCAAATACCTCCAATATAGATATTGAATTCAGTCGTTTATACTTTAAATTTCTAATATTTCTTAAATATTTTTAAAACCCCCAGATAAACTTAAACCATTCTGTACTGTACTTGTGTTTTAACTTTCATTGAGAAATAGCAGGCGCCTGCTATTTTGGGGGGAGAATGTGAGAATCCAGCACAAATCTTTCAGTATGTTCTTTCAGAGCGAATGTTTTATAGAATCTACAATGTCAGGACAAAATCTCACTTGCACTTTGTTTGGAGATACAAGGTTTAGAAAAAAAAATATAGCAGATCTACAAGCTTGCGTATCAAACTTGCAGGTCTGTTACTATTGATGATTTTGTGTGATGCTGTGTGATCACTGATCCAGTGTTGCCAACTGTCAAAGTCCAAAATGCACTAGTGGCACTTCCAAAATGCACTAGAATGCACTAGATGTTCATACATACACATCAAAATGACCATTAATCTTCTACGTTCTCTAGTTGTGTAGACAAAGTTGGGATAATTCACATGATGAATATTTTAACTCTTCTTGAGGGTGTAAAAATGAAACCAAATGGACCCGCAAGGGTCCATTTGGTTTCATTTTTACGCTCTCAAAGAGTTACATCTGGTTAACCAGCTGTCCATCATTTGGCCTGGGGACCACGGCACTGATTGGAAACCACTATCATAGGAGGAAAAATGGTGAAATATGGGTTTCATCTCTGGCGCCTGTCAATCATTTTCGCCCCAACTCACCAGTAAAAAAGCACTAGATTTTCCGCCGGGAGTTTTTCACTAATTTTGGCGCTAGGGGGGGTCTGGAAAAAAGCTAAATATAGTGACAAATGCGCCAAGTTGGCAACACTGCACTGATCAAGGAGGGTGATAAATTAAGGGGTGAAAAAAAATCGCAATAATTTAGAGATGTCAGTTTTCCGGCCGGCAGTGAGGAGCATCTGGGGATTATTATCCGTACTGTAAGTGTAACCCCTTCCTGTCAGAGATAATTGTACGACTTTCTTCTCAGACCGTAAATCACACCTCCCTAAGTAAACATTCTGGGATGCAGAATCAACCACAACATTTAGAATTGCATTATGGTCGGATGTTTAATGTGTTTGTTTGTTTGTTGGTTTTCTCTGACAGTCTGTGGGAAAGATAAGCGTTACTGAGTGAGACACCGGGGCGGATCTGGGTATGGGCTTGGGAGGGGCAATGCCCCCCTAAATGCCCTGACTGCCCCACCAAACATGATGACATGCAAGCAAACCAAATTTCAAAGATATTTCAAATCAAAGTGCTTATAATTACAATTGGAAACACTATGCTACAAACTACAATCGTCGCACCACTAAACCAACAGCATTTCATCATTGAAAACTGAAAACTCTGAGTCAGACCTTTAGCTTTATGCATGCTGTGTGTCTGTTGCAACTTCAACAATAACTGATGTTATTATTGATGCTTACAGGACCTAAGTCCTGTAACCGAAAATGGTATGGGTGCGACTTCACGGGTGATGAACCCGCCGCCCCCATACCATTTTCATCGCCCCCCCCTTCCATTTGGGAAATGTTACATCCGCCTGGCGAGACATTCAGGTTGGTAGGATGATAGGAAAGGAGAGACAGACGGTAGGAAAGCTGACAGAGAGACAGTGTAGGAAAGACAATAGGAGAGATACCGTGTAGAGACTGAGAGGGAGACACAGTGTTGCCAACTGTCAAAATCCAAAATGCACTAGTGGCACTTAGCTTCCAAAATGCATTAGAATGTGCTAGATCAGTTGTTTTCAACCATTTTCATACCAGGGCCCACTATTTATTCTGCATTTTAGTCACAGACCACCATTTGAGAAATTTGCCAGGCATTGGACATCGCAATGTTTCTTCAATGTTTCTCTCAGGAATCGTTTGGCCTCATTGTAGCGTCCTTGGAAGAACGACAGGAGTACTCTGATATAGAAGGCTGCAGCACGGAGACAGTGGGAGCTGACTGGGAAGTTGTGGTCTGGGTTTATTCTCTCTAGGAGACTGTAAAGCTATATCAAGCAAGTTTCAAGCCTCTGCAAGTTGATTTTCATACTGTACTGAAAATGAATGGAAACCAATGGCTTCCTCCTGATGTCGGTTTCCTGTCTCTGATATAGACAAAATAGCAATTCTTCTACATTTCCTAAATGTGTAGATTCTTGAAAATTAGGTAAGAGCGTAAAATGAAACCGAATGGACCCGTAGTCCTTTCTAGGAAGGAAGAAGGACCATCATAGGAGGAAAAATGGCGAAAAACAGGGATTTTATCTCTGGCGTCTGTCAACCAATTTCTCCCCAACTCGCCAGTAAAAAAGCACTAGATTTTCCGCCAGGAGTTTTTCACTAATTTTGTTCTGGGAAAAAAAAGCTAAATATAGCGACAAATGCGTCAAATTGGCAACACTGGGAAGACACCCTTTTTCTGAGCGACAGATGTTAGGAAAGCTGGGAGAGAGAGAACAGGAGAGACAGAGTGGGGACCATGGTGGGGACATGCACATGTACATGACCATTTATCTTTAAAGGTGAAAGGTTGGGGAGTGCAATGTCATCAAAATCAATCTGCTCTTTTAAACGGAATTCTGTTTTACAGCTGCCGTGCTGCTGAGAATGCAAAAGAAAACGGGAAATGAAAAAGTGGCAGCCGGCAGGACAGTCAGCTGATGTATGAAACAACAATTTTAGCCACATAATCAATGCTCCAGACTGCAGCAGAGACAAAACACAGACTGAATTCACACACACACACACACACACACATAGCCTGGCTCAGCCCTGAATCAGCACCTTAAAAAAATACTAGCTCATTTTTTCCCTGTGATTCAAGGACTGGCTTCCCTGCCTTTGGGGCCATTTGTGCCAGTTGGAAATCCAATCCCAGCAGCTGATTGGCCAACAGCCCTGTCAATCACTTCGACCCCACGTCGTCTAGGTGATTGAACCAATCACTGTTAAGACTGCCACTTTGACCACGCCCATCCAGGGGTGGACTGGGCGAAAAAAATTCAGCCCGGACATTTTTAGCGTGATTTGGCCTAGACCGGCCCACCACAATTCTACCTGGTATAGTTGGTTAACCAGATGCAACTCTTTGAGAGCGTAAACATGAAACCAAATGGACCCTTGCGAGTCCATTTGGTTTCATGTTAACACTCTCAAGAGTTAAAATATTCATCTAAATTGGCCCAAGTCTAATTAGAAAATGTAGAAGATTAATGCTCATTTTCATCTGTATGTTTGACTGTTTTGTTTCCCAAATCCAGCCTGGAATTGTGGACCAAAAAGCAAAATAAATTTGTGGCTTAAAAAGGTTGAAAACCAGTGCTTTTAATCATGCCGTGATACCACTGGCTCCCTACGGGTCGTGGCCCACCGGGAGACCTCGCTGTACGCCCAATGGTCAATCCGACCCTGCGCCCATCCCAGAAACTGCTGTGGTAGAGAGGGGCTTCAGTCTGAATAATGAAGTGAAACGAACTGATAATTCAGACTGAGGTCAGGCTAAGACACACACACACACACACACACACACACACACACACACACACACACACACACACACACACACACACACACACACACACACACACACACACACACACACACACACACACACACACACACACACACACACACACTCTTCAATCTTCAGATTCTATTCTGCTATGCTGTGAAAGAGGAAATGAAAAGTCACAGCTGACATATGCAAATCCACACAACAGTGTTAAAGACCAGCAGCAGAACCGAAGGCAATCATGCTCAAACAGCCAAACAAACACATGAAATGTAATGTTGAATGGTTAATCCAATGATTTACAATGGATACAACAGCCACACATTGTCACTGAATGATCACAAAATAACTGAAAAAAGCGCAATAGAATTTTGAACTACAGAATGGTAAATGGTGCATTTATAAAACACCTTTTATCTGTGTCGCTTTACATAGTGCAACAGCTGGTCCGTGGACCACCAGTGGTCCCTGAGGGGATTCCAGGTGGTCCCCAGGCTAAATTTTTGATTGATTAACCAGACCAATTTCTTCATGTTTATGCTCTCAAGAGTTAAACTATCGATCATTTGAATTAGCAGCAGTATACTATAGCATGTGTCAGGGCAATATGCAGAGAGAAATAAAAATGGAGTAAACCACAGTCTCTAAATTTAGCATGATTTAGCAGACTATATAAATCAATGGTTCATTTGATGGCCTTGGTGGCCTGGCATCAGGGGCGGATCTAGGCATGGGCATGGGAGGGCAGTGACCCACCAAACATGATGGCATGCAAAACAACCCAAGATATTTCAAATTAAAGTGCTTATAATTAAATAGATTTGAAACACTACTACTGCTACTAACTACAGTTGTGTCACCACTAAACCAACAGCATTTCATCATTGAAAACAGAAAACTCAGTCAGACGTTTAGCTTTATGCATGCTGCATGTCAACTGATGTTATTATTGATGCTTTACTAGCCTAATAAAAGTCCTGTAACTGAAAATGGTATGCGATGAAGCCCCCCCCCCCCCCCCCCCCCCCCCCAATTGGGAAATGTTATATCCGCCCCTGCCTGGCAATTGAACTCTGTGTCCATTGAAGCAGAGGTGTCTCCTAGCCTCTATAAATTTCAGGGCAGTGACCTAGTCTAATAATATGACACATTTCTTCATGATGCCTGCCAGAACACGTCACTAGTACCAACTGATATTGCCTCACACGCCTTTCAAAATTGTGATATAATCGCCAGATTACAGTTATGTTGCATAATGCAGTGCTGTCGCTAGGTACACTGTACGTGCAAATAATACACAGGGCGAGTAGGGCAACACACCGAGGGAGGGGGAAACAAAATGTGCCCAAAAAGTTCCAAGCCCACGCTCAAATGAACAATTTTGGTAGTTGCAATACATAATAATGCATGCACACGTGTGTGTGTGTGTGTGTGTACTCACTTATGCACAAACAGCATAAGTAGCTGCATGAGATAGGACAGCGCTGTTGTTGGGATGAGGAAGGGGACAGCACAAATAATATCCTCGTAGGGCAACCAAATTGTCAGCAACATCCCTGGCATAATGCATAGCAGCTGGATGAAATTAACATTATCATTTCCATCCCATTCCGTCCTGACATTGTAGATTCTACAAAACATTCGCTCTGAAAGAACATACTGAAAGATTAGATTTGTGCTGCATTCTCACATTCTCCACAAAAATAGCAGGTGTTCACGGCTCATGGCGCGCTATGAGCCGTGAACGCCTGCTATTTTTTTTAGTGAAAGTTAAAACACCACAAGTACAGTACAGAATGGTTTTTAACCACTTTCAACCTTGTGTCCTGAGCAAAACAAGAAAGCAATAACAAAATGTTCACACAATTTAAACATTTTTTAACATGTAAAATTAACATAGGACCTGTTTTGGTCATACATTGTTTATAATTGACTAATGTAAATAACCCTATAGAATATAACCCTATACACCCCTTATAGGGTATTTTAGTAACAGGCTTTCCATGTGCTGCAATGTCATTTATTCGTAATCCGATATTGTATCTGTTTTTATAGATCGTCCAATATATCAAAACAAAGAAAATCATGAATCACGAACATGATGCCATGATCATCATATCAGCCCTGGCTGGCTCTAGTCCATAATAATTCTTACCTGGCTGTGGATTATCTATGGTTGTTCCAAGCCAGAGCCCTTTACAGTCTGTCAGTGTATTCCCTGCCGTTTAATATGATAGGACTGCAGCGGTAGAAGACGAAGGTAATGTGAGCGTAGTAAACATCTGCAGAAACGTTTCACTCACAAAAAAAATGTGACGTTGTTCTGTTAGCAGCCAGAAAGCAAACACTGGGGAACAGAAGGAACATTGTGTGTGTCCAGACGGACAGTAGCTGCCAACACATTTTGTGCTCGAGCCAAAAAGTTATAAGTGAAGAGTTGGACATCATGGTGCATCGTGATATGAGCTCGAAAATCACCTTGTTTTTCCACATCAAAAGTATAGGGCATACTTGGGCATTATGCGGCCCGGGGGCCAAATGTGGCTGACCCTGACCGGCCCGGGGACCACCAGTGAGAGTTGAGAGAGTTCCAGTTAAATATGGAAAGATGTAACTCTTTGAGAGCGTAAAAAATGTTTACGCTCTTAGTTAAAATATTCATCATCTGCGAATGTAAAAGAATGGTCATTTTTGTGCTGTGTTTTGTTTGTGAAATTAGCCTGGTATTGTGGACAAAAGTAAAAGAAATCTTTCGTTTTGGGTCTGTGCGGCTAAAATGTCATCGAATTTTTCCCCTCTGTGGCTCAAATACTGAATATATGGAGGGCCCGCCTGGTGTCAAAATGGTTGGATTTACTCTTACTTTTATCTTGAGATTAAATTAATATTATGCCGACTTTAGTTCATCCTTTAGTCTTGGCCCTCCACAATATTTTATGTATCTCATTTGGCTCCTTGGGAAAATAATTGCCCACCCCTGGTATAGGGGTGGGCAATTATGTTATAATATATATAAGTTATGAACTAACTCACTCACACTCACTCACAGCGATAGTGTGTAGTCAAGACCACCTAAAATCGAGACCAAGACAAGACCAAGACCTAGGAGGGTCGAGGACAAAATGAGACTGAGACAAACACAGACTTGGTCAAGACGAGATCAAGACAAGACTAGCACCTAGAGCAGGGGTCAGCAACCTGCGGCTCAGGAGCCGCATGCGGCTCTAGAACACAGCCCTAGTGGCTCAGTGGCTGTAGCATTATTACATACACACACTGGGGTGATCCACACCAAAATAATATAAACATTTCAGTCACCCAAAATGCGTTGCGCTGTCTGACAGTTGCCAGTTAAAGTAGCACTTGTCCATGTCAAAAAAGCCCAGCAGTTATCAGAGGTGGAGCTTTCAATCTGAACCACCCATTTTCAAAGGTTTACTCAGTTTACTATGTCATTAATATACCTTAGAGATGTTGTGTGGACTAGAAATGGAGTTCTGTAAAACTCCTTTATTTTTATTTATTTTTTAGAAACTCCATTTCTGAAGAAAGGTTGTGTTTCACCATGTTAATGATTTTTCTTTGAGGACCTTTTTTTCTGAGAGTGTGCAAATGGAACCAAATGGACCCGCCAGGGTCCATTTGGTTCACATTTGCACACTCTCAGGAAAAAAATAAAAATAAAATGCGGCTCCAGACAGATTTTGAATTTAATTTTGGGTCGAAAATGGCTCTTTCAACATCTTGGGTTGCCGACCCCTGACCTAGAGGGATTGAAAGCAAGACCAAGATATAAAGGGGTCAAGACCGAGGCCAAGACCTAGAGAGGTCGAGACCAAAAAGGAAATTTTTGATTGTTCTGTAGTAACTGTCGGTTTGTGGACTGCTAGGTGATATCGAGCGCTGCACTCTGTATAAGACAGCTGTCTTTATGAATGGGCTCCTCGGTCCGCACAATGATTATACATAGAACACTTCCTTTGCATTGACTCGTCTCGAGTGGTCTCGGTGGCGAAAGAGACCCGAGACATTTGCTCTGAGATCGTGACAAAACCTAGACAAATTGAGGGTGAGACCAAGACTAGACCATGAGACAAATTAAGTGCAGAGTGGCGAGACGAGACCGAGACAAGAACAAGACAATTGAGGGCGAGACAAAAACAAGACAGAGACAACGAACATTTTGTCTTGAGACATTGCCTCGAGGCGAGACAATGTCTCGATAACTACAACACTACATAGCGAATAGGAAACAGAACGTCCCATGAGCAAGACACTTAATCCATAACTGTCCCACCTGACCATTTGGGCAGTAATTAGTTGGGCGATGGTGAAAACAGAATTTCCCTCACGGGATCAAACAGGTCTAAATTCATTGTTAATTAGGCCTAAATAGTTACAAACTAGGCCAGTCAGCCAGCCAATCAGCCAGTCAATCAGCCAATCAGCCAGCCAGTCAGCCAGTCAGTCAGTCACTTTACATTATTACACCAGGGGCGGATCTAGGCATGGGCATGGGGGGGAAATGCCCCCCCAAATGCCCTGACAGCCCCACCAAACATGATGGCATGCAAACAACCCACGATATTTCAAATTATATTTAAAATGATTTGAAAGACTATTAGGCCTACTGCTACTAACTATGACTACAATTGTGGCACCACTAAACCAACAGCATTTCATCATTGAAAACAGAAAACTCTCTGAGTCAGACCTTTAGCTTTATGCATGCTGCGTGTCTGTTGCAACTTCAACAACAACTGATGTTATTACTGGTGCTTTACTTGCATAATAAAAGTCCTGTAACCGAAAATGGTATGGGTGCGGCTTCATCGATACCATACCATTTTCTCGTGCCCCCCCCCCCCCCCCCCCCCCCCCCCCCCCCCCCGCCCCCAATTGGAAAATGTTACCTCCGCCCAGTAGTAAATTATGTGCATTACACATAATTTACTACTGATCCAGTCCCTCAGTTGCTCACTCCCTCGCCCGCTCATTCACTGCCTCATTCACTCAGTCGCTCACTCACTAACCTAATCAGTGACTCACATAAATGTTAGGTTTCCATTGAATTCTTCTGGTCTTGTCTCCTAGTGTTTAGTGCTGCTTGTCTCTCTGACTAACTGAACAGTAGTAGTATAGTGACTTCACCTCGCGCCCAGGCACTTTCCCTGCCACCTTTTTCTTGCATAATACATTATCTGTGCAGGCTTCTCTGAGTTTATAGTCACGAGTCACGTTTTTTTCTGTTCTCCTTTTCTGTGTCTGACTGAGTCACAGAAACTTAAACAACAAGGAAGGAGCAGGATTGTAGTTCTGTTATCACTGACACTCTCCTCAGCTACATATCATTACAATAATACAATATAATTTGAACATTGGTTACATTACTGTAATCTAGGGCTTCCAGGCCGGAACACAATCGATCATTAAAATAAACTGAATCTGACCATTAAACACAGCAACGAGTTGTTAGATAACTAGGAGACACTTTCAAGATTTTCAAAACATCTGAAAGTTGCTAAAAGTAGTGTTTGAAGCATCTCTGTGTTACTTCAGTAACCTCAGTTGTATAAGTGACTTGATCAAAGAAGAGTCATTGAACCGATATATATGACTCTCTTCGAGAAGCACTTAAGACAACCACATTTTTCCTTGATTTGGGTGCCTGTCTAAAAGCAGAAATACTAGCTAATCATCATGAATGGATCTGAATGAATGCTCTGAGTTAGTAAAAAAAAAAGTAAAAGTACAGTTTCTACCACCAGCCAGTGGTAGAAACTGAAAAAAATGGTGGTTCTCAAAAGGTGTGAGGACTGAGGAGCCACATTGTGATTTTGTTGACGACTATGCTTTAAATATGAATTCTTATTCTTTAATCAGAGTATGGCTACTATTTCAAGACTTATTTCCAAATACATACAGTTGTGCACAATTGAGGTGTACAGTATTCACCCACACAAGGGTAATGCAAGTGGGCCCCAAACCCACTGGCAAAACACTAAGATTGTAATGATAGCATAACAGTAATATAATACAATACAATTTGAACGTTGGTTACATTACTGTAATCCAGGGCTTCCAGGCCGGAACACTAATTAAAATAAACTGAAAATGCACCATCTGACCATTTAACACAGCAACATGTTAGATAGGAGACACTTTCAAGATTTTCAAGACGGCCATGATCCAAAAATGGTTGGTAACCACTGATTTGGGGTAACTCTTTGGAGTTTGTTCAGGTCAACTCTCAGTTAGTTGAGAGTTGGCTAAATCAATAAATAACATTAGTTGATAACAAATATAGTGGTGTTTGATAAAACTAGAATAGGGAAATGTGTCCTGCTCTACAGAAATCAAACCATGCAATCATCGGCAGTACCAGATATACAAGCTCAACATACAGTATGCTCCAAAGTGAAGTGTTATGATCTTGTACAGTAGATAGCTATTTTTGCATTTTGATTCCTGAAAAGTAACAGTTTTGGACGTATGACATTTCCAACTCAAGGAGACGGTTCTGTTCTTGTTATAGTTCATGTAGTTACCATATTAAACAGAGATTCTTGCATAACTCTTGCTTGGTAGTGAACACGCCATGAACACAAGGAAATGATTAACTGCAGTCTGCACTGATAAAGAAATATTGACGAGAGCTGTGCAGGAGAATGAACTAGAAAAAGTGCCCCTCTGGGCACAGGTAATGCAGTAACAATAGTGTAACTTGTGAGTAACCTGACTCGACCAAATGGGGCAGGGGGAGTACACAGGATCCTTTGTTGGGAACCTGTCTACTCCCTCCTATCCGATCTGACGGAGTCGGATAACTATTGAGGGCATAACAAGAAAGGTGTTACAGATCTATAAGGGTCCATTTGGTTACTTCCTCCATGATTAATCTGGGGATCACCTGGAACCCATTTTCAACATTTTACTATGTCATTGATGTACCTTCAAAGTGCTGGGTGCACATTATAAAAAAAAAAGTTCCCCCATTGTGTGTTCCCAAGAAATGGAGGTCTGAAGAAAACCACTAACATGGTGAAACATCTTGATGACATCATCAAGATGTATTTTAACCATGTTAATGGATTTCTTTAGACGCTTCTTTTTTTCTGAGAGCGTACAAATGGAACTAAATGAACCCGTTAGGGTTCATTTGGTTGCATTTTGGTTGCAACCAAATGAACCCTAACGGGTTCATTTAGTTCCATTTGTACGCTCTCAGAAAAAATGTTGAAAATTGGTGAAATTCCCCTTTAAGACAAGGACCACTGGTGGTCCCCGGACCACCTGTTGAAAACCCCTGCACTAAACTAAACTATACTCTTTGTTTGTATAATGATTGATCAGTGCTACTATAATGAATGGTTCAATCTGCTGCAAGTTTGCAAACACGTCTCTCCCAACTGGCTTCTGACCAAAAGATAATCGTTATCAAATGCAATTATTGATGAGGGAGTAGTAGCTTCCTCGTTGACATCATCACTGCACTTGGTGCCAATTTACAAACCTATAATTAAATGGACACTAAAATTTCTCTGGGCAAAGGCCATGGTTCTGCCTGGAGTCCACCTATTAAATGCCTATATGGAAACCATACAGTAGTTACATATAAACTAGAGGGCAGTACTGCCACACCCAGCATTACATTTTAATGAAAGTTGCTAAAAGTAGTGTTTGAAGCATCTTTGGGTTACTTCAGTAACCTCAGTTGGATAAGTGACTTGATCGAAGAAGAGTCATCGAACCGATATATGACTTTTTTCACAAGCACATTTTTTCTTGATTTGGGTGCCTGTCTAAGTGCAGAAATGCTAGCTAATCAGCATGAACGTGTCTGAATGAGCGCTCTGGGTTAGTAAAAAAAAAAAAAAAAAAAGTAAAAGTACAGTTTCTACCACCAGCCAGTGGTAGAAACTGAAAAAAAATGGTGGTTCTCAAATGGTGTGAGGACTGAGGAGCCACATTGTGATTTTGTGACCACTATGCTTTACAGCTCAACTGCAGAAAAAACTAGGACTTTTTTAATCAGAGTATGGCTACTATTTCAAGACTTATTTCCAAATAATACATAGGTGAATTCCGTAAAATATAGAGCGTTTACCACTTTCAATTCTAGCCTATATGCCTAATGTTTGGGTATAGCGTTGTAGTAAAAAAAACAACAACAACAACAACAACTAAAAGCTCACCATTATGTCACATCCCAACCTGCCCTGACTTGCACATAATGGGTCACAAATGAAAAGCTCATCAAGCAGCGCAGCTGTTTTTTCAGACCCCCCATCTGCTCTCTCTCCCCATCTGCCAGCCAAACCCATTGTCCTCTCTCTTATTGTGGCCCTGTCATTTCAAAAACAAAAGAAAACAAAAACAACAGTAAAAAGCCAAACAAACAAAAACATTTTGGGGGGGACGGACGGACATTATCTATCGATTTGAATCTTTCACCGCGCAAACTTTTTTCCTGGTGACTTGTGACAGTTATTGCAACATTTCACCTCTGTTTTGTTGAACTGTTTGTGCAAACAAACGAACCGACCGACCGCGGTGATGACAGGTCTGGTCTGCCGTGTCTAAGCTGCATGTGTCCTGACATTCATTCTGATTCTAACGCCTTGCTGCTGGATGTGGTGTTGTACAAAGTAGCGCGCGCACGCACACACGCGCACGCGCACGCACACACACACACACACACACACACACACACACACACACACACACACACACACACACACACACACGTAACCCTGACCTCTCAGCAGTTACATTAATGGCAATGAAGGTAGAGCAGTTTAATAAAATGTTATAACATAACAATTCATAGGGGAGAGAGAGAGAGAGAGAGAGAGAGAGATAGATAGAGGAGGACAGAGAGAGAGAGAGACTCACCTGTCAATCCGTCCGTCAGTCAGTCGTCAGTCAGGCTGTGTCCTGATGGGTCTGAACTCGCTGAGGTCCAAAGATCCGTTTGTCGTGAGGCTTATCAGTGGAATGCACTTCACTGCATCATCAGGCCAGGAGGAGTGGTGAGAGAGGAATAGCCCCTCCGACCCCCCCATCATCCACCCCCCCTACACACACACACACACACACACACACCACGTTATCTCACCCCCGCACCCACCACACACACACACACACACACACACACACACACACACACACACACACACACACACACACACACACACACACACACACACACACACACACACACACACACACACACACACACACACACACACACTTTTCATTTGAGGGACAGAAGTATAAATATGGTTATGGCTTGTGTGGAACAAGTACCGTATTTTCCAGACTATAAGGCACACTTAAAAGTCTTTAATTATCTAAAAAAAAAAACAGTGCGCCTTATACTCCGGTGCGCCTTATATATGGACCATTTGAATGCAGGAGCTTCTATTCTATGTGGACTGCAGTATATTCTATTAAATGCGCCTTATATTCCAGTGTGCCTTATATGGAAACCGTTCTAAAAATAGGCCATTCATTGAAGGTGCACCTTATAATCCGGTGCGCCTTATAGTGCGGAAAATACGGTATAGGTATGGACTGTGGGACTGGGTATGTCTTAAAGATTCAGTGATATATTCATTAAAATATCACTTATTTTAATTAGGCAAAATCATTGTCCTGACAGTCCTCCCCACCATATGACCATACTGTATAATTAGTTCCTCCCTGTCCCCAGAGAGTCCCTGCATCATGGGGTCAAAACCCCTACAGTCTCGGTTTGTGGTTTGGGTGGCAAAGCCTCCATCCAATCAAAGAGAGGGGCTCTCCTCTATTCCTGATCGAATGGGGCCTTGGTGCACCCCCCCCCCCCCCCCCACACACACACACACACACACACACACACTGTAGAGTGTGTGGATGTGCGGCTTATAGCGTGCCACAGAGTGGCCTGCTATTTTTCAATGAAAGTTAAAACACCACAAGTACAGTACAGAATGGTTTAGATGCCTTGATGTCATATTCATCCAAAGGCCCATAATGCCTATATATTTGTTATAATACTAATTTTGGCAATGGGTGGTATGGTTGACTTGGTGCTGTATAGGCAAGGGGGGGGATATTTTTTACACATCTTGCTATAGAAGAGACAATATGTGAGACACACGTGAGACGCACATGCACAGCAGTATCCACAAACGCACACGCACGCACGCACACACGCACGCACACACACACACACACACGCACGCACGCACGCACGCACGCACGCACACAGACACACACACACACACACACACACACACACACACACACACACACACACACACACACACACACACACACACACACACACACACACACACACACACATACAGTACCCATGTGATGGTGCTCTCCAGAGTTGCACGCCCAACCTCTACCCTCCTGACTCCAACTAGCTACAATTATGCTTTTGTTGATAGATGTACAAAAATCAAATCATGTGCATCTGCCGCACATCGAAATTGAATGAATCTATTTGTTATTGATATTGATTGTGTTTCCTGTATGTCTCTCTGGCCCTGTGCTATAACCCCCAGGCTCCCACCCCTTCACCCCTAGAGTACATGGCACTCAGTTTGCACCCATTTAGATCCAACTAACCACATGGGAAACAGCCATTAGATAGAAAACAGTTTCAAAGTCAAAGTCGCATGATTTGTCACTATGTTACCGCAGCGAAATTCTCTGCTTTTGACCCATCACTTGGAGCGGTGAGCTCCAAGGAGCGGTGAGCTGCGGCTTGCCACACTGGGGAATCATTAGCTGATTTTGACCCCCAATCCATCCCTTTGATGCTGAGTGCCAAGCAGGGAGGCATTGGGTCCCATTTTTACAGTCTTTGGTATGACCCGACCGGGAATCGAACCCCGGCCTCCCAGTTCCATGGTCATGTTTGCCATGTACATAACATATGTGATTAAAAAAATTGAGTGATTGAATACTTTATTGGCAGAGATGTAATAGGTAGAGGGTACAGTCAAATCCTATAACCAATGGGCAGTGATGGGCAGTAACTTGTTACAAGTAGCTAAGCTACATAGCTTAAATACATTTTCCCGTAGCTTGTGTAGCTTGCTACAATTTTCTGGGGATAGCTTGTAGTGTAGCTTAGCTACATTTTTTCGAAAGTAACAAGTAATGTAGCTTATTACATTTTCCCAGTAACTTGCCCATTACTGGCAATGGGATCACCACCATTCAGGTCCTGGGGTATTTCAGCTCATAAACATGACAAAAAAAATAACCAAAATACGTACAGGTTGGGGTTATAAGGATAGCCTTTTCATTTGCCTATGCTAAGGATCACACTCAGCTGAGTAGGGGGGTTGCGGCCGTGAAAAAAAGACACATCTTCTCTCCACTACGCCATGCATGTACCCTGTGGTACCCATGGTACCTGTGGGTAGTAGGGGGTACTAAGGAGTCTATCTGTCAGGGGCGGATCTATAGGCATGGGCACGGGGGGGAGGGTGAACAACATCAAAATACAAAGCTACAACAATAGGACTTCAGACCAACAAACACTTAACATAATCACCTTGTCCCGTTTCCATCTGGTAGCTCAAGTGTAAAGTGCTTCACTGCTTGCTGTCCGTGTTTCGTAAAGTTTCTTTTCACAGTCTTTCCTTCGACCTTCCTTTCCATAATAGCCTTGACAAACATTCCATTAAACACAATTTGTACTGATAGTGACGCCTTCTTCCTCCTCTACTACCGAGGCCATTTTATTTCTGCAGCACCATGCTGGTTGTTGTTAGACAACACAACAGGTGAAGTTGATCAATCCAATTAGTGTCCATTGACTTCCTCCTGAACTTTGGACAGCAAGGAAACTATTCAGAATAAAAGGTCTGTGAGTGCCAGCATGGCAGGAAGCCCTTCATAATAAAGGTTCACCATCCCATGGTCTGTTACAGTGTTCTTTCAAGGCCTTGTTGACCATCTGCTTAAACATGTCATGACACCCTAGCCTAGAGGGACTCAGGTGGAATTCCAGGAGAACCATGTTGATCTTCTATTTAGATAGCATATCAGGGATATTTCCAACTAAAGCTGCAGGTATCATGTGGGTGCCCAACTGTGCCTTTGTTTCTATTTAAAAGCCATGAATTTAAAATTAAGTGTATTATCTAAATGTTGCCTTGCAATACCAGGGATTTCCACAACACCCCCCCCTTCCCACTGCTTCTGCCCCTCCCACCTCATTGTTATTCCTTCTCATTAGTGGCTTTGAGACGGCTAGTGGATGCAATACATACCAATGACAATGACTTAAAGGAGAATTCCACACCAAAAGGCTTTCTTAACTGTATAGTTTCCAAAAAGACAAAACAAAAGTGGTCTGGTTGTTATTTAGTGAAAACACTCCTTAATGGCTGTCTCCTACCCCCAAATTAGCTTAGAATGGGGTTAATGGATGTTGTTCAAATCGCTCCAAAATGCCTGTTTGCTATATGTTGTCTCCGCTATATTGTCTCTCTATATGTTGTGTAGCTTGCATTGGTGCGGTTAAAACTGCTGCGACTAGCTGCGAGTCTGCAACGAGTTGCAAGGAGTTGTGGACTTGCAATTATTGGGGCTTTATTTTGCTTAAAGTTATCAGATCTGCCAATCTGACTGAGGTGACCATACACATACTGTATATAGAGATTTATGTCTCTGTCATTCCATGTCCGTTATGTCTAACGCAGTGGTGCCCACACTTTTTTGACTTCAGAGCTACTTTCAAAATGACCGGCTCAACAAGATCTAGACATAAAAAAAAAATCCATTTCAAGGCCCCCAAGAAACTTTGAAATAGTGGTGATGGTGTTACTTACTGTTATAGTGTTATAATGTATGCACTTATATGGGTTATATATTATATGGGGTTTGAGCTGACAGTTTGTGATGTTGAGTTTAGTCTCTTGTACCCAAAGCTAATAACTTTCACGTTTTTGTCCACAATTCGGAAAGAGAACTGGCAAAATGTTGGTCAAAATAACAATTATTCTCCATTTTCTAATTGTGTGGACTCTTGAAATGACGTAACTCAGATGTTTAAATATAATAAGGGTCCATTTCGTTTCATTTTAACACTCTCAAAAGTTACAGATCTATAAGGGTCCAAGTGCTGGGGGGACTGTCATGTGATCTACCTGCATGGCCTGTGTGATCTACTGGTAGATCACATCTACATTTTGAGCACCCCTGCCATACACATACTGTATATAGAGATTTATGTCTCTGTCATTCCATGTCACGTTATGTCGAACGCTTTGTCTGAGACAGAGTTTAAGAGTAGGCTTGCCCTGAGTTACTGTAGGTCTGGCCGGCTGCTGGCCGTTACCCAACGTTAATACAGGATGGACTGTTGTGTCTTACATCAACACAATTCGACCAACACTAAATGATTTCCCATGCAGGCGGTTCAATAAACAAACACATTAATGATATAACAGGCCGTCGGGGTCACAGGTTGATTGGCTGGGCAGACAGAGGAAGTATAGAACACCCTCCTCCCTTCCTCACCGAAGAATGGAGCCGCTCCGCTTGTGTTTTTATTTTTCCATTAAATTAACCCTGCCCCTCTATCTCTCTCTCTCTCTCTCATGTCCCCAAACCTCTCTTGCCCTTCACTTCCTCCCCATCTCCCTCAGTCACTCTTCATCATGCGCTGTCTCTGTCTGTACGATACTGTACTGCAGGGGTGTCAAACATCAAATACAGAGTGGGCCAAAATTTAAAACTGAACAAAGCTGCGGGGCTAGGTTCCAGGTGGTCTCCAGCTAAGTTGTTTAACCGGATGTAACTCTTGAGAACGTAAAAATGAAACCAAATGGACCCTTGCGGGTCCATTTGGTTTCATTTTTACGCTCTCAAGAGTTAAAATATTCATCATGTGAATTAGTCCTAATCTACACAACTAGAAGATTAATGGTCATGGACAGAATCAAAGGAAATCTTTAGTTTGGGAGGGTCTGTGGGGCTAAAATATCCTCAAATGGTGGTCCGTGGCTCAAATGCTGAATAAATGGTGGGCCCTGGGATGAAAAACGTTGAAAACCACTGCTGTATATTACAGAGCAGACGGCAAAACAACAGAAGAGCATTATGGGATTTGTAGTATTATCGGTGAATGCAGTGTTACAGTGGCGCCACGGCTGTATAATACCAGCAGGCCAGCTCTAATGTTAATTTGATGTTGCCTCAAGGGCCAAAGGAAATTACACAGCGGGCCAAATTTGTCCCGTGGGCCAGAGTTTGACACCTATGCTGTACTGTATGCCTGTATTTAAGGAGGGACATCAACCTTGACACTGGACATTAGGAGCTGTCCAGGCCCAGGTTTACGAACCATCCCCACTTCCTTCCTGTCTTTGTCCGTCGCCATGGTTACGTGATGCTTGGAGACCCCAGACTCACCTGTAACCCGTGGCACAGGCTGAGGGGTCCTGACACAGGAGGAAAAAACACACACCCACATGGGAATGGGAAAGGGAAGAGAAGAAGAAATGCTTATCTTTTGGGGGCTTTTATCTGGTCTGTTTTTATCCTCAGTGATGTAACAGTGGCTGAGATGTTCGCTCATCTGTTGTTGTTCTTCCTCAAGCGTCCTTCCTGGAGTTGTGAAGAAGATTTCGTCACCGCCTGTGGAAACCTGTACAGTATGTCCAAAATCATAGAGATAAATTTAGAGATAGACCACTATCAAGACATTGCCCTCATGAAAAAACACTATTGAATCTACTACTCATTCAATAGTGTTTTTGCTATTGCGATGAGTAGTGATTTGTAGTAAATAAGTAGAGAAATGTCCCGTTTCACTACTTAATCACTACTGATATTACTACATAATTCCTATTCAAATCACTACCTGGCTGCTACTTAATTACTTCAGCCTCACTATGGCTTTTTGGAAAGAATTAAACAATCATTATTTATTTATTGCTGAATTATACAAAAAAATGTGCTTACACATTTACTGCTGTATCTCTAAGTCCCTATAGAAAATATTTATGTAGTACTTTCACTACTGAATCACTAATTCATTATTTTTTGTCTCTATGTGTAGAAACAAAAAAGTAATTAATGATTCAGCAGTGAATCACCAATTAATTAATCACGACTTATTTACTATTGAAATCACTACAAATCACTACTCATCGCAATAGCAAAAACACTATTGAATGGGTAGTGTTTTTTCATGAGGGTGTGCCTGTTATGCCATCCACTGTTGTGAATTGTTTTATTCAACAAACCAGACCTAGGACACAACTCTCTCAAATGTTGAAGGATGAATGCCAGTTTTTTATTGAACAAGGAACTGAAAATATGACAAAATGCTTCACCGTACCTACTGTATACGAACCTGGGAACCAATGGTGAAAATAAATATGTAGATTTACACAGCAACAAATTAATTCTGTATAATGGAACAAAGTAGGCGTTCCCCAGAAGTCTTCTTAAGACCGTAACGGAATTTGTGGTGTTGTTGTTGTTTTTTGTTTTGTATTGTATTGTTTCAGTCATGTAGGACACTGGTTCTCAAAGTGCGTTCCATGGACCCTCAGGGGTCCTTGAGGGGGTTCTAAATGGGCCCTAATAACAGGTATGTAACTCTGAGAGCATACAAATGGATCCATAATGGACCCGCATTCTAATCAGGCGAAAAAGGTATGGGGGCGACTTCCTCCCCATATGCCAATGAAGTCGCACCCATACCAATTTAGGTTACAGGACTTATATTAGTCAAGTAAAGCATCAATAATAACATCAGTTGTTGCTGAAGTCGCAACAGACCCGCAGCATGCATAAAGCTAAAGGTCTGACTCAGAGAGTTTTCTGTTTCCAATGATGAAATGCTGTTGGTTTAGTGGTGACACAGCTGTAGTTATAGTTAGTAGCAGTAGTAGTGTTTCAAATCGCTTTAGATAGAAACACTTTTTTAAAAAAAAATCTTCGAAATTTGGGTTGATGCATGCCATCATGTTTGTTGGGGCAGTCAGGGCATTTAGGGGGACATTGCCCCCCGCATGCCCATGCCTAGATCCGCCCCTGATTTGTATGTTCTCAGAGTTATATGGGGGTCCTTGAAACGTAAAGGTTTGAGTACCACTGATGTATAGAAGATGCAGTTTGATGTCTATTTACACTCTTTGTATACACATCCTGCAGCTCAGTGTTTAGTCATCCAACCATTCACAAGTATTGAACACTTCTCACAAATTCAACTCACATCACATTCCTCTTCTTCTTCTTTTAAATAACTTAAATAATATTTAGCAACGATTAAAAAAACAAACAAACAGAAAAAAAAAAAAACCCTAAGAAAAACAACAAAATGTCAGTTGACATTATTAAAAATTCCAAACAGCATTGTCACAGCTATCCACTTTTTTTTTTGTCTTTTCGGTTTTCCGTTTGTTGTCCTTTTTTTTAAATACATTTTTTTTCCAGTATCAAATACTTCCAAGAGCATGGAGTTAATTATAGGCTATCCGCCCGAACGAAAGTTCTTTTTTTGTAATTTACAAAAATATCTCAAGAGAACGAAATGAGCCCGTTGTTTCCATCCATTTCACGAGAGAGACGGAGAAGTCGTCCGATCGCATCGCTTCCAGCGGAGCTTTTATATCCAGAAGAAAAACAGGCTCCCAATTCCTTCGTTTTCTCCTGTTTCTATGTGCGTACAATCATGGAAACGACCCGTCGTCAGACGGCCCACTGGAAGCGTCCAGGAAACATTTAAAACAAGCAGAAAAACAAACCGAAGCGGTTGACACAGAAAATGCTCCAGATTCTCCAGCATGTAGCCGCAGCATTCAAACCCCCATGTGCATGGTGCATGGTGGGACCAAATCTTTGGGACACCTGAAGCGCTGCTTCTCAGAAGCATTATTTATATTTAAGTGTCACAATGACTGTATTATTTATTATTATCTCTTAAATACAAAATACTGTTTTTTTTTTTTAATTATGCGAGTGTACATGTGTGTTCCTAGCGGCTACCGCTTTCATAGTCTAGCTTTGTGTCAAAAAAATAAAAAATAAAAACGCCAATGCTCCAGTGTCACAATAACTAATACAACATGTACTGTATAAATAAAAAATGAAACAAAACTCCATGTAAACATGTTATATTTTAGGGAAGGGTGGGGTGGGGTGGGCACAGACAAAGAAGACCTGAGACGCCCATTTCTTTTTTTCTTTTCTTTTTTGCATCCCCATGTCACTGTGCTAAAATGATAATATACTCGCCCTTTGCTAAAAAGTGATTCACTGATAGATCCTCTTTGCTTCGAAATCCCTTCGTTGTTCTGACCTGGCACTACTCCCACCCCCTAAAAAAAGACATCTAAGTATTTTAAAAACCTACACACAGGTATAGAGTGGAGCTCAGTGCATTTCCGTTCCCTATAGGGTTCCTCCCTGTCTCATATTTTGGGCTTGGAATTTATTTTTTAAAACAATGTTTTATCAGTTTGGAAAGCTATTGGTGGAGAGGTTTGGCAATCACATGTTATGCTTAGCTGTGATTGGACCGTAGCGGTTTGGGGAGGGGCTTACTGAAAGGTTCCATGGATAAGTTACTAAAATGCAGGTTTAACAGATTCATAATGTTTGCTTATTTGACAGTTTGGCCAATGTTTGACCTAGTTTCTATAGTATACCAGGGCATTATGCGGCCCGGGGGCCAAATGCGGCCCCTTGGCTGACCGGCGTGAAAGGGTACGGTGATTTTCAACCAGTGGTCCTTGAGAGTGTTCCAGTTAAATATGTGAAGTTGGTTAACCAGATGTAACTCTTTGAGAGTTATTCATCATCTGAATTACCTAAAGTCTACATGACTAGAGAATGTAAAATGGTATTTTTTTAAATCTACTTTTCCTTGTTTTAATTCTGAAATCCAGCCTGGAAGTGTGGACAAAAACAAAAGAAATCTTTAGTTTTGTGGTCTAAAATGTGATCTAAAATGTCATCAAATGGCTCAAATACTGAATGAATAGAGCGCCCTGGTGTCAAAATGGTTGGTCTTACTCTTACTTTTATCTTGAAATTAAATTAATATTATGCAGACTTTAGTTCAGCCTTTAGTCTTGGCCCTCCACAAAATTTTATGTATCTCATTTGGCCCCTTGGGAAAAAACAATTGCCCGCCCCTGTTCTATAGTATAGTGTGTTCATTACTTTTATGCAGTAACTTGTCTGCATAAAATTGGGGGTGAGGTCACCGAGGACCTCACCCCCAAATAATGATGTGGGGAACCAAGCGGGGGTCTCGAGTCGACCCACAGGTTGGGAACCAACTATAGAGAGGCCAGCAGGCCCTATAGGAAGCAGAAATGGAACCAAGCTACCCAAAGACTTCCAGTTTCGTTCTGCAAAAAGGTGCTAAACCAAGTTAGACGAAGCCCTTGACATATCCTTCTAATCAAAAATGGACCCTGACCTGTTTGATTGCATTTCTACTGCATCTCTAAGATGTACAGTAGTACAGACACACGCACGCACGCACGCGCACGCGCGCACGCACACACGCACACACGCACACACGCACACACACACACACACACACACACACGCAATTATGGAAGCCTAACAAACCCTCCCTCCTGTTTCATCTTATGTACAGTAAGAGGCAAAAATAGTGACAAAATCGTTCCCTCAAAGACACATTTCTATAGTTCTGGGTGTGTTATATCTAATGTATAATCTTCTAGGATTCTAACAAGGCTACATTTTTCTGTATACAATCACACAGTCTGACTGTTGAGGCTCAGTGAGGCCTTTGAAACCCTTTCACTGACAAACTAAAAGCATGGAACCGGAACTGCAATGATTCCAGACTAAACAGTCTCCCAGTCATTGTACATACTGCCACTGACAAGCGTATATGCATGTTTAAAGGCAACAAAGAGTTTCAAAAATCAGACTTTCTTCAATTGGAGGAGGGGAGGGTTGCTACTGTCTTAGAGGGGAAGCTCATTACAAGAAAACAAAGAGAGATAAGCCAGTTGAGGAATACGTACATAAAAGGTTAGCGTTTCTGTTGATTCCATTGAAAGTTTTTTTGTTTTTTAAATTCACACTTTGAGGCAATGTTAAGATACTTCATCACAGTGTCTCCCCCTCCACTACTCCCGGTATCTCCTCTTTTTTCCTGCCTTCCTCGACTTCAGAACTACAGGCACCGTGATACCGTGATAAACCCATCCCCGCGTCGCAACGAAGACCCTCCACCCTGCTTCAGTACTATAACAGGCCCCTAACAACACTAGTGCTTTAAGTACCACCGGAGGTCTTTTTTTGCGCAACAAGCTTGTGCTAGGTCAGACTAAGTCACTGCTGTTCCACCGGAAACTTCTGGAAAACCAATAAATGAGAATCCTTTTTTGGGGGGGAGAAGGACAGACCGAGCGACACGACAGTCACACAATATATATTAAAAAGCTACATACATAATAGCTACATTTGAGATGTGGGACGAAAAAAAAAAAAGCTTAAAACTTGGATGACCGGCGTGATGTATTTTTTTTTAGTAGTGGTTAAGTCTCTTTGGACCGAGACTGAATGTGGTCCAGACGGATTGAAGTAGAAAGTTACAACGACCAAAGACGCGACCGACTGCTGTGGCTTTTCTGTAATGCCATCACGTCTGAAGCCTGTTTGTACTCACACTCGCTCTCTCTCACTCACACACTCTCTCACGCACGCGCATTCCAGTTTCCCTTTTTTCTGGCGTTTTAAGGTAACAGAGGTGAAAAGAAAACAACAAAATCACAAAAGTAAGAATCCTTCACATCAGACGGTTCAGATAAAAGGTTCCACTTGAAATGGGGGAGGGAAATTGAATGGGGACCAAAAAGCAGGGGACTAGGGGGCGGGGCGATAAAAGACTGACAGCTGTCGTTGACCTATCAGGTAAGAGATGTGCTGCAGAGGCGGATCATTATGACCCAAACTAAGAGGGGGGGCGGGGCAGAAATAGCAAATGTTCATTGGCTGTCGACTGTGACCGTTTTAGTTTGTGGAATGACCGGTATCGTTCAAAGCGGCGAAGCAACGTCACAGTTCGTTGACGCAATGGCTGAATCAAGGTGATTTTTTTTAAAAACAAGAAATAATGAAAAGCACGGTCGAGTCCATTGGTGTCCGTCTCCCCGTGGAACCTTGGCTTCCATTGGACAGAAAGTCTTCAAAGCAAAGCGGGAGAGAGACTCTAATTCCCTTTTCTTTTAAAATTGTTCTGATTCTTTTTTTTTTTTGGCATTTTATGCTTCAGTTTGTGGAGAGAGAGAGAGGAGGGAAAACCCAGGGCACGCCAAACTGTTTTTTTTTTTTTGGAGGTCAAGCAAGACTTCTACACTTCTAACACACCTAGTGGCTGGTGAACTCAAGAGCTTGCGGTGTGTTTGTGTGTGTGTGTAAATATCGAAAGAATGCCCGACAGTTTGGCTCGGAGGGCGACGTCTGCTCGAGGCCCACGTCTTTCCACATGTAAGGGGTCTCTTAGTGGGTCCCAGAAACGTTTGTTTCCCCCTGAAGAACATCTTTGAGAAACGGGACGGAACGACAACGGGACGGAGCGAAGACACTCGGCCGGGCGCGCGGTTCTTCTGTTCTTCAAAGCCTTCTTGTTGCACACACGTGTGTGTGTGTATGTGTGTGTGTGTGTGTGTGTGCGTGCGCGTATGTGTGTGTGTGTGTGTGAAGTAATGTCAAGCCCAATTTACTTTACGCTCCGTCACACAACAATGTTGCACGCCAACAATAAACTCATCAGCCTGCTGTTTTGGGCGTGCGGCATCACTTTGCAACAAAGAAGAATGAACCAGACTATGTGTGCGCTACACGTCTGCGCATAAGCCGCGTGTGTTTTAAGATGCCGATGTTTGCGCAGGCGACGACACGTCCGCGACAACGAGCGCAGGCCTCTTCTTCTTCTCCATCGTTCTCATCTCGATCTCTCCTCCGTTGCCCCTATGGTTCTCCCTCCTATCCTCTCTCCTCTCCCGTCAGTTCCTGTTGCTCTGGTGCACCTCGTTGGCGATCAGGCTGTCCTCGCCCGACTGGAAGTCGCCCTCGTTCATGCTGTTGCCGCCGTTGAGCATCTCCTCGTCCTGGGAGGAGCCGCGGTCCTCCTCGCTGCTGGTGGCTCCGCCCCCTCCAGGCTCGTCTGCACTGGGGTCCTGGAGGACCTGGGCGATGTAGCTCTGCTGCTGCTGGACCTGCAACAAGGGGGGAGAGGATGGGGGAAAGCAACGGCGTTACTTTTGTCCACTAAAGACTAGCATGGCCGAAAAGTGTTCCTCTCCTAACTTTTTTCACACAAAAAAACAAAATATATGATTAAAACTAAGAGAAGAGATGCAGCAAAACTAAAAAGTTATTGTAATAAGCCAATAGACCTTTCAGTAAGTAGGACACTTTCCAGCCAGGCTCATTCACTCCAATGTAAATATCATGGACATTACACATTAAATACTGGTTCAACTTTGGAACCAGAACTTGAAAATCCATCGGCAAGGCATGCCCTATGCAGTGGAAAAATGTGTGTGTTATCGATATTTAGTTTTTAAAACAATGTTTTATCATATAGGGAAGGTATTGCGTAAAATATATGCTACTGTAACCTAATGTAAATACTGAATGTATCGATACAAACCACAGAAGTCAAAACTGCTAGGTGTCCAAATGATACGCACCTGAACTTTGGGAGAGGAGGAGGGGCGTGATGGGCGTCCATTCTGTACCGCCTCCACATCACTGTCCTTAGTGTCAATCTGAGAGAGAGAGACACAGAGAGAGAGAGAGAGAGAGAGAGAGAGAGAGAGACAGAGACAGAGACAGAGACAGAGAGAGAGAGACAGACAGAGAAAGAGAGAGGGGGAGAGAGACAGACAGACAGACAGACACAGAGAGAGAGAGAGAGAGAGAGAGAGCGACAGAGTGATTCATTAATAACGTCTTTAATAGCTTCATAAATGTATTCAGTATACCTTCTTTAAGAGCTTCATAAAGTAATTAATTCGTAACTTAACTACCATACTAGCTCAATCAAAGCTTCGAATGCTATGTATTAAGGTTCACTACACCATGCCATTTCGACCCGCTTTGCTTTTCATCAGAGAGTATGGATTCACACTCATTGATTCCTAGGCATTGTACCTTGTAGTTGTGAGCACTGAGGTACTTGAAGTGTCCAAAGCAGACGTGGGACAGACACACCACAATAGTGACGATCAGAACAACGAGTGTGAACATTGACGTGGGCGTCACAAAACCTGCAACAAAAAAACAGAATGTGATCCAATGTAAAAAGGTAGACGTCTCCCTTGGTTCAGGGTTGTACACACAACGTTGAGGGTACTTACCATGCTTCATTAATCTAGGCCCAAGACCAGTGGTTTTCAGTCTTTTTGATACCAGGCCGCACTATTTATTCAACATTTGAGCCACAGACCACCATTTGATGACATTTTTATCCCACAGACCCAAAAAACTAAAGATTTCTTTTGGTTTTGTCCACAATTACCGGCAGCCAATTACTCATAACAGTTGGATCATTCATTGACATGAAAAGGCTTGACATTGACGTTGAAACCTAGCCTGGTGAAAGCACTCCCCCTGCTGGACAACACACTCTCTTGTCTCTGTTGTTCAGAGACCATGCACTCCATTCCAAGACATTTGTAGAAGGACCTTTCCCTTTCTGTGTAAAGTCCTGGTGAATGGTGAACGTACCCTCCCCCCAGACTGCTGTGTAAAGTCCTGGTGAACAGTGAACATACCCTCCCCCCAGACTGCTGTGTAAAGTCCTGGTGAACGTACCCTCCCCCTTAAAATGACCATTAATCTTTTACATTTTCTAATTAGATTCGGGCCAATTTAGATGAATATTCTAACTCTTGAGAGTGTTAACATGAAACCAAATGGACCCGCAAGGGTCCATTTGGTTTCATGTTTACGCTCTCAAAGAGTTACATCTTTGTTAACCAACTATACCAGGTAGAACAGGTCCATCACGCTCTGGTTGCTGTGGGCCGGTCTAGGCCAAATCACGCTAAAAATGTCCGGGCTGTTTTTTTCACCCAGTCCACCACTGCCCCCCGAGTCGACCGTGTAAAGTCCTGGTGAAGGGTGAACGTACCTGTGCGCACGGTAGAGAAGAAGAGCAGCCAGAAGAGGCAGAGGATGGGCGCCGCCACCACCTGCGTCACGGCAGACGAGTGGATCTTCTTGTCCAGTTTGGAGGGCAGGTAGGCGTAGTACATGTTGTAGCGATCCACCAGGTGCTTCAGTAGCATGTACATCAGACCTGGGAGGGAGGGAGACACGCACGCACGCACGCACGCACGCACGCACGCACGCACGCACGCACGCACGCACGCACGCACGCACGCACGCACGCACGCACGCACGCACGCACACACACACACACACACACACGCACACACACACACACACACTTGTAGATCTGCTTTTTTTCAGCTTTAGGCATTGGCAATTTTAGGGGGGTGGCCGCCTTCGTGGGTCAATTGTAAATCATTTTTACAAATTTATATTTTTTATTCCATTCATGTTTTGTAATGAATACTTGGTTATAGTACCCATCTAGCATATTTAGCTGCTTATATTCAGTGGTTTTCGGCCATTTTCACACCTGGGTCCAATATCTATTCTGCATTTTAGCCACCGACCACCGTTTGATGTTGAGTCTAGTCTCTCGGACCCAAAACTATTTTTTTTTGTCCACATAATACAGAAGAGATGAACTGGCAAAATGTTGGTCAAAATAACAGTTCTTCTTCGTCACCGGCGATGAAGCCGCACCCATGCTATTTTCTCCTGCCCCCCCCCTCCAAATGGGAGATGTTACATCCGCCCCTGGGCTCTACCCCTGCTGGTAGAGCCTAAAATCGCCTGTGGCTTTAAGCTTATGTTAAACTCACCAAACGGTACGATGATGGGGCAGGTGATGCTGTAGGCCATGACCACGGTGAACACATTCATCATCCAGGCGTACGCTGCACCAAACTGGAACTCATAGGCCTGGTGCTGGTGGGGAGAGAGAGAGAGAGAAACAGGATTAGCAAATACGTATTAATTGTGTGACTATTTTTTAGCTATTTTTTGAAAAGTGATTAAATAAAAGGAGCATTCAGTGCTGATTGGAGGAAGGCCCCTTTCATCCTGATTCGACAAAAGGCTTTTCTCACAAAGGACAAACTGAAACTAGGTTTTTCTAAAAGGGACAGGGAGGAACTCCTTATGTGGTCACCACACTCCGTAGTAGGGAGCATTAGCCAAAAAAAGGAGGAAAACATTGAAACTGAATCAAGTTAGTTACTACAATCGATTAAGACATATATCAGTGCATGGAGAACTGGTCACAGACACAGGGGTCTTCGGACCCTGTTCTTTTACCCATCTGTAGAAAAAAAAACTGAGCTCTCCAGAGCATGAATAGTGCATTTATTTAAGGAATTGCAAATACCCATCTTACAAACCTTCCTGAACTTGTGTTAACACCCGGGATTCGAACTCGGGTCTCCCGTGTGAAAGTCCAACATCTTAACCACTAGACCAAGAGGACATCCCTTTGGTCCGGGGGCAGATACTAGACTTTGGAGGCCGTCACGACAGAGGCTGTAGCCACCTGCTACACTTGAACACAGCATTTTGTATTGAAATACTGTGTCCATGTTGCACCCACGCATGTTGTATTCAATAGACAATAGAAGTGAGCGGTCGCTCCCCGAAAATAGCTGGACCTACAAGCTATTTTCACAATGTTAGGGAATTTGGCCCCCTGCCTCTCTCCGTGTTCTCCGCCTGTCCCCTTCACTACCTACTACCTACCCGCTTGACGTTGCGCCTCTCTGCGGCGGAGTGGGCCAGACACAGTCTGATCATGTACATGAGGAGACCGGGGATCCGCAGCAGGTCCATGGCGTTCCCGATGAACGCCGAGGCGATGACGTAGTTCACGAAGAACGCTCCGTTGTCTGGCAAGAACACACACCTGTAGAGCAACAGAGACAGACGCACATCAGAGACTGCACCTTTAATACTAATCTATGTACAGTTACAGTAGAGTCTAGTGTAACTGTAAGATGTAAAAAAGGCAAATAGACTACTGAGTAGACTATTTGCCTTTTTTGCATCTTAAAAGGTATTATAAACAACTTTATAGCCAAGCACAGCCCAGCAGTCTCCAGCAGTTTCATAATGAGCCAACAGAGTGGAGGTATGGGAGAGTTTGATTCAAATCTGTTAGCAAACACAGATCCTCTACTATCTAAAGTTGCCTATACTGTATATACCTTTAACCAAGTATAGGATCACCCAAATATCTGTTTACATTTCAGACACATAAAGCAATCAATTAATCAATCCATCAATCAATCAATCAAAAACTGTAAAAGCATCTGTTTCGACTGTTTGACTGAAAACATCACTCTTACGTAACTCAACTGTACACAAGACAAAACAAAGTACAACCTTGAACCAACACCTGGAGGCACAACAAGTCCTAACTCAAGTACAGTAAAAGTAGTGGTAAAAAAAAAGGTCATACAAATTATATCAGCTATTATTATTGCTTCTGTTCCTCCTGTTCTGCCCCTAGGATGTTTATTCTTGGATTACTTTCACCACAGTGTCAGAGGCAGATGATGAAGATAATGTCTGGCAGACGGCTTACATTCTCAGAACAAACAGCCTGGTGTTACAGCATCTAAGATGCTGTTGATAATGTCAGTTGTGTAGCATTATATTTGGTCACTCCAATAGACCTGCGCAGTGACGTCACCGCCCCTGTTCCAGAAGTGGATTGACCATTCATTTTTCTCATAGACTTTTCAAAAATAATTTATATAAAGACGATTACGCCGCGGACAAAGCCAACTTCGGTCGTGAGGAATCATGATGACACACACAATCTTTTTGGACAATCAAATAATTTCTAAGATGAAAAACGAAACAAAAAGTGTTGTATCCTGCTGTTTTCTACATCTTGCTAATTAGATATTGCATGATAGTATTGTGTGTGTCATCATGATTTGTCACGACCCGAGTTGGTTTTGTCCGCGGCGCAATCGTGTTTTTATTAAGCATTTTCGAAAAGTCTATGAGGAAAATGAATGAGGATTCCATTTCTGGAACAGGGGCGGTGACGTCACTGCGCAGGTCTATATACACTACAGTATGATTGCTGGGCGGAGCAATCAAGCGGACTTTACCGATGATTACATGGAAAATTGAAGTCAATTCCCCTTCCTTGTGCCCTTTTCCGAGGCGTGTCTGTGGTGAGATTGGAGTAGTCCAATCACTCACATAACCATGGTTACCTACCGTACGTACAGTAACCTTTGTTATGTGACATTTTGCCTTTCCTTTTTGTTCACTGCATCACCTGTAAATTCATATAATGGTCGCGCCTTGCTGTAAACTGACTATCATCAGCTAAAATAAATCTCCATATGTGAAAATCGCGACAATGACCTCATCAAATCCTGGATGGCCACAGAAGACTGGATCATCACTTACTGTACACGTGTTTATGATTTCTTGTTGTGCCGCAAGTCACACTTGCAAATTAACCAATTTGGTACAACACATGGATCTATATGGATCTCCATACTGTATATCAGTGGTTTTCAACCAGT
>CM076973.1:4643879-4671379 GCA_039105355.1 Benthosema pterotum | reverse complement strand
CACACACACACACACACACACACACACACACACACACACACACACACACACACACACACACACACACACACACACACACACACACACACACACACACGCACGCACGCAGAAGAACATAAAAAAAAGTCTTGTCTCATTGGATCTCTTTTCCGCTATTGGTCATCTAGTTCTGATTTGCCTTCGAAATTGTCAGTCATTGTCAGTTATTTCAGGGCCTGATTTGGGCATGGACATGCCCCCCTAAATGCCCCGACTGCCCCACCAAACATGATGGCATGCAAAACAATATTCCAAAGACATTTCAAGTGCTTGTATTGTAAATGATTTGAAACACTACTACTGCTACTAACTTGAAAACTCTCTGAACTCATGAAACTCTGAATCTTGTTGTTCACAGAACTAAAGAGTTTAAATGAAAATAGTATGGCCATGGTCATGTCATTTTCGCCTGCCCCCCCAATTGGGAAATGTTACATCCGGGCCTGGCCTATTTATAGTCATCCTAGCTTAGTTTTACTATTTAGTTTTACTCAGTGGGAAAAAGGGATACCTGAGAAAAATGAATTGTAATAGATTCATAGCTTTACCATCGCACGTTCTGCGGGTCGGGGGCGTAGGTGACGCTCCAGTTGTAGACGTGCAGAGACTCACTGAAGTGAGAAGACCTGGGCTCCTGGTAGCAGTGGCAGCCCTGGACCTGACACGCGTTGAAGTCCTTCAGGATTCTGGGAAAACAGGGGGGGTTGATTGAATGATCGACATTTGCAGAACATACACAATAAGGAAACACATTATATAAACGTGCAGTAAAAATATCTAAATATGTACAGTAACCAGTAGGGAAGCTTTTCTGGGAATGAATAAGCTTAGAAAAATAAAGACCTTCATCAGGTGATGACTGATGAAGGTCAGCAATGGCCAAAACGTTGCTGTTGGTGTTTTAATGCAATAAAGCACTGTGGAGCAGAAGTTGTGAGCGGACCCCTTTTCTTCATTTTTCATAGTATTTGTTTGAGTCCAGCACCAGCTAACAGTACGGATGTGTTCAGCGACTCTGTTCAAATGAATAAGCTTAGACCTTCTACAGGGGCTAGTTACGAAATGCAGTCACCCGTAACTTCTCTTTACTAGAGCGGTTTTGAAGGACAGTAAGGATTCACACTTTTGCATGACTGTTATTAGGGCCATTTCACATTTTGGTGTGCACAGCAGTAGAACGAATGTAATAACCCTGTCTGCGAACACAGAGAGAGAACACACAGAGCGAGACCTAGAGAGAGAGAGAGAGAGAGAGAGAGAGAGAGAGAGAGAGAGAGAGAGAGAGAGAGAGAGAGAGAGAGAGAGAGAGAGAGAGAGAGAGAGAGAGAGAGAGAGAGAGAGAGAGAGAGAGAGAGAGAGAGAGAGAGAGAGAGAGAGAGAGAGAGAGAGAGAGAGAGACGGTGGTGTCTTACATTGCGGTCATGGCTTCGTTCTGGAACGTGACGAAGGCCATTCCCAGAGGCTTGGTGTTGACCTTCTCCTTCTCCTTCCTGTACTCTTCCTTCAGCTTGGCTTCTCTCTTTGTGTAGTAGCTCACTGCCTCCTCCTACAGGACAACACATTAAAACATACAGTATGGCTGACTGAGAACAATTCAGGAAAACCCAGATAAGTTGACTGCTCACATACTAAAACTCTCACCTTTAAAGCAGTGGTTTTCAACCTTTTAGGGCCCACTATTTATTCAGCATTTGAGCCACAGACCACCATTTAATGACATTTTAGACCCACAGACCCCAAAACTAAAGATTTCTTTTGTTTTTGCCTACAAAAAACGACCATTAATCTTCTACATTCTCACAATTAGAAGATGTAGAAGAATTGTTAATTTGACCAACGTTTGGGAACTTCTCCATGGTCCATGGCTAAAATTCTGAACAAATGGTGTGTACTGGTATGAAAAAGGTTGAAAACTGCTGATCTAGAAGACACCGTTACAAACACAGAAGTATTAACACTGGTAGTCATGGTATAGTAATATCAGTCCTGGTGATATCTTTACCTCTTCACATCCGGCTATAGCGCAGCAGCACAGGTGACCACAGGGTTTGGGGTTGATCATGGTGGGCATGTGTTCCTTAGCCATCAGGTCTGTGAAGAACTTCTTACTGCGCTCTGTCTTCTTCCTGTAGACACATAAACACATATTTTCTACATGAGCCGCTGTATTGTTGCCGCCTTTGTAGAAACCGCTTATCTCCCGTTTAATATCAATTGATTATGGTTCAAAAATCCCAACTGTGTTCTGTATGCGGTCTTAACACTGTGGCGGCAGTGTGATGCAAAGAACTAAGTGCTTTGCTGTATTAATAGGCTGGTTGACCAACAATGGAGTGCCTGTGTGTGTGTGTGTGTGTGTGTGTGTGTGTGTGTGTGTGTGTGTGTGTGTGTGTGTGTGTGTGTGTGTGTGTGTGTGTGTGTGTGTGTGTGTGTGCGTGTGTGTGCGTGTGTGCGCGAGTGTGTGCGCGTGTGTGCGCGTGCGTGTGTGCGCGTGTGCGTGTGTGTGCGCGTGTGTGCGCGTGCGTGTGTGTGTGTGTGTGTGTGTGTGTGTGTGTGCGCGTGCGTGCGTGTGTGTGCGTGTGTGTGTGTGCGCAGTGTCTCACCTCTCTGCGTTGAGGGACATGAGCTTGGCCACGTTGTAGCAGACCCTGGCCTCCAGAACGATGCAGTTCTCATACGCCTGTCTGGAGAAAACAAAACCAATCCCTTTTAAATTCAATGCACGCACACGCACATTTAGCCACACATGGCAACAGAAAACCAACACTAATGCTGGCACCGACCTGTGTTGCCATCTGTGAGCTTGCAAATCTGCTATGGTATGTGCGATACCGGCACACAATCTCTAAATGTCAATGTCGATGTGGAAAATAAGCAATCTACAACAAATCGGTGTAGAGCGTCTGGGATAGCGGTTATAATAAGGGGTAAGAGGTGGCACATGACAGAGCCATCAATGTACCAGTATGCTTGATAAATCATGGGCGTCAGCTCATTCCTGGGCTGAAATGTAAGCTGGTTTCTACGTAGCATTGATAAATGACATGTTCTACTAATCCTGCAATACTTGTGGGGACATTAGTTGAGTATGCACACACTTTTCCATTTCAACAGAAGCTAACATGTGGGATCTTGTTGCAGACTCACTCAAAGTGTTGTTTGATGTGACTCTCCTCGGCGTACTTGGAAATACCATTGATGAACAGCGTGCGTTTTACCTGGTGGAGAGAGGAGAGAGGTTACTGCATGTGAATGCTAGTTGATGTCAATGATGACACATTAGTTCAAATGTATTCTGTGATGGGTGGATTCAATCCTCTGCGGAATGACAGGTTTCTAGTGAAATAATTAAGCAACGGAGGCCTCCTGAAAGCTCTTGGAAGAACCGCTGGGAGTCTTCCGAGTCTTCCACCACTCAACAACATGTTTGTGTACAATATTAGAGCCTCTCTGATTTTGAGATATCCTTACAGGACATTATAATAAAAAAAATAATAAATAAACCTTCATCTTCAGTGTCTCCCATTAATGCAATGGTATGCCTTAAATGTTTATTTTTTTTTGGGCAGCATTGTTTTGGGGGACTCTGGGGGGACAAAGAGAGAGGGAAAAGAGAGAAAAGAGAGAGAAGCAAAAATAGGCTAGTCCAAATAGAGAAAGCTGACAAAGAAAGAAAGTGTCTGCCCTACACCTGAGATCCAGAATGTAATTTACCTGAAGAAATGTTGTAATATAGTCTCAACACGGTCGAGGCAGATGCACCCGAGAGTCAGGTTCTGTTGACGTTTCTTCCTAAGGGGGACTTTTTCAAAATTGCTTTCTCTGGGTGAGATCTCTGTTCTAGATGTAAAAGTGTCTTGAGACAACTTGTTGTGATTCGACAATAATAAGATTGAATTGAATCATATAGCCTGATATAGCCTTGGTTAAAGCGTTTGTGGTGATCAGTGTTGGGCAGTAACTAATTAAATATTACATATTACTGTAATGTTATTAATTTCCAGCAAAAGTAAAGACATTACTCGACCAAATGTCTAATAAGTAATGTTTCTCAGCCTAATCATGCCTGGTAGTTACTTATTACTTTTGAGCTTGTTGTTTACATGATGTGAAAATAGAACAGTTTTAATAACAGAGATGCACTGTACTTTGTAGATCCTAGAGGCTCTACTAAGGGGTTATAAGCAAAGTAAAGATATTAATTTGGTTTTAATTTGTTGTTCTAATTTTAGGTGATTATTTTCTTTTCGTTTGTAAGCTCGGCCATATCGATATAAATGAGGCTCAGCCTCAATGAACGGAACACAGGGCTAATAGTTGAGGTCCCCTATCGACAGAACAGTGGATGGATGTTGTCCTGAAATAAGACTAAATTAAAACCCATTTCGTCCCGACATCGCAAGATTCTACAAAACATTCGCTCTGAAAGAACATACTGAAAGATTTGCGCTGCATTCTCACATTCTCCGCCAAAAATAGCAGGCGTTCACGGCTCATAGCGCGCCACTCTGTGGAGTTCGAACGCTATGCTAATTTGAACTCTATGCTATTTTTCCATGAAAGTTAAAACACCACAGGTCCCTACCAGGTCGTCCTCCTTGTAGTGCATCTTGGAGGTGTGTCTCCTCATGCTGTAGACAGTCAGCAGCAGATACATGAAGGCGAACGTTGTGTGGAGCCACAGCAGGTTGGTCCTGAGGGGGAACAACAACAACAAATTATCTTACTACTAGTGCTGTCCCGATCATTTTTTTTGCTCCCGATCCGATCCCGATCATTTGAGTTTGAGTATCTGCCGATCTCCGCTCTACTCCTCAGCCCATAGCACTAAGTTGTATTACATACCAACCCACAGTACTTGCTGCAATGACTTATATAGGTTGCCTAATGTATTACAATGTTTTTAGCGCTTCTTTGTATGTTGTAAAATGTATTGTAAATCCAGATTAAATTGTAAACTTTTCACCACTGTAAGTCGCTCTGGATCAAGAGTGTCTGCTAAACGCCTAAATTGTACTCCTCCCATTCAACATTCCTGCTGATGAGTGCCACCCTGGGCCCACATGAGTCCATGAGCCAGTGTACTTCTATGTTCATTTTGTGCACATCCAGAATGATACAGCAAGAAATCTATAGCATTGCTGACTCACCCAGACTTGAGATTAGCTATCGTGGTTCGTCCAAAGCTGTAGGCGTTGTTTTCTGGTGGAGAAGAGAGTTGAAAACATGAGTCAGGACACACACACACAGTTTTATGCTTTTTACTGTAAGCCTAAAACGGAATAATAGCAGATCTATCTGGTCTCTCACACAAGCATAGCGATATACAAACGCATACACACATCGCACACGCTTCATAATTCGAACTAGGCAAGTCAGCTTTGATGAACAAAAAGTTACTGTATGAAGGTACCAGCTGTCCACAGCAGAAGATTCGTCTGTATGCATCTTGTTGATTTGTCACCATAAAATTAGACTAATCACATCTTGTGCTGCTACACGAGTCAGACATCACAGACACATAAAAGAAAAGCCTAGCTGAACTGCAGGGCTGTTGTTTGGAGCGACAGTAGCAAGTAAGCACAGGAAAAACACCCGCCATACTGTCGTCCACTGCTTGTCAAAACGTTTGGAGCTCTGGGACCATTACTATAGGAAATTTTGAAAACCTTGCACTATAACTATACTGGAGTTGGCAAAGTCCAATATAACAGGTGTTTTCAACAGGTCCCTGAGTGGATTTCAGGTGGTCCCCAGCTAAATGGGAAGTTGGTTAACCAGCTTCACCAGCAAGGACATATACAGTACAAGTTCCATTACAAAATGTTGACTTTTTTTTTTACAGCAGCATGTGTCATTCGTGTGCATTGTGAGGTTACAACGAAGTGCTTACATAAAGAAATTGAATGTCCTAATAACCCTTAAATTACTAATGCATACAGTATATTGCCAGTCGTCTGATCACCACTATGGACTCAAGGCAGACTTTTTCATGATCATAAACATTTGATACAGTATATACTATTTGTGTGTATAGCATAGAAGGAATGCAGCCTACTTAAATAGTAAAATTCACATGCTATTCTTTCATATTATTCATTCATATCATTCATTCATTCATATTATATAAGAGATATATTCATTTGCATAAAGCCCATTAAGATAATGCTGCCATGTGTAGTATATATTATTTTTAGCGAGACACACACGCACACGCACCACAAAACTGTTGAACTCGGGCAACTACTGTTCTAAGAACTGGAAGGTTCCTGGTTCTATCCTGGGCTCCCCCTGACATAGTGAAGTGCCTTTGAGCAAGATGCCTCTTTGAATCCTGATGAGCAGGTTGTCACCTTGCATGGTTTCCTCCGCCATCAGTGTATCAGTGTTTGTGTGTAACAAATTGACATTTAGCACTCACTGGAAGATGACCAGTAAAACCACTGCTACCGATGCTGTTGTACTGAGAGCTGACTGACCAGTCACTGACCAGTACAACCACAGTTTTCCACGGTTGTACTAGCCTCGACAGTGCCCCAAAATGACTGACGGAAGTCGGGACTTCCGGTTAGTTAACTTCCGCCGGAAGTTGCCACTAGTCACGATGCGGTGCTCCCGAAAATGAATACCCCACGGAAACATTTTATTTCTCCCTTTGTGCTCGCAAAGCTGTTGTAAATGTTTAAAAGATGAAATCGTGTGCACTTTGCACACTTCTATAACTGCTTTGTTCGTTAGAATCGTTTTTTTCTGAAAATAACACTGAACAAGTGAAGTCGCTAGTGAGGACTGAACAGGGTTGTTTCTCTGGGGACTGTAAATACAGTACATAACAGTCACTTCCGCAACTAACGTTCTCAGTCTCAAAAGCGCACCAGTTTCCCAGCGTGCGGTTGTACTGGGTGGGAGCTGACCAACACAACCTTGCTCAGGGGTAACCAAACTCTACATCTACACACACACACCTACCACATCTACCACAGTATCCTCACCAAGCTTCCACTGTTTCGCTTATAGGAAGGGGGAAGGTATGCGTTATGAATTAACCACTTAAGCTCTGTTGAAAATATATATACGGATAATAGCCAGTTTGTACACTCACAATGGGTCACATCGTAGATAGTAGAGTACTAGGGTTCAGTACTTTGTCTACCACTGCACGACAACCAATCTACAGCTAGACCGGTCTAGACCAGTCTAGACCACTTGTTACCTGAACGGGACGGAGGTCCTGTCGGTTCTTTGTTTAGGAATCCGTCTATCGGGATAATCCTGACTAAAAAAATAACAAATGAAACCACATATTCACGTCTATATACTGTATATACATATATAGTCATTAGCCTGTGTACACAAGGCACAGCAGCCTGCTCCTCTAGAGTGGAAAAACTAACAATGCATGTTTTGTACACCTGCTTCAGATGTGATGACTGTGTACAGGGGCGGATCTAGGCATGGGCATGGGGGGGCAATGCCCCCCTAAATGCCCTGACTGCCCCACCAAACATGGTGCCATGCAAAACAACCCAAGCTATTTCAAATTAAAGTGTTTATATTTAAAATGAATTGAAACACTACTACTACTACTACTACTACTACTACTACTACTAACTAACTACTACTACTACTACTACTACTACTACTACTACTAACTAACTACAGCTGTGTCACCACTAAACCAACAGCATTTCATCATTGAAAACAGAAAACTCTCTGAGTCAGACCTTTAGCTTTATGCATGCTGTGTGTCTGTTGCAACTTCAACAACAACTGATGATATTATTGATGCTTTACTTGACTAACAAAAGTCCTGTAAGATGCAGGGGCGGACACTCTCTATTCTTATCTTCTGCTGTTTGTGATCTGTGCTTTGTTTCCCTTGCAACTGCAACAACAACCCACTCTTTCATCCGAGAATCATTAAGTGAACAACCTGGGAGTGGGAGTATTTGTCTTTCACAACCATCTGGGCTCCATCAGTGAGCATACAGTAATGTCAGTACAGTAGCACGGCATACGGGAGCTCTCACCTCATCAGAGATCGCATTTGATGTGAGGTTTGGCATCTGGAGACCGGAGCGAACCGCATCCGGCATTAAGTCACTAGAAATGGTTCCTCCAATACATTTTTGTCACACTGTCACGGTGGTTATGTGGAATTGTGGAATACCAAATGTGCTGCTATACATAAAGAAAATATATTGTACGTATATGTTTTAATATATGCCACATATATGAAATGGGCCCCTTACATACAGTATATGAACTTGACTGTGGCATATATGTGGTTATATATGACACATACTGTATATGTCCTATATATCCACATATATGCGCATATATGTACCTGTTTATAGCATACAGTATATGCAACATAATATGATGCATGTATGGTGCATATACTGGAATATAGGCCTATGTACATATATGTTCTTTCCATGTGGGATACTAGTGGTTCTCAAACCTTTCTTTGTTTGAAGGACCAGCATAAATAACTCTGAGAGTTACAGACCTGTTAGTAAGTGAATATGTTGAAAATAACAGATCTAAGAGCTCACAAAAATCAGCTGTTTTCAAATGGGCAACCCTAACCCTAATGCATGACAAAAGTATAACATTTGACTATGAGATTTTAAGGAGTGGACAAAAAAAAGTATTGGAAACTGGACATACTAAAGTGAAGTCAAACACCTCAAAATTGTGTACTTAAAGGTAATAGAGGCAACTTTTTAGCCAAAACTCAAAATAGATACTGTATATAGCTATATATTATTTGCTGTTTTCCCCCTCTACATTGCTTCTACTGTACTTTGATGCTGCTGCTGTTTCCCTGCAGACGGACACTTGCTTTGTCCTGCAGCTGATCGAGAACTTTGTTGTTGTCAACAAATCATGACAAACTAATGTCTTCAATAATTAAAACATACAGATAAAAACATCTTCAATACTTATGAAAGAAATAAAGGATGCCAATGGTGTTTTTATTTGATTATTTTAGTTGTAGGCCTATAGGGACAGTATAATGTTTTAAGCGGTTTGTCTTATTAGTCAGGGATCCGTTGATTTCCATCTCTTACCCAGCAGGTCTCCAGAGAAGTTGACAGGCAGTACGATCCCCACAGAGAGAACACCCACCACCACCAGCAGACCAATGATGTGTCTCTGGAAGGACAGGTAATGGACGGCGTCTTCTCCACACTTCTCACGGATCTCCTCATCCCTGGGTGAAAAATTATATGTATCATATCTGATCAAATCTAATCATTCCTTAAACAAGGTAGAAATTGCATGTGTGCCGTGCACACTTTTTTATTTCTTATTACTAAAAGTTCCAACTCAAAAGTTGTGTTTGTTTAAAAGGGAATTCCACCCATTTTCAACATTTTCCTGAGAGTGTACAAATGTTAATGATTTTTTTTCACACCTCCATTTCTAGGAAACACATTTCCCCTTTAACACAAAAATGTATTCTCTTCTCTGGAAATGGTTGGTTGCATAATATTTCAGCAGAAATTGTTATCTTGGTCAGTAGTTGTATAGCTACATAGTATAACTACAAAATATAATTTATAAATCAAATACATTACAAGCTAACAGTGTACATTATACTTACTTTATCCTGAAGATAGCTGTGAGCCAGGAACAGAAGCCCTGTGGAGAAAGATCATCACACTCAATTCAATTCAGTTCAATTCAATGGGGAACAACAAGCAAATGACTTATGATTTAACAACCTTGTACCAAAAAAGTAAACAAAAGAAGGAAAGAAAAGAAAAAGAAAGGAATTTAAAGGTACATTCAGTGATTTTATTTAATTCAAAAATGTGTTATATTTTATGTTCTTCTCTGGATAATCCTCCCTATATAGAGTGTGTTAACCATATAGGGACTTTCTGTCTGTCTCCAGTGAGACACTATACTATAGGGTCAAACAACCCTAGTTTCAGTTTGAGGCTTTGGGAGGAAAAGCCTTCGTCCAATCGGAATTGAGGGGAGGTGGGCATTGGTGTACGTGCTGGTGGCCACATCCCCCCACTGTTGAGTGTGTGTGTGTGTGTGTGCATGTGCATATCTCGTTACTGGGGGGGGGGGATTTGAGTTTTTCAAAATAACTCAAATCACTGGATGCTCCTATACCAAACTGAAATTCTTGCAAAATCTATGAACAGTGCCAGAGGAGGATGCTTTTGAACGTAGCGTGTGAGCCCAACAGTGTGTCTTGACCCTCTGCCCCCCACAGCCTGCCACAGGCCAGTGGGTGGTGGAACCACGCTGAGAGCTCCACTGACCTCCTAACCACTTAAACCCTGTCGGTCTTAAGAGAACCAGACTCCACTTACAACTCAAACTTTATTCCCCTCTGTGCCAAATCTCTTCGGCTATTAAAAAAATAGACAATTTACCAATGCTTTGCACTTGTAAGTTTGTGATTCTGCAATTGTTTTGGTTAATGTACCAGCAGCACCGCAGTGATTGTGGATAATGGCTGGGGTTCAGTTGGTTAAGACGCGGAAGAAGAAGAGTACACCGGCGACACAGAACACAAAGTGGATTAGCAGCGACTAGAACCTGCATAGATTAGCACCTGAGCTAAGTGGCCTATAGGCAGCTCTGGCAGCACTGTCAGTAGTATGACTCAGGACTGTGTGGGAGCATTCTGAATACTAATATACAGGAAGTAAATCAATATAAATAATGGTTGACAAACAGCCTGGAAAAATGTACTAGTTCTACAACGTAATACTGGTTACAGAGGAAAAGGTAATGCTTCACCCAAAAAACATTATTACTATTACTATAAAAAAAGAACTATACATTTCAAAACAAGTCTCAGCAAAGCACTGAGACTGACCTTTTCTAATGATGAAGGTTTAAATATAGTATTAGCTTCCTACAGTAGTAATGTCAACTCGTGTCAACTCAGGAATGCAACGAACTGCATTCAAAACAATGAAAAACGGTGTGAAAGATGAATCACTTATCACAGCCATTACACTGTATGTAGTAGTATAGATCACGGTCCCAGCACAATTTACGGTATTAGGACTAATAAGACCAAATAAGGCACAAATAAGGCATAATTAGAAATAATATGTTAATTATTACACGAAGCTACACCCTAATATGCCTACATTATGATCTCATTAGACATCGCAAAATACCAAAAAGGCATAGGCTAATGGTCTTCTGTTATTTCACTTTTTGCAGGGACTTTATGTCTAATTTCGCATATTTTATACCGTAAATTGAATACGTCCCCAACTTCTATAGATGGGAACGTTCAAGTAGGCCTATGTCTAATGATAATAGAACATACTACTACACTGTTGGGTTTTATTAGAAGTAATGTGTTCTTTATTAAATACCATTTCTCCTTGTGCATGTGTTTCTTATATAGGCCTACTGTATTCGCACGTTACGTCTAATTATAAATAATATATCTTTATTAGGGACAAACAATGCCGCCATTTCTGGTCCTACTGCAGAGAATACATATTTCTTTGGGTTACGTTACAATTAATATGCTGTTATGTGGGACGAATATAGAAAGAATTGTACCGTGAACTGAACACGAGCCTTTAGGTCCCTCATTCAAAGAATAAATGGACCGATCACTTTAGTCTTTGTCCCATATAACGGCAGTCTTCATATGCCGTTATATGCGACGAATATAGAAAGAATTGTACCGTGAACTGAACACAAGTCCTTTGGTCCCTCATTTAAAGAATACATGGACCGATCTATTTAGTCTTCATTACGATTAATATACCGTTATATGGAACGAATATACCAAGAATTGTACCGTGAACTGAACACAAGTCCTTGTCCCTCGGCTGAGATTTTCGCGCTTTTGGTCGGTCAGACTTTGCGGCGGCCTGGCTTTTCCAGTTACCATTTGGATGAGGAACGAAACGACTTGTGTTCAGTTCACGGTACAATTCTTTCTATATTCGTCCCACATAACAGCATATTAATTGTAACGTAACCCAAAGAAATATGTATTCTCTGAAGTAGGACCAGAAATGGCGGCATTGTTTGTCCCTAATAAAGATAGGCTATATTATTTATAATTAGACGTAACGTGCGAATATACTGTATAAGAAACACATGCACAAGGAGAAATGGTATTTAATAAAGAACATATTACTTCTAATAAAGCCCAACAGTGTAGTAGGCCTATGTTCTATTATCATTAGACATAGGCCTACTTGATTTCCCACGTGGGAGAATGAACGTCCCTATCTATAGAAGTTGGGGACGTATTCAATTTACGGTATAAAATATGTGAAATTAGACATAAAGTCCCTGCAAAAAGTGTAATAACAAAAGACCATTAGCCTATGCCTTTTTGGTATTTTGCGATGTCTAATGAGATCATAATGTAGGCATATTAGGGTGTAGCTTTGTGTAATAATTAACATATTATTTCTAATTATGCCTTATTTGTGCCTTATTTGGTCTTATTAGTCCTAATAGATGTACCGTAAATTGTGCTGGGACCGATAAATTTGGTCCACATGTTTTTTAAGCTCAAGACCTGAAAAATGAAATAAAAGTTTGCCGGGGACCCCAAACTAGTGACAGTAGCAAATCTACATTGAATGTATTTCTTATATTTTTCTTTTATTTCTTCTTCATTTAATTCAAGTTAAGTTCACCTTTTTTGGGGTATGTTTTTAACCCCTTCTGTATGGGGTGTTTAAAGTTTTATTCAAAAATAGCAGGCGTTCACGGCTCATAGCCCACCACTCTGTGGCGCGCTATGAGTCCTGCTATTTTTGGGGAAATTGTGAAAACGCAATGAAAATCTTTGAATAAAATATGTTCTTTCAGTTTTGTAGAATCTGTAGTACAATAATCATTTAAGTCAAAATATAGGATAGAAAGTAAAAGGATAATCGTTATTCTGGTATTAGCCGGTATGATTTCTGGACTAGAGATGGTGCTGTTCAAAAGCATGATCTGACCCCTACCTCACCCCTCCCGGTAAAAAACAAGGGCGGACATCACTAAAACGTGGTGCGACCTTGGTCCCCTGAACTGTTATTGTTTATTAAAACACCAGGCCTGCTTCCAAAGGGTTTCCCCAGGCCGAACGCAAACGAAAATGAAAACAAACCTGGGTACCAAGGCTAAAAGATGGTTTAAACAGGGACTTGTTTTACCAGTCGTGTTTAGACCTGACTCTGGTTGTGTCATCATTGTTATCATTGTACCTTGACAACGGGTCTAAAAAACACTCTCCTGTCGTCTCCCTCTGAAATACAAAACCCAACAGAACACACAGCATGTCTTGAAGGAAACCCTTAAGTGCAAATCTGTGTCAAACTGAATACGCCTGCTCCATCTCTCTCTCTCTCTCTCTCTCTCTCTCTCTCTCTCTCTCTCTCTCTCTCTCTCTCTCTCTCTCTCTCTCTCTCTCTCTCTCTCTCTCTCTCTCTCTCTCTCTCTCTCTCTCTCTCTCTCTCTCTCTCTCTCTCTCTCTCTCTCTCTCTCTCTCTCTCTCTCTCTCTCTCTCTCTCTCTCTCTCTCTCTCTCTCTCTCTCTCTCTCTCTCTCCCCTTTCCTATATCTCACACACACACACTCTCTACATTGTTGCCAACTGCCAAAATCCAAAGTGCACTAGTGGCACTTCCAAAATGCACTAGAATGCACTAGAGCAGTGGATTTCAACCATTTTCATACCAGGGCCCACTATTTATTCTGCATTTCAGCTACAGAGAAGCACAATTTGACGTTGGTCAAAATAGCAATTCTTCTACATTTTCTAAATGTGTAGATTGTTGAAAATTAGCTAATTCAGGTGTTTAAATATAATTTAAATCTGGAGAGCGTGAAATTATACCAAATTGAGTTGTTCAAGTTACAGATCTATAAGGGTCCATTTGGTTACCAATGGTCCTTTCTAGGAAGGAAGGAGGACTCTATCATAGGAGGAAAAATGGTGAAAAACGAGGGTTTTATCTCTGGCGCCTGTCAACCAATTTCACCCCAACTCACCAGCAAAAAAGCACTACATTTTCCGCCAGGAGTTTTTCACTAATTTTGGTGCATGTAGCGGGGTCTGGGGAAAAAAAAAGCTAAATATACCGATAAATGTACCAAGTTGGCAACACTGAATCTCTATCCCATTGATCTCTCTGCCCCCCCCCCTCCCCCCACTCCGTCCCTCTTCCTGTCATACACACACACACACACACACACACACACACACACACACACACACACACACACACACACACACACACACACACACACACACACACACACACACACACACACACACACACACACACACGCGCACACGCACACACACACACACACGCGACCCCACCCCTGCCCTCCCTCCCTGCTCTCTACCTCCGGCTCCACGCGCTCCCCGGTCTCTGACCCAGCCTGCTTTAACAGGGTTACCAGGAGCTCAGCCAATAGAAGGGCTAAAAGGGGCCTGGATGGGCGGGGCTAATGCGGGGGGTGATGACGCGTTTGGTCACAAGAGGGTCAAGGGTTTAAACGCATGCTGGACAAGCCGATGGATTGATTCGTCGTGGAGGAGTTGTAAGTAACGTCTTGCTGCGTTGGCGGCAAAGGATTCAATGAGGAAGCAACGGCTTAGACCAGGGGTTTTCAACCGGTGGTCCGGGGACCACCAGTGGTCCCTGAGAGGGTTCCAGGTGGTCCCCAGGCTAAATGATGGCTAATTTTCACACTCTCAAGAGTTAAAATATTTGAATATATTCATTTGAATTAGCACTATTTAATTAAGAAGTCTACACTGTTTTGTTTGCAAAATCCCACCTGGAATTGTCAACAAAACCAAAAGAATTCTTTAGTTTTAGGTCTTTGGGGCTAAAATGTCATCAAATGGTGGTCTGTGGCTCAAATGCTGAATAAGTGGTGGTCCCTGCTGTCAAAAAGGTTGAAAACCACTGGCTTAGACCACTGGCTTTCAACTTTTCTCATGCCAGGGCCCACTGTTTTTTATTATGCATTTTAGCCACGGAGGACCAACATTTGATGTTGAGTTCAATCTCTCTGACCCAAAAACTAAGTCTTTTCAAGTTTTGGTTCACAATTTGGGAGAGATAACTGGCAAAATAACAACTCTTCTACTGTACATTTTCTAAATGTGTACATTCTTGAAAATTAAGTAATTAGGATGTTTAAATATAATTTAACTCTTGAGGGCGTAAAAAATGATACCAAATGGACGCTTACAGGTCCATTCGGTTTCATTTTACGATCTCAAGAGTTACTGATCTATAAGGGTCCATTAGGTTACCAACTGTCCTGTCATTTAGCCAGGGACCACCAAAGAAACTACAATCTACAAGCTTGTGATGCATTATTATCAGCTTGTAGTTCAGCTATTTTCACACGTTTGGTGTCCCGGGCAAAACGTTCTAAATTTAGGTCTAAGTTTGGGTCTTGCACTAAAATGTTTGGGAACCAACTGGTTAAGCAGGTAATCCGACTCCCATTCCTGCTGGTTGCAAAATAACTCTTGGTATAATCTCTGTATATGATCCTAGATTTACCATCTCTATGCATTAGATGCTTATACTGCAAGTCGCACCGGATTAAAGAGATCTGATAAATGCATAAATTGTAAATAAGAAGTAGGTCAGGAGGGGCTTATTGTCGGAATCAACCGCTATAACATGTGGGAGTCTGTCCCTGTTACAATGCACTAGAGCCCTATAGGGAGATGGAGTGACACACCTACCATCAGCTACCACTACTTACTGGACAACTTGCTGCACCCGAGCCGTGCTACTCTTATACTGAGTTGGCACGGCTGCCCAGGATCAAACCCATGACCTTGTGGTCCAAAGGCAAGAGCTCTACCAACTGAGCCACCTTGGCACAAATAATTTTTTTTTTCCCTTTTGCTACATTTGTTCTGATCTGTTTCTTAACCAGGTGGTAGGGCATTAACTAAATATTCGACTAGTCGATTATTCGACTAGCAAAACACTATTCGACTATTAATTCACTATTCGTTATTCGGTAATAATCATTTTTGCTATATATTTTTCAATTTTCTGCAGCGGGCATTGTGGATGTGTGCTGTGGTGTTGGTAGTAATTGTAGGTTGATTGCTCATTTTTCATGTCATAATGTAACTGGGTTACAGTCATAATGTAACTGGGTTGTAATAGGCATGTATTTTTTCAATGGGAAGTCCAGAATCACACATTTTATTGGCTAAAAAACAAATATATATATATATCACTATAGACTAGTCGACAATTATTCGACTACCAAAGTATTCGATTCGACTAGCAAAAAATGTGTTTGGTTAATGCCCTAAGGTGAGCACGTCACTGTGTGTGCCTCAGTGTAGATTTCATAGACCTATGACGAAAAAAAATCGACTGACTGCCTTCAGTCTTTATGATGCGAAAAAAAACTGTAGATTTAGTCTACTCATAGATGAGGATATTTATGATGTTACATAACATATCATCTTTACGATATGTATGTAAGTCCATTTGCCAGAATGTGAACACAGGCATGTTATGTACACCAAGGTTTTATGTTAGAAATGTTGAGTAGGGGACCCCAGTATGTAGAAACTGTTGGATGCCAACTTGCATATGTTGAGCAAATTCATAATTGACATATTAGAAAGCAAAGAAAGTCAAAATTTCACTATGCTTCATGTAGCATGTGATGTCTAAAAAAAACAGTCGTTGGACTAAAGACTGCAATACCAATCATCAAAAATATGCTTAGTTGGCAAATGCTATGGCTATTTTCTACACGGTGTGTCTCTGTGTGTGCCTGAAAAGCTTGAGAACCAGAGCAGCAGACACAGGGGCGGATTGGCACATATTTTCCCACCGGGACAATTTTGCCTTTGCCAGGCCACCCTGGAGGGGGGGGGGGGCAGCTGGTTAACCAGATGTAACTCTTTGAGAGCGTAAAAATGAAACCAAATGGACCCTTGCGGGTCCATTTGGTTTCATTTTTACACCCTCAAGAGTTAAAATATTCATCATGTGAATTAGCCCAACTTAGTCTACACACAACTAGAGCATGTAGAAGATTAATGGTCATTTTGATCTGTATGTTCCAGGCGAGCATCTAGCACATTCTAGTGCATTTTGGAAGTGCCACTAGTGCATTTTGGATCTTGTCCAGGCCACTAGGTGGCGCAGGCCACCGGGAAAACTCCCTGTACTCCAAATGGCCAATCCGCCCCTGGCTTTATGTAGAATGTGATGTCTAGAAAACAGTCGTTGGACTAAAGACTGCAATACCACTCATCAAAAATATGCTTGGTCGGCAAATGCTATGGCTATTTTCTACACGGTGTGTCTCTGTGTGTGCCTGAAAAGCATGAGAACCAGAGCAGCAGACGTGTGGTAGGAGATCGGCTTTTTCTTACGTTGTCTCGTTGGTCGAAGTCCACAGAGCTGGAGACGGACGTCAGTCGCTCGTATCGGTCCGGTGTCTCTGAGTGCATGGCCGACGCCACGCTGCGGAACAGACACAACAAAAACAAAACAAAAAAAAAAGACACAAGACGGAAAAAGCACATAATTCATGAGAAGGAAGGAAAAGTATGGCGGTAAAAGCAGGAAGAACAGAGTTAGGATGTTAGCCTGCATGCGCACACACAAATGCACGTGTGCGACTGTGCGCGCACACACACGCACACACACACACACGCACACAAGCAAACACACAGTCTTGGACTATGAAAAGTTGTCTGACACTATATTATATTATATCAAATGCGGTAAAACAATACCCCCAATATACAGTATACGCATTGAGTAAACTGGAAACACATTCTTGGTTGTGGTGATGGTCTATCCCGCCATCAATATGTCAACGTGCATATCGTCACTGTTGGACAGCATCTCCATATTTCATCTCTTTCATTTGTTTCCTTTTTTAAAAAAAATATATAAAATAAACCCCTATGACTATGAACAGTGTCTAGTGTTACATAGATTAAAGTGGCTATGTAAGTGATATCTTAAAAAGCTACCTTCTGATTCAGCAACCTCTCTTTATATATAGCTCCTTAATAAAACCAAAAATAAATGTTCAAACCGGGATACCGTAGTCATCTAAGGTTGTGGAGAGAAACCTCACGAAGATCATAAGCTTCAAATTGACAATGTTTACATTTACAGTTGTGTCTGCATGCTGTTTATCCAGTAAAGAGTCATTTCTCTATCCTGAGTGGAACATGTATTTTCCGTTTACTAAAGGAGCTGGAGAGTCCAGGAGACTACCGTTACCGTCTAGTCTACAACAAAATAATGTCACATAACAAATTACTGATACCACATTAGTAGCACTTTAATGTCATATTAACTCCAATGTTTCTAAACACGAAACACATTCAACAGTCAAGAAGACGCTCTAAGAGCTACAGTACATTATAAGGAATGAAACCGGGATATTTTTTCTCTTTGAACATTGAAATGGACTTTAACGTTGGGCAATTAATCAAAATGATATTCTCTATCAATTTCAATTGTAATGTACAAGCTTGCTGTAATGGTACTTTCAATTTTTATATATGTATTTGCAATATATACTGTATATATACTGTATACTGTATATAATTGTTATGAAATTTTAACCAAGTCTCATGTTTGAAATACGCCAGCTCGCTATCCCTATTGAGTTTTGGTCTGTGGTGATGATGGCACAGCCTGGTTATGATCTTAATCTGATTATATGGTTAGATTATGAGATTAAATTAGCCCTGAGACAATTAAGATACTTATCCCACCACATCTATTGTATGTCCTGATCCAAAGCTGCTTAATTAATTATCAATAACTGCTGCTGAACTATGAGAAGTCAATTTCTTTTCTTTATTTCTTTTTTTGTGTCGCTAAACCATCCTGTACTGCACCTGTGGTGTTTTAACTTTCATTGAAAAATAGCAGGCGTTCACGGCTCATAGCACGCCACAGTGTGGCGCGCTATGAGCCGTGAACGCCTGCTATTTTTGGGAAGAATGTGAGAACGCACCACAAAATTTCAGCATGTTCTTTCAGAGCGAATGTTTCGTAGAATCTACAATATAATATCAGTACAGCTCAAATGTGTATGGGAGGGGTTTCTGGCACAAAATATTTTCAGATACGGGGGCCAAATACATATCAGTTTGGGATTCCCCTTGACCTGAAAAAAACACTGCAATACAGCAGTGTAAAACTGTGAGCCTCAGCATATCAATACCATGCTGGACTCTGGTTGCACTCGGAGCCATTTAAGGACAAGCCGGTGTCAGAAATGAATGAGAATGACTATTTGAGATACAGCTGTAGCTCTGACTCCATTTACTGCGAGTGTGCGTTCGTTGTTTTCTGTTATATGCCACGGCTCAAGCTAGTGCATTCGGTAAAAAACCCTTATTTTGAAGCGCCAGATCTCCTAAACAGGATGTGCGATGACATCATGCTGTTTCTGGTGTCTTGACTAACCTGTCCTCTCACGATCCGAGCAAAAAGTTCCGGGTCAAAAGTCAGGAAGTGACGTCTAGCAACAGACGATCCACCCGTGCGCCACGGCAACGACATTGGAGATCCCCAAAAAAGGCTCCTGAATGCATTGGATCGAATGGGTGCGAATGAGACAAAAAAAAATTGTCCCTTTCGCCCAATCTGTCCCAAATGAAAGTCAGCCACGGGATCTTATCAGACGATGCGCTCGGACTAATAGTTGGATTAAAGAATGAAATCTACATTTTGCTGTGTTCTGAGCCTAATTGGGGGTCAGGTTTTAATTATTTTGGCTAATTATTTGGTAAGCCCAGCCCCAGGGCTGGTGGTATAGGCTTTCGGCCAATCACAAGGCCCCCAGCCTGATTTGATGCCATGCAGCCAATGAGACTTACCCAAAGACTTACACTATACCTGGCTACACCACAGCGATTGAGAATTTTACCCGTTGACATTCCAGTCAAGTTGGAGAAACACTACTAAATGCTGCATCATTGTGGGGAGGTGGGGAGTCCGTGGGGATTGTAGAAATACGCTAGTGGTCCAACTGGTCTAAAGTAGTACGCTATAAACTGGTCACGTCACAACTACCACTATACCCAGTTTACCTTATCACCGTGTCTCGTCTTCGGCTGTGTTAATGTTAATGTAAAAAAAGCAAAACAAACGGCGGAGGTTAGAGAGTTTGTTATCACACACATCAGGAAAGACAACCTAGAGAGGCTTTTAATTCCACTGAACACTCCACTCCACTCGGCTTATTGGTGTTCCACTGCAAACAGTGGTTTGGACAGCATACATAATAATGTCCATATTTGTTGTATTTGATATGAATTTGTACTGTGCAACTTCAAATAGCTGGTCTAAAAGTTGATGTGCCGCTATAGAACTGGGCAGTCCCGCCGCTTTCATGACGTAGTTTGTGTTCCAGAAATGGAATCCTCGTTCATTAATAATTAATATAAACACGATTACGCCATGGACAAAACTAACTCGGGTTGTGACAAATCATGAAAACCACCACAGTATTATCATGCATCTAATTAGCAAGAAGTAAAAAACGGCAGGATAACAACACATTTTGTTTCGTTTTTCTTCTTAGAAATTATTTGATTGTCCTAAAAGATTGTGTGCTTTGTCATGAATTTGGCTTTGTCCGCGGCGTAATCGTCTTTGAGAAAGTCTGAGAAAAATGAATGGGGAATTCATTTTTGGAATACTGGCGACGTCACAAAGGGGCAAGACTTCTCAGCTCTATTTTCACTACTTTTTAAATGTTTCTCAAAATAGTAAAAAAAAAATACCTTCAGTGAGTGAGGTCAACTGATAAAAAAATATTATAATTGAACAGCCAAGCCAAGTGGAGCTGAGCTTGTAGCACAAAGTGGAACAGACAACATTTGATAGAACAGAAGAAGTTGCTGGTTAAAGAAAAACATTCAAGGTCTTGTTGAACCAAATGGACCTTCACCAATGATAGGAGAGCTTCCACCTGCGCAGGCTGGGAAAACGTTAGCGCGGACGAACACGTGCACGCCCAGTCGCGCACACGCACACACACACACACTCACACAGGCACGCTCGATAGCATGTACACATGTACATACTGTATGTATATCCACCTGGCTGCGTGCACGGCCATATACACACATACACATGCATACACACATTGGCAGATAGCACGGCAAGTGCGCAAACGCACGTTTACCTGCACGTGAGCTTGCACACAGGCAGGTATAGACCTGCGCAGTGACGTCACAAAACCGCCCCCGGTTCCGGAAGTGTTTTCCCCTTTCATTTTTCTCATAGACTTTTCGAAAATAAGTTATATAAAGACGATTTCGCCGCGGACAAAGCCAATACAACACTTTTTGTTTTGTTTTTCTTTTTTTCCATCGTAGAAATTATTTGATCCTCCCAAAAGATCGTGTGTGTCATCATGATTTGTCACGACCCAAGTTGGCTTTTTGTCCGAGTTGTAATCGTCTTTATATAAATTATTTTCGAAACAGTCTATGAGAAAAATGAATGGGGAAAACACTTTTGGAACCAGGAAGGTGACGTCACTGCGCAGGTCTATACACACACACACACACACACACACACACACACACACACACACACACACACACACACACACACACACGCGCACACACCCTGCAAAAAGAACGTCACTCTGAACAGAGATTAAAAAAAAAGGAAGTTGTTGAGTGAAAAATCGCAAGTTAGTGAGAACAAACAGGAGGAGGAAAGGAGGAGTCAACCCCCAGGAAGACCAACAGGAAGTAAACATCACATACTAGTCCTGATTCTCCACGTCGGTGAACCTTTTCTTCATTCTAACACAACACAACAACAAACAGAAACAAAACAAACAAAAACAGAAGGACAACAGGGTTCAAAATAAATCATAGTTGGGGGCATTCAAAATCAAACAAACAAAAAAAAAACATGGTATATTGGTTAATCCGGATACCGGGTGTCAGCTGTTATGTGGGAGAGGGAGAGATTTGTTAGTGCCACATGTCATGGGGGTATTCTGTTCCAGCTTCACCCAGCTAATGGCTGCTCAGATGGTTTTGAAGGTGAGGAGTGGTGTGTGTGGTTTGGGGTCTTGCTCATGGACACTCGGGACACGTGGTAAACATGGGCGAGTCCGCTTCCCACAGAACCATTCAGCTATGGCAGGGGTTTTCAACCTTTTTCCATACCAGGGCCCACTATTTATTCAGCATTTGAGTCAGGGGGACCACCATTTGATGACATTTTAGCCCCACGCATACACAGACCCCAAAAACTTTTGCTTTTGTCCACAATTCAAACTGGATTTCGGACACAAAACAGTCAAACACATATAGAGCAAAATTCTCTAGTTGTACTGTAGACTCAGATGATGAATATTTTAACTCTTGAGAGTGTAAACATGTTTCATTTTCACGCTCTCAAGAGTTACACCTGGTAAACCAATTGTCCATCATTTAGCCTGGGGACCACCTGGAATCCTCTCAGGGACCACTGGTTGAAAACCACTGAGCTATAGCAGTGGAGGTCAACATCTCAGTCCAACGCACGTCACACAGTGGTAAATGGTGCATTTATATAGCGCCTTTATCCAAGGCGCTTTACATAGCTTGTGCATCACATTCACCCAGTCACACACACATTCATACACTGATGGCAGTGGAAACCATGCAAGGTACCTACTAGCACATCAGGAGCAATTAGGGGTTCAGTGTCTTGCTCAAGGACACTTCGACACTAACTCTGGGGGAGCCTGGGATCGAACCGGCAACGTTGCGGTTACCATCCAGTGACTCTACCCCTGAGCCACTGCCGCCCAGTGACAGTGAAGACATTCGCACAATGTCTGCGTATGACCTTCTGTCACGGACGAATGGACTCAGAGAGAAAGACATAATCCCTCACCTGGCAGGGATACATACAGTACAGTATACATTTAGGCTACCAGTGTAAATGTGTGTTATTTTCTAGCTGCCTTCCTTGTCACTATGTAGCACTACAGTATATGGCGCTGTCTTTAATATATTAATATATTAAATGGCGTGCAAAATGGAAATGTCAGGCATTTATGAAATGTCCACAGCGCATGCTCCTCCTCACTGGAGCGTTAAATGTGTCAGCATCGCACTGCAGCAGGACTCCAATACACCTGATGACTCACACACATCACCTGATGTCCTCTGTGTGCGTGTGTGTGTGTGTGTGTGTGTGTGCGTGCGTGCGTGTGTGTGAGAGAGAGAGAGAGAGAGAGAGTGAGACTTCCTTTGCGGAGTCATATGAAGCACTTTAGATTCATAGATTGCATACATTAAATATGCCCTATAATGTGTCACTTATAAGAGCAAATACATCATATGATTACATATCTGTGGATGTAATAGATCCATATACAGGCAGTACTACTTGTCAGCCAGTAGGTGTCCTACCAGACATCATCAGGACTTAAATGTCTCAATGGAAGAGTTTAGTGAGTCCACTGTCCACACATACAGTATACTGAACTGCCCACAGTGCATGTGCTATTAGACATAGACATACAAGGCGCACACGCACGCACACACACACACACACACACACACACACACACACACACACACACACACACACACACACACACACACACACACACACACACACACACACACACACACACACACACACACACACACACACACACACAGAGGTGGAGCATGACAGAGACACAGGAACAGAGATGGAGAGAGACACCGTTTTTTACCATTAGGCAGACTAGGCAGTTGCCTAGGGCACCATGGGTGAGGGGAGGGGGCAACCACCGGACATGATGCTTTAAAAGGATCCCAGGCTAATAAGACTAATATGGATGAATACATTATACTTGTCCTCTATAACTAGAATTGAACATTTAAAACACATATAATATGTTATGTTTTTTAAAAAAAATAGTTAATTTTATCCCCTGGGAGGCCGCCATTTTACAGGAGATTTTTCCTGGAGCCCCCTCCTTACCAAATGGACGAGTAAGTGTCCATTTGGTAAGGGGGGGGCTGCAGGGAAAATCTCGCCTAGGGCTCCAAATTGCTTAGAAACGCCACTGCAGAAACACAAGGAGACACAGAGACAGACAGCTAGAGAGACAGACAGGGAGACAAGGAGACACAGAGACAGACAGCTAGAGAGACAGACAGGGAGACAAGGAGACACAGAGACAGACAGCTAGAGAGACAGACAGAGACACAAGGAGACACAGAGACAGACAGCTAGAGAGACAGATAGAAACACAAGGAGACACAGAGACAGACAGCTAGAGAGACAGACAGAGACACATGGAGACACAGAGACAGACAGCTAGAGAGACAGACAGAGACACATGGAGACACAGAGACAGACAGCTAGAGAGACAGACAGAAACACAAGGAGACGCAGAGACAGACAGCTAGAGAGACAGACAGAGACACAGGGAGACACAAAGACACAGACAGCAGCCCTGCCAGCAGAAATCTATTTTTTTTTTTATATTTTAACGCATAATATAATCTGTTTTTGAGTTTTAGAATCTCATAACAAGTGAAAGAACCCTCATCTAATAGAAATAATACTGCAAATCTTCTTAAACAAAGAGTTTTCAATTTCCAGACCTTATTATCAGGGAAGATTGACAATCACTAAGTGTGGAAACATCATTGCACCCTGACTGGCACATTTTCCTTCACACTTTCAATGGAGCTGAGCAGTCCCGCCCATGTCATGACGCCGCCCGAGTTCCAGAAGTGGAATCCTCATTCATTTTCCTCATAGACTTTTTAAAAAATGGATAATATACAGTAAACAAAACGTGACAAAACGTGACAAATCACTTTTTCTTTCGTTTTTCATCTCATAAATCAGGGGTTTTCAACAGGTGGTCCGAGGACCACTAGTGGTCCCTGAGAGGGTTCCAGGTGGTCCCCAGCTAAGTTGGTTAACCAGGTGTAACTCTTGAGAACGTAAAAATGAAACCAAATGGACCCTTGCGGGTCCATTTGGTTTCATTTTTACGCTCTCAAGAGTTAAAATATTCATCCATGTGAATCAGTCCAAGTCTACACAACTAGAAGATGGACAAAAGCAAAATAAATCTTTAGTTTTGGGGTCTGTGGGGCTAAAATGTCCTCAAGTGGTGGTCCGTGGCAAAACCCCTGTTATGAATCATTTGATTATCCCAAAAGATTGTTATCATGAATTGTCACAACCCGAGTTGGCTTTGTCCGCGGCGTAATCGTCATTAAATCCTTTTTCGAAGTCTATGAAAAAAAAATGAGGATGGGGAAAATGGGGAATCCATTTCTGGTACAGGGGTGACGTCACAAAGGGGGCTCTCTATGGGTTTGAATCCGAAGGGGGTGAAACTGAAGCAGGGTCCCTTGAGGGAGAGCCTCTCTACACGTCAAGATACAAAAATGGTCAGATTCCAAACATGTGACGTCAGCTTGTAAGAGAGAGACGCTGCAACGGTGTAAAAAGAATGCAGCCCTTCATTCAGGAATCCAGAACATTTTTTAAAATTCTTACAACACTTATTTACAGGCATTCTGTGATTGATGATTGTTGTTATAACCTTTGATGCTATTCCCTCCTGCACTCATGTGTATATACAGTGTTTGTACCAGGGTTTTTACAGTTAACTAAAACTACAACGAAAAAACGATAACTAAAATGTTTAAAAAAAATATTTGTTAACTGAAACTAAATAAAAACTACAAATAAATAAAATATAAACTATAACTAAACAATAACTGCATTGTGTGTTCACCAAACAAAATCTAAAACGAACTGAAATCAAACTCCAAATACCCTTCGTTTTTGTTTATGACCTTCAGACATTTATAATGTAAACTTTTCATAAACTTTTTTGTGGCAGTTTCAGCACCATATGGTACCACACGATACCAAACAAAGTACAAAAAAAGTATGGTAAGAAAAAAAACTGAAACTAAAACTAAAACTAAGCTAAAACTAACTAAAACTAAAACTTTCACAAAAAAAAAACTAGCAAATGCGCCCTAAAAACTAATTAAAACTAACTAAAAATAAAGAGTAAAAACTAACTAAAACTAAACTAAAACTAAAAATCCATAACTACAATAACCCTGGTTTGTACAGGATGTTCAGTGACTATATTGGAAGGTAATGACAGACATGAAAGTTCTTCATGTCTGGATTCACAGTGTCTCTCCAGTCGGATGAGTCCTACAACAGTATCACTGATGTCATTACTCATCCACTGTATCTGTACAGTGGAGCCCTCCCGCGCGATCAGCCGACACTGGGAAGCTGGCAGTAGCCCCACTAAAAACGCCTGGACAACGCTCAACGCGCCCCAAGCTCTTCTCCCTCCTGGCCCCAAAACTATGGAATTAACTTCCCCCTGCAATCAGAACCACAGACTCACTACCTATCTTCCGCCGCAGTCTTAAGACACACCTCTTCAGACTCCATCTCAATTGTATTATATACCAACCCACAGTACTTGCTGCAATGACTTATATAGGTTGCCTAGGATGTATTACAATGTTTTTAGAGCTTCATTGTATGTTGTAAAATGTATTGTAAATCCAGATTAAATTGTAAACTTTTCACCATTGTAAGTCGCTCTGGATTAAGAGTGTCTGCTAAATGCCTAAATTGTAAATTTACAGTCAGTGTCTACTTATGACTTTCTTTTGTTTTGTGTGTGATGTTGATGAATAGACCTTTAGGTAAGCCCCGCCCCCTCTCCCCATGAGTGGTCACCCAAGGCCAGAGCCTTCTAGTGGGAGAGTTAGGATATTCGTGTACCCGGAAGCAGAGCCCGGAAGCAAAGCGGAGCAGCCAGGTCACGTGACTATACAGAGCCTCTTTGAGTCCTATCTGAGCATAACGCTCATGATAACGCTCACTACTCCTGCAGTCTCATTTCATCGACTTCCGGCTTCAGAGTGGACTCACAGGGCTCCTCCATGGGCCTCCAGCAGCGGAGCGGCCTGGCGCATAGGAGTGAACGGGAATATCCTAACTCTCCCACTAGAAGGCTCTGCCCAAGACTAGGACACTTTCCAGCCAGTGTCAGACGTTGCACATTAAATACTGGTTCAATTTTGGAACCAGACCTTCAAAATCTCCTCCAAATCCATCAACAAGGCATGCCCTATGCAGTGGAAAAATGTGTGTGACATTTATTTTTTAAAACAATGTTATCATATAGGAAAGCTATTGGTGGAGAGGTTTGTCTATCAAATGTTATGCTTATGTTTGGGGTGGGGATTACTGAAAGCTCTGTTGCAGAAGATTTATTTTGCTTCTGTCCATGACCATTAATCTTCTAGTTGTGTAGATTAGGACTAATTTCCATGATGGATATTTTAACTCTTGAGAGTGTACATGAAATGAAATGGACCCGCAAGGGTCCATTTGGTTTCATTTTTACATTCTTAAGAGTTACATCTGGTTAACCAACTTTCCA
>CM076973.1:4528879-4638879 GCA_039105355.1 Benthosema pterotum | reverse complement strand
GGAAAATCTCCTGTAAAATGGCGTGTTTTAAATGTTCAAAAATAATGTATTTATCCATATGAGGCTTATTAGCCTGGCATGTCTGGTGGTCATGTCTGGTGATCGCCCCGGCTCCCCTCACCCCGCTCCCCTCATGGCGCCCTATAGGCAACTGCCTAGTCTGCCTAATGGCAAAAAACGCCCCTGTGTGTGTGTGTGTGTGTGTGTGTGTGTGTGTGTGTGGTGTGTGTGTGTGTGTGTGTGTGTGTGTTTTCTCCTACCTGTCAGCATCGGTGACCAGTGCCAAGGCGTCCATAGTCCCACGCCACCTTCCGTAGGATGGAGAACACGAACAGAAGCACCTGTGCATACGCATACACACACACGCACGCGCACGCGCACACACACACACACACACACACACACACACACACACACACACACACACACACACACACACACACACACACACACACACACACACACACACACGCACACACAGTGGTAGTAATGATAAGGGTAATAATAATAAGGTAACAATAATAATAATAATAAATAACAGTGACTTTTCAAAAATCTCACTTTTTTGCTTTTGCATAATCTTTAAACATTTTCAAAAGCAGTGGGTATTTGATTTTCCTTTCAACCCATTTAGGCCTGACCTAAGGTTTCTGAGAAACTTGAAATATTTATATATCACATAAAAAAAGTGAATTCTGGAATACTGGATTCCCGTCCTGAAAGGGTTAAAACATACTGTACGTATGTTAATCAACATACAGTATGAACAGTATGTCATCTGCCTTTCCACAGTCAGAAAGAAATCATAATAATAATAAAAAATACTAATCCTTAATCGCAAATGATTTGAGTGGCAATCAAATTTTTTGTAATGGTTACAGGCCTGGTTACTAATAACGGTGTGCTCAGAGTCCCTCGGGACGTTTTAATAATAGGATGCACTTTTTAAACCACTTATTAATTGCCTGTTATTCATCTCTCTCTCAGAGTGACATTGGATTCCTGCTCTGAGTGGAGTGGTGCAGCTTAATAATGCAGTGTAAACACAGATGTAGCACACTGAATGGGAAGGCCTGCAGCCCAGGGGCGGATGTAACATTTCCCATTTGGGGGGGCAGGAGAAATGGTATGGGGGCGGCTTCATCGCCGCATCCATACCATTTTCAGTTACAGGACTTTTATTAGTCAAGTAAACCATCAATAATAACATCAGTTGTTGTTGAAGTTGCAACAGACACGCAGCATGCATAAAGCTAAAGGTCTGACTCAGAGAGTTTTCTGTTTGCAATGATGAACAGCTGTAGTTAGTTAGTAGCAGTAGTAGTGTTTCACATCATTTTAAATATGAGCACTGAAATATCTTGCGTTGTTTTGCATGCCATCGTGTTTGGTGGGGCAGACTGGGCATTCAGGGGGGCATTACCCCCCCACATCCATGCCTAGATCCGCCCCTGCCCTGCAGACACTGTGGTTCCTCCTCTTCCATTTGAAATGCACCACACACACACACGCACACGCACACGCACACACACACACACACACACAAAACCAAGCCCTGTGGGTCAATCCATTGTTCCCTTTAAACACAATGGATTATTCCATCAATTAGCTGTGTCCATCCAGCACGATGCCAGCAGCAGCAGCAGCAGTACGTACTGTAACCTCTGTACAAACACAGCCTTTATGATGAAGCCACAGCCAGTGATGGAAGAAGAAGTGCTACGTTTTCTAATCAGGGGCAGATCTAGGCATGGGCATAGGGGGGGGCAATGCCCCCCTAAATGTCCTGACTGCCCCACCAAACACGATGACATGCAAAACAACCCAGGATATTTCAAATTGAAGTGCTTATAATTAAAATGATTTGAAACACTACTACTGCTGTTTCGTGGCACCACTAAACCAACAGCATTTCATCATCGAAAACAGGAAACTCTGAGTCAGACCTTTAGCTTTATGCATGCTGCGTGTCTGTGGCAACTTCAACAACTGATGTTATTATTCATGCTTTACTTGACTAATAAAAATAAAAGTCCTGTAACCGAAAATGCTATGGAAGCCGCCCCCATACCATTTTATTTTGCCACCCCGATTGTGAAATGTTACATCCGCCCCTGTTTCTATTCGAGAGTCTAAACTCGACATCAAATGTTGGTCCGTGGCTAAAATGCAGAGTAAATAGTGGGCCCTGGTATGAGAAAGGTTGAAAAACACTGGTACATAGGGTTGAAGTGGTTCATGCATGTTTCGTAATAAAAAAAACATAACTAGTAGCTATTACTAGCTATAGTCTGCCTAACGGCAAAAACGCCCCTGGCAGCAATGCACGCCAGGCTGCCTGAACCATTTTGATCTGCCCTGTGTCTGTGTTTGTTTTTGTGAATAGTCTTGTGTGAACAGCTCTTAAAGAGTCCTGCATTTAGGGCAGGAGTCTCTTGGGCCTGCTGATGCAAAAACATGATCCAGTCTATCTATCATGCAACACAGTATACAGTATACTGTATACCAGGGGTGCCCACACTTTTTTGATTTGAGAGCTACTTTCAAAATGACCGGCTCAACAAGATCTACACATCAAATATGTGATTGTTCCATGACTGAAAATCCATTTCAAGGCTCCCCTGAAAGTTTGAGCTTTGAAACAGTTGGTGTTGGTGTTACTTACGGTTATAGTGTTTAGGAATAATGCACTTAAAATGAAAAATAGAAGGGGAGAATTGGAGGGTTTTCCTGTATATGCTACTACTGATATTTGAGGTTTGAGTTGACAGTTTGTGAACTAAGAACTTTCAGGTCCCACAACTGGGAAAGAGAACTGGCAAAAGTCGGTCAAAATAACAATTATTCTCCATTTTCTAATTGTGTGGACGCTTGAAAATTACGTAATTCCGATGATTAAACTAGAGCTGTCAATCGATTAAAATTTTAATCGCGATTAATCGCATGATTGCCCATAGTTAATGTTTGATTAATCGCAATTTCATTGCATATGTTCTAAATATACCTTAAATGAGTGTTTTTCCAGGAATATTCATATCAAGGTCAATTATTTATTCTTCATTTGAGCCACAGACCACCATTTGATGACATTTATTTAGACTTCCAGACCTAAATTAAAGAATTTGTCAACAATTTGATGTTGGTATCATTAGGAACAAACATGCACATTTTCTTCTTTATTCTCTAATTGTATAGACTTATTTTAAAGTAACTGATGCAGATATTTAACAATTATTCACCTGCATTTGGTGAAATTGAACCAAATAGACCCACTTACTGTGAGTTAATCTCGCACAAAAAAATGAATCGGGTTTATTCACGGCTGAGTTAACTCGCGATTAACTAGTTAATGCTTACAGCCTTAGTTTAAACAAAATTTAACTCTTGAGAGCGGTAAAATGAAACCAAATGTACCCGTAAGGGTCCATTTGGTTTCATTTTAACGCTCCCAAGAGTTACAGATCTATAAGGGTCCAAGTTCTGGTGGGGACTGTCATGTGATCTACCTGCATGGCCTGTGTGATCTACTGGTAGATCACCATCTACCTTTTGGGCAGCCCTGGTATATACCAGCAATGCATGTGTAGTTGTTGTTACTGCTTCTTCAGCTTGATATTACGGACACATTCATCTTTTATGATTAGATGCAGATGACAGTCATTTGGATGACAGGTTATGCGAACAAAGCATCAATTAGTTATTTAAGCTACTGACATCAAGTCAGTAAGACCAAACCAGCTCCACCTCCAAGCACAAACACAAGGTGCACGTGCGCAACTGCGCGCACACACACGTGCGTGCACACATGCACACACACCTAACCCCACCTAGCCCTGAGGCAGTTGTTCAAAGATGATATACTGTACATAAGAATCATGTTCAATATGAGCAGGTCGCTTAAAAGATCCATTGTGGGTGGTATTGGATAAATATGTGGAGGACGGGTCCATTTTGGTTCCATTCTGTACCCTTGCAGAGTTCAATTAGGGTTTGCGTTGTAACATTGCAGAGCCAACAGCAGTGAGATCGTTTTCAGAGACAGACGACCAGAGTCATCAGACCAAATAGCAACAGCTGGCGTGATAGAACCGTTTCCATATATAAGGCGCACCGGACGATAAGGCGCATAGAATCAAAGCTACTGCAGTTAACATAGGATAGAACCTACTGCAGTAAAACAATCCATATATAAGCCGCACTGGATTATAAGGCATACTGTTGTTTTTTGAGAAAATTAAAGGCTTTTAAGTGCGCCTTATAGTCCGGAAAATATGGTATTTGTTCTGTAGATGCTTATCTGACAAACCGCATTTCCCTGTAGGAGGATAATAGAGATCGACCGATCAGACTTTTGGCCGATGTTCCGATCACCGATTAGAGGGACATCAAAAAGGCAGATAGCCATATCAGCCGATACGATTATTATTTACTTTTTTAATAGAATGAAAGTGAAGAAGCAGCAAAAGTGTTTCAGTTTCCCCTCCATAAAAAGCATCTGTTTTAATTCAAGGCAACAATGCTTTGTAGCAGCATTGAAACATTTTGCCGTGAAGTACAGGCACAACGCTTCAGACATAGACAAGAAAAAGAGAAAATACATTTAGGGTAATTGGATAAATCTATAAATACCTGAGGTGAGAGGGTCAGAGACACACAGTTATACACCACCACAATCTACTGGATCTTCATGAAAGTGGTTGATGTACAACGTACCATTTTTGAACATTTATAATAAATAAAAATAATCGGCTGGTCTTTTTTCCGATTATTTATTTTTAGCACCGATACCGATTATTAATAAAATCATGGATATCGAATTCGATAATCGGTGGGGACGATAATCGGTCTATCACTAGAGGGTAATAAAGTTTTTATAATGACAATGCCGTTGAAAATGTCTTACCAGGAAGCACATGAAGTCGAGTGCCAGCACGGTGGGGACCCCTCCGAACGGCAGCCCCTGCAGCACGGTGCTGCGGATGCGGGCAGAGTAGCAGTAGGACTTGGAGTCATTGCTGGTGGAGCAGTTGTTGCCCGCGCACGATGACCCGCCCCCAAATATCACCATGGTTTATTAATCACCACCACCACCACCACACTACTGCCTGCTGGCTAGCCGCTAGCGCCTCATCCTTGGAGTCCTGGAACAACCTGCAGCAAAGAACACAACAACAAAGAGCATTAGTGGGAATATTCATGGTTCTTTTTATGGTACAATTGTAGAGAGATCTATAATCGTGATTATACTATGGACATGGACGGGTGCTATGAAATTTCAGACTACATCAGCGGTTTTCAACCAGTGGTCCAGGGACCACTGGTCTCAAGGACCATTGGTGGTAATGGTCCTTGAGATGGTTCCAGGTGGTCCCCAGCTAAATTCGTTAACCAGATGAAAAGTTTGTTAACCAGATATAGGCTAACTCTTGGGAGCATAAACATGAAACCAAATAGACCCTTGCGGGTCCATTTGCTGTTGTTTTTTTGTTATGTTTTTTTTTTTTACAACGTACAGTATATTCATAATCTGAATTAGAGTAAGTCTACACTAGAAGATTAATGGTCATTTTGATCTGTATATTTGTTTGTTTTGTTTCCCAAATCCATATTGTGGACAAATGTAAAGGAAATCTTTAGTTTTGGGGGCCTGTGGGGTCCCCAAATGGTGCTCCGTGGCTAAAATGCTGAACAAATAGTGGGCTCTGGTATCAAAAAGGTTGAAAACCCCTGGACGATATGATATAATGTATTGCTGTCATGGCCGATATAACCGATATAAACCGGTTGTCTGTGAATCAGTTTGTATTAAAAAAGATTACAAATCATTGTGTCCATTCCTAACTAAGGACGCACCGTTTAGAAATGTTGGCCCATATGTCAATATAAACAGCTTGTAATGTAGTGTCTTTATTTACAAAATGTCCAACGTGTTGGCACCTTTGAAAGCTTCCCAGGATGCACTGACTGAATAGCACAAAATGCTTTACCGAGCTTTGACTATTATAAAATCGAATGGACAGTTTCCCCCCCAAAAATAGCAGGCGTTCACGGCTCATAGCGCGCCACTCTGTGGCGCGCTATGAGCCGTGAACGCCTGCTATTTTTCAATAAAAGTTAAAAACACCAAAAGTACAGATTCTGGGGTAGGAAATTGTGCAAATTAATTGTACTTTTTGGTATTCTGGTGCTAATACTTTGCTTGTTTGACGTCCAAGCTTACTGTATTTGCCGCTGGCTTACTCATTTCCTGTGTGTCTGTCAAAGGGGGACAGGGAGACCTTGACTAAATACTAAAGTAACTCAGTCAGAACTGATGTCTGTCTGGCTGTGTCTGTCACACGCACACTGTACGCATCGCATACAACGCACGCACGCGCACACAATACACGCGCGCGCGCGCACTGCAAAAAAGGCACTCTAAATATAAGAAAATATACCTGTATATATATTTGAGTGTAAAATTACTACACACAAACAAAATAATCTGTTGGGCAAGTGAATTGTACTTGGTTTGCAAGAAATTCTTGCAATAAAAAGATAAGTTCTAAAAACAAGGTTGATAATAGTATACATTTTTCTCTTGGTTAGTATATCCGTCTTGAAACGAGAGCAATCATATTTAAGTCTAGATTTGAGATTAATAGACTTGCTTAGTTCAGAGTTTTTTTGCACTTAACACACACGCGCACGCACAACGACGCACGCACACGCACACGCACACGCACACACACACGCACACAACACACACACACACACCCAATAGTGTCACCAATACTAATTCATGTAGTGACATTTATCAATCCTCTGATGACCATCTAACCTTCAACAGTCTCAGACATTTTGTCTCATAAAAACGCCAACACACACAGAATCCGCAATGATGACATCATCAATTCCAATTTATCGAATGGCGATCCGTCCTCGAGTACAATTTCATAATCGTTGACAGCTTCTAGTTAAGAATTTGGACATCGGCAAAAAAAAAAAAACAACCGTCTCTGGCCATTTTAATATTGGATGGATTATCAAAAACGTTTCTCCAGAATCACCCACTTATACACACGCACACACGCACACCACACGCACACGCGCACGCGCACACGCACACGCAACACGCACACACACACACACACACACACACCACACGCACACACACACGCACACGCACACGCACACCTGCTGTTGCACACTAATATACAGTAGTTGTTGGTATCACATATACACACAGCCATGTGTGGAACATGGACTGCTATGGATTGAATGACATATTCCTGCATAAAAAAACAGCCTATGGTTATCATATAGTGTTGTAGCAAAACTCAGGCATCTCTGATTGCATTACACAACAATTTCTCACCCCAGTCCAAGAGAAAGACAGTTGTAATAATCCTGAACTGTAATGCAACATCCTGTCTGAACCAAAGCATTTCCTGTCTGACTTACAGCTCCTACACTAGATCCACACAACATTCTTACATCAATGTTTTGATCCCACAAACTAACACAGACGGGAAAGGTAAAGCATTATATACTTAAAGGGGAATTCCAACCATTTTCAACATTCCACTATTTCATTAATATACCTTAGAGATCTTTTGTTGACATGATAAAAAAGCTCCCCCAATTATGTGTTTCCTAGAATAAGAAAAAATGTGTTTCACCATGTTATTTTTCTTTCAGACCCTTTTTTCCCCTGAGAGGGTACAAATCACATTTGTATCCTCTCAGGAAAATTTTGCAAATGGAATTCCCCTTTAAGTAAAGCTATCAATACTGCACTATGGAAGTGGGCTTTCACCGTTACAAGCAAAGGTCTGGTATTCAAAGTTTAGTTGAGTAAAAGAACAAAACTATGGTTGTCAAAATGTACTTAAAAGTACCAACAGTATTGAAAATATACTTGGTGACTTTCACCTACTGAACACAAAGTATGTATAACTAAACTTGACTGCTAGAGTATTGAGAGGAACAGAAAGCAGCTAGTCAGAGAGGTAGGTCAAAATCATTCAAGTATCGTTGTTAACGCAAATATTGTAATATTAATATTATATAATATTAATATACTTAACTAACCATATGTTTACATGTTTTTAAAATTGTGTATAATATATCCTTGTGCATCGCTATTATTGGATTTCTTTTTTTTTTAATCAGGAATGTGATAAAAGTACTCCTTGTCTGATTCCCAAACATCCATTTGCATTATTAATATTATTAATATTATTAATATGAATAAATGTAAACAGGGCATCAGTGCCTTCATTATCTTTGCCGGCATTATGTTTTACATCCACCCAGTCAAACACCCATAGCGGAGGCACCAACCTGCTCATCGGGAGAAATTCGGAGTTCAGCGTCTTGCTCACTTCGACACTAACTCACAGGGGAAGCCCAGGGAATCGAACCGGGAGCCTTCAGTTTGCAAAGCGGCCACTCTGCCCCTGGACGACTGGCAACTGGCCAGTCCAAGAGTTCAAAGCACCTCCTTCAGTACACAGACAGACAGACAGACAGACAGACAGACAGACAGACAGACAGACAGACAGACAGACAGACAGACAGACAGACAGACAGACAGACAGACAGACAGACAGACAGACAGACAGACAGACAGACAGACAGACAGACGTTCAGAGTGAGTGCTGTTTGTCAACCAACCTTCAGTGGTTTAATTACATTACATTGACACAAATCAATAGCGTTCCATTCAGCAGTTATCATCATATCCTATTCCTGACTGGGCAGAAATCAAGACTCTCTTCTATCTAGGCAATCACAGATAACCTTGCATTCTGAGCAGGTGAGCTATACAGCTCTGCAAAATTATTCTACGCATCTATATATATATATATATATATATATATATATATAATATATATATATATATATATATATATATATATATATATATATATATATATATAAATATATATATACATACATATACAGTATATACTGTATATATATTATTCATCCACAACTCAGACAGTGACAGCTAATGCATCTTGGACCAAGATTTACTTACTTCTATGTAAAGCAAGAATTTTGCTTTACATACGCTGTAGAAGTAAGTAGAAGTAAGTAAATTGGACGTGTTTGGAGGTGTGTGGGGGGGGGGCTAACCCCCCGGAGCCATCCCTGACTGAGGTTCCAGTGATAAAGCTCTGTGCAACGTCATTAGCGTTTGTGGAATGTGCCGTTGCTTTGAAATGACAGTGTAGTGCATTCCGATGGCATGAGGCGCTCCCACCCCGACCTCTCTGACCTCGTGTCAGATCCTCTCTCCTCTTGGCGTATACCAGAACGCTCGGCCCCAATTAAAACCCGGACCAGCCAAAATGTTGTGACATTGAGGGGTCAGAAAAAGGAGTGACCCCTCACGGCGCAAATAAGAGCTATCTATGTAGGTTTTATCTCTGGCGCCTGTCAATCAATTTCACCTTTGTGAAAAAACTCCTGGCGGAAAAATCTAGTGGTTTTTTAGCTGGTGAGTTTCACCAGCTAAAAAAGCACTAGAATTGTGAAAAAACTAAAAAACTTAAAAAAGCGACAAATGCGCCAAGTTGGCAACACTGGTCCGGGTATCGGAATTCAGCCTGTCTCTGACGGATGATGATTGGCTGCGGCAAGGAGCGAGGGGAGGGGAGGGACGGACTGGCTGGACGGACGACGGACGGACAGCTACTAGGAGCCAGGCTGGCAGAGGACCAAAGCAGCAGCGGTTGGTTTTAAAAGCCTCTTTTTCATCTAATGAAGTGCATTGAGTTTGGCTGCTGGGATACGTTGAGCGCTGCACCGATATGCACTCGCTGTCGGAGTGAAAACCAGGGGCGGATCTAGGCATAGGCATGGGGGGGCAATGCCCCCCTAAATGCCCAGTCTGCCCCCCCAAACACAATGGCATGCAAAGCAACCCAGGATATTTCAAATTAAAGTGCTTACATTTAAAATGATTTGAAACACTGCTATTGTTACGAACTAACTACAGCTGTGTCACCACTAAACCAACAGCATTTCATCATTGAAAACAGAAAACTCTCTGAGTCAGACCTTTAGCTTTATGCATGCTGCGTGTCTGTTGCAACTTCAACAACAACTGATGTTATTATTGATGCTTTACTTGACCAACTAGAAAAGTACCCTTCTGGGCAAAGGTCTCCACCAGCCCAGGTCAGGTTATGGCCTCCTGGTGATGCTAAATAGGCCGATGTTAAAAGGGTGGCATTTATTGTCATGACTTCTTATGACTAGCATTTGGATGGTTTGAGGCATCCAGGGAGTGTGTGTGCAAATTGTGGCATCGATCGGGTTAACGGTTTGGGAGAGTAGCGGGTATTGGGTAACAGACGGACACACACACAAATAATCCTGCCGGTGGCGCTATAACAGGCTGTTGTGGAAATTTTGGGGCAGAGGTTCATGGTTGGCATCCAGGGAGTGTGTGTGCAAATCGTGGCATCGATCGGGTTAACGGTTTGGGAGATTAGCTGGTAACAGACGGACACACGCATGGATTTTTTCCAAATGATTGCAACAATCTGCCTCCTGATGGCGCTATAATAGGCCCTTCTGGAAATTTTGGAGCAGAGGACCATCGCATCCAAGGAGTGTGTGTGCAAATTTTGGCATCGATCGGGTACCTGGTAACAGACGGATACACACACACACACACACACACACACACACACGGACGGACGGACGGACGGACGGACGGAGGGCAAAACATATTCTCCATGCCTCCGGCCTGGTGTTAAGCTATGTACGTGCTCAACGACGTCTTTAAATTTAGTGGCATGCCATAGCCGATGCAACACACTGGGGGTGGTATGATGGTATCACAATGTGCATGTCCATGCACACAGCATGTCAGGGTCGTGGCCTGAAAACCATCCAAGAACCACTGAGTGTGTGTGTGTGTGTGTGTGTGTGTGTGTGGTGTGTGTGTGTGTGTGTGTGTGTGTGTGTGTGTGTGTGTGTGTGTGTGTGTGTGTGTGTGTGTGTGTGTGTGTGTGTGTGTGTTGCCTCTCGCACCAGTAGGGACTGTCACTCACTGTTGTGACATTTTAGTAGACTGTCCTACAAATAGTTGCCATTGATGATTTGTAAACAAACATTGCATAATTAGTGAACAGTCCCCTTGCACTCAAAGGTCCACTTCGACCTTCTGCATGTAATTGGTGTTAGATTATACTAATGACCATTTATTGAGAAGCATTGCTGTCTACTCAGTGTTGCCAAATTGGCGCATTTGTCACTATATTTAGCTTTTTTTCAGACCCCCCCAGCGCCAAAATTAGTGAAAAACTCCTGGCGGAAAATCTACTGCTTTTTTACTGGTGAGTTGGGGCGAAATTGTTTGACAGGCGCCAGAGATAAAACCCTCATTTTTCACAATTTTTCCTCCTCCTATGACAGTGGTTTTCAACCAGTGGTCCCCAGGCTAAATGATGGACAGCTGGTTAACCAGATGTAACTCTTTGAGAGCGTAAAAAAGTGAAACCAAATGGACCCTTGCGGGTCCATTTGGTTTCATTTTTACACCCTCAAGAGTTAAAATATTCATCATGTGAATTAGTCCAACTTAAGTCTAAACAACTAGAGAATGTGTAAGATTAATGGTCATTTTGTTCTGTATGTTCCAGGCGAGCATCTAGCGCATTCTAGTGCATTTTGGAAGTGCCACTAGTGCATTTTGGATTTTGGCAGTTGGCAACACTGTGTCTACTCTGTCTGTGTCTCAGCAGAGGGCCGTGGACAGTTCAGAAACCCTAACCCTTTACTCTTCTACATTGGTCTCCTCTAAATTTAATTTTGACCTTCAGGTCAAAGTCTGTGTCAAACAGGACGGCAACAAAAGGTCATGTCTCACCATGTCTCACCTGACACAGACACAGGATCTAAATGTCTCAATAGTAGACTGTTACTACATTTAGACGAAAGACTAAACCCAACCTGTGGTGGTTGTGTTTAGTCTTTCGTGAAAGCACAGGATGGGTCAAGTGCAGAGGATATTGTAAAATAAATACATTATGCTACCTACAGCATCAAGCAAAAAGTATCAAAAAGGCATTTTTTTCAGGATTGAAAAGTTGTTGAGAGCTTCTAGTCTACTTATGTATCCACAAACAGTCCTGATAACTGCTCTGGGTGTGCAATGCTGAGTGTGAATTACAATAGAGTCACTACAAGTCATTTCCGATGGAGTGTTAAATTAGTCGACTAAAACTATGACAAAGGAAATAATTTGACAATTTTGTCAACAAATGAAAACTAGTAAAGAACAGATCCAGTAGAATTACGAATGGTTGTCATGGTAGAGCCAGTCCTACAAATCAGGCATTACAACACCATCAAAGCCTGCCAAAATAAACGTTGGCAGCTAAATCAACCATGGTTTTATTTGATTAAAATGTTATAATATTCTAGTCACTTCGACTCAGACTAAAAGTAAAAACATTTCAGATGGCTAAAATATGACTTAAACTGAATTCCGGGATTTTATTTAAAAGGCTATATGATCAAAACAAAAATGTGGAAACCAGCACTGCCAACAGAGGACGGTAAATCGACGGTTGACTCCTGTGGTTGTGTGACAGGCTCGACACGCTATACGAAACAAAGTTGAACTCGTTTCAACCTTCCTCAGCACTGCAATGACGCAATGAAGTGTCAATCAACTACATAATATGTTTGTTTTGGCTTCATTTCATCACCACTTCCACTCCTCACTGTTGAAAAACGGCCTGAACACCAGGTCCTGTCAGCTGAATCCCTAACCATTCTCTCTGAACCCATGAGTACTGCATGATGATCGGGTCATCGTGCATTCACACACACATAGGCAACGAAAGACAAACAGAGAAGGAGCATACAGTATATTACAAAGCATTAGGCCTACACACCTTTGCTGAGAACAGTGATATCTTCCTCTCTCTATTTTGTCCTGGCTGAGAGGTAAATTACAGGTTTGTTTCATGTAGTAACATTATATTTTAGAATTGCATTCGGATATCTCTAAATTGTTTCTAAACCAGGGCGGATCTAACATTTCCCAATTGGGCGGGCAGTAGAAAATGGTAGGGGGGGCGGCTTCATCAGCCGTGGCGCGAAGCGACGCGGGCGATGAAGCCGCACCCATACCATTTTCAGTTACAGGACTTTTATTAGGCAAGTAAAGCATCAATAATAACATCAGTTGTTGCTGAAGTTACAACAGACACGCATCATGCATGAAGCTAAAGGTCTGACTCAGAGAGTTTTCTGTTTTCAATGATGAAATGCTGTTGGTTTAGTGGTGAGATAGCCTCGACACCCAGGCTTTCATTTTCGTTCGCCTTGCGCGAAAACGGAAAGCCTGGACTAACGCACGTTGGAAAGTGGCCTTCAAGTGGGAGTGAACCTTCCGGGTGGGCGTCGCTCTAAATGATGTGACGTAGAACAGCAGTGGACGGGCGCGGGAGGGGCCGGAGATGACGACACGTTAGTGAGATCAAATCAGAGCGCAGCACTTCCGCCGTGTGGATGCCACTGCACCCCGCCCCCCCCAAGGCCAAAATCATTGAGGGCTAGACCAGGCTAGTGGTGAGACAACAGTAGTTAGCAGTATAGTAGTTTCAAGTTTCAAATACTTTTAAATATAAGCACTGAAATATCTTTGGTTGTTTTGCATGACATCATGTTTGGTGGGGCAGACTGGACATTTAGGGGGCCATTGCCCCCCCTGGCCCATGCCTAGATTTGCCCTCAATTCATTCATCCAACGATTTGGCCTGTTCTTGCCGTTTTTCTGACAGTTATCTTCCTCTCTCAAGTTATTTTTTCCTCCCCTTTTCGCCCCTCTCTCACTCTCTGTCATGACCATCGTTCTGTCCATCCATCTGTTTCCTTTTCCATCTTACACTGCCTTGTCATCTCTCTGCAACCTTTCCTGTGTCCTTCATCCCTTCCTCTGTCTCTCTCTGTCTCCTTTTGTCTTTCTCATCTTTCGTTTTGCTTAACGTGTGTGTGTGTGTGTGTGTGTGTGTGTGTGTGTGTGTGTGTGTGCGTGTGTGTGTGTGTGTGTGTGTGTGTGTGTGTGTGTGTTTTCTCTCTCTCTTTCTCTCCCCCTCCCTCTCCCCTCTCCCTCTCTCTCCCTCTCTGTACTGTCATGGGATCAGTGTACACTACAGAGGTACCCATGCGTCATCATTCAAAGGACAAACACACAACACTCTGTAAGCAGTAACGACCATACGCATGTAACACAACAACCCAAGGCAACGCAGGCATCACATACACAGCATAACACTAGCGAAATTGACTGTTAGGCATGATAGCAGACTGTACATTTCAGGACGGTAGGCTATAGTACATCATGGCTCATGCTTACCTTGGCCAGCCTTCAGTAACCCACCATTTATTAAGCATTTGAGCCACAGACCACCATTTGATGACATTTTAGCCCCACAGACCCCAGAACTAAAGATAATCTTTTGTTTTTGTCCACAATACCAGGCTGGAATTCAGAGAAAAGAACACAGTCAAACATCCAGCGAAGCGTTAGTTCATTGAGGCACGGAGGGCAGAAGGTTTATTTAATTCCCCTTATTTTCAATCAGTAATTCATTCTGTTCCTTTAAATCTGCAGTCTCTCCATGTCAACTCCCCTCACTCTCATTGGCTGTCCCCATGCAACTCCCCTCACTGTCGTTGGCTGTCAGCTAGTCAGTCACACCCACATTCAATCATGTGCTCTATATAAGCAGTCTCTCTCTCCTCTCTCTCTCTCTCTCTTCCTGCTAAGCTGACTCTGTCCTGTTGATCAGATATGTGTTCAAATTTCCTCCACCTCCCCGGCCTCCTCCCTGTGGCACCAGTTCCGAGTACATGAGTCTCTGATTAATCATGATTTGAGGTTGTAACTATTGTGGTATCTAATTCTGTTATGGTATCCGTGTTTACTGTGGACTATGATATTTTCTGTATCCATGTAGTTCATGCATTTTTGGATAAATGTTGTAATGTCTCATGTCAGCCTGCACAGGATACAATGCTCACGTGTTAATGTCTTGTATTTTACTGTACCTTGGCTCCGCTCAGGGGGGTTGTTGATATCTCAAGCTGTGTCTTGATGCACAGATAATAGGAGATATCAAATGTGATATCAGACCTATGACTCAGTTCATAGATCATCTGATATCACATGAGCAAGAGCCATGCCGCCATACAAACATGCAAAAGCTTTGCAATAAATGGTCTATGGTCAATCTTATTCTGAGCCGAAGTGTGTCAATGAAATACAGATCAAAATGACCATTAATCTTCTACATTCTCTAGTTGTGTAGACTTGGGGCTAATTCAGAGGGTGAATATTTTTTAACTCTTGAGAGCGTAAACATGAAACCAAATGGACCCGCAAGGGTCCATTTGGTTTCATGTTTACGCTCTCAAAGAGTTACATCTGGTTAACCAACTCTCCATCATTTAGCCCTGGGGACCACCTGGAATCCTCTCAGGGACCACTGGTGGTCCGCGGACCACGGTGTGCTATGGGAGGTGAGTGGGGAGGAACAAACTATGGAGCACATTGTTGAAATGTGTCCTCTCTCTGAAGAATGGAAGGAGCATTAGTCACCCTCCATACAGCAGACTGGAAGGCTGCTAAATAAATAAATACACATCAGATGCAGAGATTAGTCAGCGGAGCAGTGCCTCTGTAATCCAGGATCGCAGTATAGCATCACATACGTACAGTGCATCACAATTAGCCCCGATACGTTCCCTCAATGCCCTACGCTCACTCTGTAGCTCCGAGATGAGGTCACGTGTAAGGCTTTCATATCGCCGTTCAGACAAAGCGCATGGTTTTCACAATACACGATTCTTACCCGTTTCTGAACATGTAATCCAAAAAGTAAAGGCCTCTACGCACTTGTAACTACAATAACATTATGTAGGGCCGAGAAAAAACAACTCGTAATTTGAATAGCTTTACTTTTTGGATTACATGTTCAGAAACTGGTTGTGCGAAACATGCGCCGTGTCTGAACGGCGATATCAAAGCCTTACACGTGACCACATCTCGGAGCTACAGTGTGAGCGTAGCATATTGAGGGAACGTATCGGGGCTACATCACAATATAAACTAGTATAGATCAGCACTCGGTAGTGTGCCAATTGCACATTGCGAACAAGTAGGCCTACTAGGCCTTGGCCTCACCTAAAAAACAGCCAATCGGAGTAGCTCAAGGGACGACCGTCAACGACCAACAACGACTCGCTCCGCTCAGCCGTGCAGTCCCGCCCCTTTCACGACGTCGCCCTGCGTTCCAGAAACGGAATCCTCATTCATTTTTCTCATAGACTTTTCGAAAAATGGTTAATAAAAACACAATTGCGCCACGGATAAAGCCAACTCGGATCGTGACAAATCATGACAACAAATTAACACAATATTATAAGGCAATGTCTAATTAGCGAGAAGTAGAAAACCCGTGGCCCGCGTAATCGTGTTTATATGAATCATTTTTCTAAAAGTCTACGAGAAAAATGAATGGGGAATCCGTTTCTGGAACAGGGGCGAAGTCACGAGGGGGCGAGACTGCGCAGCTCTCTAGAATACCAGACGATGAATCTGGCATCAGACTGACTGACCTGAAACAGTGGTTCTCAAACAGAGGTGGATGTAACATTTCCCGATTGGGGGGGGGGGGGGGGGGGGCAGAAGAAAATGGTAAGGGGGCGGCTTCATCGCCCGTGTTGCGATGAAGTCGCACCCATACCATTTTCAGTAGTGTTTCAAATACTTTTAAATATAAGCACTGAAATATCTTGGGTTGTTTTGCATGCCATCATGTTTGGTGGGGCAGACAGGGCATTTAGGGGGGCATTGCCCCCCCCCATGCCTATGCCTAGATCCGCCCCTGTTCTCAAACATTGTTTGGATCAGTTCACCCTGTGTTATAACCTTTTCATGCACCCCCCCCCCCCCCCCCCCCCCCCCCACCAGAATTACATTGCTACAGTACTTAGCATAGCACCTTAACCCCAAAACTAAGAACTGTCACGTTTTTGTCCACAATTGCAAAAGAGAACTGGCAAAACGGTAAAATAGCAATTATACTTTATTTTCTAATTGTGTGGACTCTTGTAAATTACGTAATTCAGATGTTTAAATATAATTCATCTCTTGAGAGTGTAAAATGAAACCAAATGGACCCGTAAAGGTCCATTTGGTTTCATTTTAACGCTCCGTCATGTGATCTACCTGCACGGCCTGTGTGATCTACTGGTAGATCACAATCTACCTTTTGGGTACCCCTGAAAAGGGCTTTAGCATAGCTTTAGCATTGATGAGCTCTTGATGTACTATAGACTAATAAAAGAACACACCAGTAGTATAGTAGTGCAAGTGACACTGAGAAATTCCAAAGTATTATCAAAGTATTCTGAGGCCACAGCTGTTGGAGCCCCGGCAGTGTCTCAAGGTGTCCCTGAGCGAACAAACTAACCCCATATGGTTGACCAGAGTCCTTCAAGGTCTCTGTACTAGAGTATTTTCGGGGAATGATCCAAGTTCCGAAGTCCCACAGATCAGAACTCCCATTATTCCGAACATGCGCTGGAAATCCACTATCAGCTGCGACGTGCTCGCGGTTATGCTGAGGGTTAGGTTTGTGGTATAAGACTTCAATGTTTTGTATCTTACAACATTATGTATGAGTACAATACAGAGAATGTTTGCATTCGCCATCTTTGTTGAAGGAGTCTATCTAGGTCTTGAGATAAATAATCTTAATTATCTTTCATAGTGGTTTAAACCCTGTGGAAATGCTGTATTAACCCATTGTGTCCTGACCCTCGATTGGAGTTTCTGACACCAGATTATACAGTAGTTCCTGACACCAGATTATAGCTGCAGCAACATTCTAGATTTTGACGCTAGATTCTACAGTAGTTTCTGACACTAGATTCTAGTTATTGACACTAAATGACTGTTTCTGATGCTAGGATCTCCTTTTTGACACTAGAATCTACCTTCTGACTAGCTATTTTGCTTAATGTTGGATTGATCCAAGTACCAAAGTCCCACAGATCAAAACTCCCATTAGTCCGAACATGCGCTGGAAATCCACTATCAGCTGCGATGTACTCGGGGTTATGCTGAGGATTAGGGTTAGAGAAGGGTTTAGGCATGTTTGTAGCAAAATTTTACCCTTCTACAACCGTAACCCCAAGAGCCTAAACCTTTGACCCTCAACCAGGTTAGGTTGAGGGTTGGTGATACATTGGTCGGTAATACTTCACATCACGCCACATATTACAAGATAATCGGACCACTAGATGATTTTTAAAAAGTCAGCCGGCACCCGTGCGACAAGAATTTAGACCGGACTGAAGGGAGGGGAGGAGAGGAGGAGGAGGAATAGATTACCTCTGGGATTACAAGTAAAGTCTGCTCCTGAGTGACATAAAACTCAAGCATGTTTATCAGTATACTATCAAAATGTGATGATGTGTGGAAAAAAAAGTTTGGAGTTACAGAAATACCCGCAGTAGAATAAAGACAACCTGCGGCCATGTTAACTGCACTGGCACAACAGAGGCTGCAACTGCAATTAACTGACCTCATGGTGAAATGTAGAAAATGGGGCATTTGTGACAAAAATCAAGGACATTGTGAATCATGTCACAGGAATCAAGGTAGATTGATGCCCAATGTGTTTTCGTGTGGAATTCTCCTTTAAATGGCTAACCCAGGGGTCCGCAACTCAAGACGTTGAAAGAGCCATTTTCGACCAAAAAATAAATACAAAATCTGTCTGGAGTGCTTAAAGGTGAATTCCACCCATTTTATTTTATTTTTCCTGAGAGTGTACAAATGTGAACCAAATGGACCCTGGCGGGTCCATTTGGTTCCATTTGTACACTCTCAGGAAAAAAAAGGTCCTAAAAGAAAAATCATTAACATGGTGAAACAACCTGAACTGGAGTTTCTGGAAATAAATAAACATATAAAGGAGTTTTTCAGAACTCCATTTCTAGTAAACTGTGTAAACTGAGTAAAACATTGAAAATGGGTGGTTCAGATTGAAAGCTCCACCTCTGATAACTGCTGGGCTTTTTTGGCATGGCCAAGTGCTGCTTTAACTGGCAACTGTCAGACAGCGCAACGCGTTTCGGGTGCTGTTAGTGAATGAAATGTTTATATTATGTTGGTGTGGATCACCCCAGTGTGTGTATGTAATAATGCTACAGCCACTGAGCCACTAGGGCTGTGTTCTAGAGCCGCATGCGGCTCCTGAGCCGCAGGTTGCTGACCCCTGGGCTAACCCGTATTGTAGCTGCTCGTAGAACTCCCTAGAGAGAAGCACTCAGCTGAACAAAATGAATTTCCCCCGTGGGATGGTATAGGTTTAATTAATATGAACACGCAATGCAACAACACATCGTTCACAGCCTGCACAGACTTGAACATAATTATACTGTACGAAATAGTACACATAATTTACCATCATTGGTATTATTTTAGTTATTGAGAAATATCAGACCTACAAGCTCATAGCGTGCCACTCCGTGGCACGCTATGAGCTTGTAGGTCTGATATTTTTTTAAATGTGGCACAAATCTTTGAATTATTTTTTTCAGTTCAGAATGGGTTAAAGGTGGTACTAGTGTTTGAAACAACAAGTTTTGTTCAAATGTTAAATCTCTATATTCCGAGGTGCCATACTATATATAGTGTTAGTTCAGGATAGGAGTCGTCCCTCTCTGCAGCTCTGTAATAATCAAAATGTTTCACTTGTTCATACTGTATGTTCACTCCTGATTGAATATAGATGCATTTTCTATGCTTTTAATAAGGAGCTTGAGAGACAGGGAGTCAGACGCCGAACTACTCATCAATGGGTAGCATTGGGTACCAGTAACCAGTGTTGTTTTTGTCGACTAAGACTAACACTAAAGACTAAGTCTACTAAGGTTTTTGATATTTAGTGGACTAAGACTAGACTAAAAAAAATGATTTTCAAAAGACTAAATCGAATACTAAATCGTAACCTAAGACTAATGGAAATAAGACAAATTTTTATCTTTTTTTTTTCTTAAATAAAACGTACACAGACATAAAACGAGATGTTTCATACTAAAAACTGTAAATCTGTATACTAAAATGTATTCGTATGTAAGACTAAGACTAAATCGTTTTTTACATTTCGTCGGCTAAGACTAGACTAAAAAAATGACTTTCAGAAGACTAAATGGGACTAAAAGACTAAATACTGTATGTCTTATTGAAAAGACTAAATCAAAATATTCAAAAAAACAACACTGCCAGTAACATATTACAGCTATAGATACAGCTATTTCATATTTATTTAGAACCATTAAACTATAAAGGTACAGTACACAGGCTACGTAACTGTACATTAACACATGTACAACCTAGGTACCATATTTTACTATAAAGAGAATTAGTTACAGTCTAAAAATAAGTTCTCCTGAGATGGGGAAACATTAGTGTTTCATTACAACACTTAGGACACAGGTCCTCTAAAAGACAAATACTGTTACAAGATTATCGACATATTTTGGGTTCCTATAATAGTCATGAGTCATCTTAAGACCTTTTGTTTGTAAAAGAATAACTCATCTTTCAAAGATAGATTTCACAGGCCATTTTAGTACATTGAACGGTGAAATTCGACCACCGTTAGGCTGAGGCTAAAAATGGATGTATTGTTTGGATATTTAATTCATTAATAATAAAGTAGCATGTTGCATTTTGCTGGTCATTACAGGTTTGCAAAAGAACATTTCTCTTTTAGAAAGTGATATTACTGTACCAATAATTCCCCAGCCAACATAAATAGTTACACTACTCATGTTAATTAACTTACTTTGGACTTTTACATTGCGCAATGGACTTGTGCATTCAATTCAAAGGATGTTTTTGGCACTGTAATTTACAATGCCCAGCCAGGCTTGTAAAAGTAAAACAACTCATTTGTAAGCTATCCTCTAAACAAGCAATAGGCTAACTAACTACACATTGATGAAGTTGAGCTGTCGAAATCATTTAACATCAGGGGCGGATGTAACGTTTCCCAATTGGGGGGCAGGAGAATGGTATGGCGGCGGCTTCATCGCCCGTGTCGCTTCGCACCATGGGTGATGAAGTCGCCCCCATACCATTTTCAGTTACAGGACTTTTATTAGGCAAGTAAAGCATCAATAATAACATCAGTTGTTGTTGAAGTTGCAACAGACACGCAGCATGCATAAAGCTAAAGGTCTGACTCAAAGAGTTTTCTGTTTTCAATGATGAAATGCTGTTGGTTTAGTGACACAGCTGTAGTTAGTTAGTAGCAGTAGTAGTGTTTCAAATCATTTTAAATATAGGCACTTTAATTAGAAATATCTTGGGTTGTTTTGCAAGCCATCATGTTTGGTGGGGCAGACTAGGCATTTAGGGGGGTATTGCCCACCATGCCCATGCCTAGATCCGCCCCTGTTTAACATGGAACGTTTTCTTCAACTGCCTACATGTGCTGATAAACGCAATCCATTCTCCAGGGAATGGATCGTGCAGCAAAGAAAACAGCTGACATATAAGATTGTAGCTTGCCGATCAAATATATTCAGTCTGCGACATGGCATGCAGCCAAGTCTAAACATAAATAAGGACGCTGCCGTGGCACAACAATGGTTTAGTGCAGGGGTTTTCAACCAGTGGTCCGGGGACCACGCATGATAATATTTTAGAAATAGGCGGACAATACAAAGCAAGTTAGTTTTTTGGATTCATTTACTTTACCCCCAGTGACCCCTGAAAAATGACCGGAACTACTTCATATTTCACCTAAATCAGAGCAGAACTCCCACCACGGGACTCTAGAAATCAATTAATACAGTTGACACCACTATATTAATGGCAAATATTTCATACAGCTTAACTTCAAAAACTTCCAAACTATCCCTTTGACCCCTTGTGTACTGAACGTGTTTTGGTGTTCAAAGCATTATGTTACACTTAAGCTATTGAAAAATATCAGACCTACAAGCTCACAGCGCGCCACCGAGTGGCGCGCTGTGAGCTTGTAGCTCTGATATTTTTTGAAAAATTGTGAAAATGTGATGCAAATCTTTGAATGTATATATTCTTTCAGAAGCAACTATTTTGAACTAAAAATCGTTGCTTCTGAGGGATCCCTACAACAACATGCTTTCAGATGGTCTGCAGCCTGAATGAATATACGTGTAGATAATTCTGGGGGTCCTTGGCATGAAATATGTTAAGCATCACTGACACAGGAACACAGATTTTTCAGAGAAACTAGAATCTGTCAGAATCTAGCACCAGAAACTAGAAACTAGTCAGAAAATGTAGTGTCAGAAACTACAATAATCAAGTGTCAAATAGAATATATTCTTATATTTGCGCATCATTTTCACAATTAAAAAAATTTATCAGATCTACGAGCTCATATCGCGCCACTCGGTGGCACGATTAAATAAAATTTTCAGATCTGATATTTTTCAATAGCTAAAGTGTAACATAATGCGTTGAAACACCAAAACGCCTTCAGTAGCCTACATAAAGGGTAAATAAGGTAATGGGGATGTTGCAACTCTTATTCCTTGCCTATGGAACATAGAGGAGGAGTTAAGACTGCCCTGAACTGCACTGTGCTGCACTGTACTGCACTGAACTGCTGCCTCAAGTCTTGTTGTAAACCCTCTCTCTCGGTCCCTGAAACACTATTTATTCTCGACCAAAACACGTTATTGGCACCAATCACACACAATGTGACCCCATCACTCCAACAGGGCTCAGTCAGGCCTCTTAAAGATTTTAGTTACTTTGTGGAAAATGTAACTGTAATGTCTTATTTATTGAAAACAAGCTACTAATATACTAATTTCTGCTCAACACTGCAGGGGGTTTCCTTGCTCCTCCCACTTGTAATGCAGGAGCTGGAGCAAAGACTTCTGGGAAATCAGATTAGAAGAGGGGAGACTTTGACAGCTATGAACAACCAAAAATAACATTTAGAAGTCATTATCATACACGTAGAAGACATTAGCATCATGGTTATTGTGAATATAATCATAAAAATGACAATTTTTTTTAATTTAAGAACTTGGTATCACTTGAATGAACACCGTACATAACTTATATAAATACTATGTCTGTACTTAAATGTATGCTAGAGCAATCATCATGACGTGACGTTGTTGTTGTTGTTGTGTCCGTCTGTTTCCCGTTGATAAGGAACGTTCTGAGGTTCAGCAGTGTGTCAGAGGTCATATCAGTCTCCAACACACACAGCCGCTGGTCTGTACCAACCAGGAGTCATGATAGGACACACCGGGTCAAACTAAACTACTGACACACTCACACGTGACGTCCCAACCAGGGGTGTAGTGTCAGGGGGACGCGAGGGGACGGCTTCCCCCCACTTCTCATATCTAAAATATTTTTGGGGGCAAAGTAGGCCTATGTCTTTTATCTTGTCATTTACTTTTATGGATACAATTAGGCATTGTAAACAATCTTTCTCAATATGCTATACTTGTTTCAATAGTGTGTCCGCGTGTGTTGCACAGGTGCACGCAAATGCAAGCATGCATGCACGTGTCTTAAAGGGGAATTCCATTCATTTTCAATATTATTATGTCTATGTCATTAATATAGTTGTGAGATGTTGTGTGGACGTGATAAAAAAAAGCTCCCCCATTCTTTGTTTCCTAGAAATGGAGGTCTAAAAAAAAATCATTAGCATGGTGAAATACATCTTGATGACATGATCAAGATGTGTTTCACCATGTTAATGAGTTTCCTTTTTTCTGAGTGTACAAATGGGTCCATTTGGTTCACATTTGTACACTCTCAGAAAAAAAATGAAAATGGGTGGAATTCCCATTTAAGAGGCGTCCCCCCACTTCTAAACTGCTCATCAGGTCAAACTAAACTACTGACACTCACACGTGACGTCCCAACATGTGCTTTGAAGGTAGTGTGAATGAAGTGAAGTGAAATTTAGGGCAAGGGCAAGGGTTTTCATTTCAACAGGTGAGGATTCCAGGTGGTCCCCAGATAAATAATGGACAGTTAGTAACCAAATGGACCCTTATAGACCTGTAACTCTTGAGAGCGTGAAAATGAAACCAAATGGACCCTTGCGGGGCCATTTGGTTTCATTTATTTTGGGTCCGAGAAACTAAACTCAACATCAGATTGGTGGTCAGTGGCTAAAATGCAGAATAAATAGTCGTCATCAAAAAGGTTTCGTTAAAAGGCTCAAGCTCTGCGTTTGTGACATAAATGACTGCTGTTGTTCAGTAACCAGGGGGTTACGAACATTTTCAAGTGGGGATACATATTTCGGCCAATCAAGAGAGAGCCCCGAGCCGTCACGCAAAGATCTGCATGCCCATTGGTTTGATTGGTTCAATACTTGCACAAATTCCACTTGTTTATTCCGTATCCTGTGCAAGATCTCTCTCTGCTTGATCGCATGAAATTGTTATCCTTTTGCTTTTCTTCTCTTGAATGTGGTATACCCACTTTAACGAAAGTGGGTATACCACCTTCAAGATAAAGTTAAAGTTGTTTCTTTTCATGCAGGAGATGTAAAGGAAAGAGACATTTGATCCCCCCCCCCCCCCCCCCCCCCTTTTTTTTTTCTTTTTACTTTAATTAAGTAATTGCTGTTTTGGAAAATGATACCAAAAGTATCAGGCGATGAGATGTTATGTGTTGTTTTGTATTGTTTTTGTAGTGTTGTATGAATGGTGTATTATTGCATGTAATGTGATGATAATACGTTGAGATGTGAGACCCCAGGAAGAGTAGCTGCCGGGTTGTACGGCAAGCTAATGGAGATCTATAAATAAATAAAATCAAATCAAAAATGTACCGGTATTTTCGACAATCTCTGGTCTACAGCAATGATAATGATTATTATCTCTATCACAATATAGAGCAAAAATATCTTTAACAAGCCATGTTTGTTTTGTGTTTTGTTTTGTTTTTTAGAAGAGAACTAATCTACCTCATAATTCTCATAGTGAGTCATAGTGACTTCCTTCGAGTCACATTCTATCTCATTGACAGCCTCAATGACAGTGACAGTAAATAAAGATGCCAGGCTAATTACAGCTTTCAAACCGCATGGCCCCTAAAGAGCATGCACTCAATCCATTACAACAATTTACAGTTTAATCATTAAGCGCAGTCGTCCTCACACTTGTTCCATGTCAAGGACCCAAAGTCATATATATTAGTCCATCCACAGAACAAACACCATCTGAACCAGTGTTGTTTTTTCGAGAATATTTTGATTTAGACTTAACTTATCTATGGAATAATGTAGTAATAAGTTCCTTTCCTGAAAATGTATGCAATCTACTGCAGATATGTTCACATACTTAAAAAGAACGAAAAAAGAAGATAAAAATGTTTCCTATTTCCATTAGTCTTAGGTTATGATTTAGTCTTCGTCTTAGTCTTTTGAAAACACACTTCTTTTAGTCCCATTTAGTCTTTTGAAAATCATTTTTGTTAGTCTAGTTTTAGTCGACTAAATATAAAAATCCTTAGTCCACTTAGTCTTTAGTCTTAGTCGACAAAAACAACACTCATCTGAACATATTTTGTGCCACGGAAAAACTCCATGCAAGATTTGCGTCATTAATGTCTTTTCTATAATTTTGCTTTTAAAATTAGTTTGTTAGATTGGCTATTGTAAAATAGCAGATGTATATTAGATTCAACTGATTTAAACCCATTTCGTGACAATGTAGAAGATTCTACAAAACATTTGCTCTGAAAGAACTTAGGCCTACTGAAAGATTTGCGCTGCATTGTCACATTCTCCCGAAAAATAGCAGGCGTTCACGGCTCATAGCCGTGAACGCTCGCTATTTTTCAATGAAAGTTAAAAACACCAACAGTACAGTACAGGATGATCGGAAAAAAAGTTTGATACTTTAACTAACACCACACTTTGAGAACCACTAATTTAACATACAGTATTCTCCCACAGCGACTTACAAATGGCATTGACAAAAATGATCACAGAGGGTGCAAAAGACAGCAACGAGGTGCTATAAAGTCACTAGGATACCAGGTAAACACATACTGTTACATCTGTCTAAACAGCAATAACCAAATAACACCTCCAGTAGCCCAGAGTAGGGCAAACTGGAGAAAACAATGTGAATGTGTCAGAACTCAGAAGTCACCAGCTACTCATTACTCACTAACTACTGTTAGAGATCAGGGGCGGATCTAACATGTCCCATTTGGGGGGGGGGGGGGGCAAGAGAACATGTTGGAGGGGCAAGAGAAAATGGTATGGGTACGGCTTCAGCCGCACCCATACCATTTTCAGTTAGAGGACTTTTATTAGGCAAGTAAAGCATCAATAATAACATCAGTTGTTGTTGAAGTTGCAACAGACACGCAGCATGCATAAAGCTAAAGGTCTGACTCAGAGAGTTTTCTGTTTTCAATGATGAAATGCTGTTGGTTTAGTGGTGAGACGATTGTAGTTGTTTAGTAGTAGTAGTAGTAGTAGTGTTTCAAATGATTTTAAGCACTGAAATATCTTGGGTTGTCTTGGGTTGCATGCCATCATGTTTGGTGGGGCAGTCAGGGCATTTAGGGGGGCATTGCCCCCCCCCCCCATGTCCATGCCTAGATCCGCCCCTGTTAGATATAGAACAGGTGGCTCTTACCGATTTCAGATTTCAATCTAACGCACTGTGTCTCTGTGTGTACGTCTCTATGCCTGTCATTAATGTAACTTGAGAACCGTTTGCCCCTTCCTAACGAATATTCCTAATATTCCCAATATTTCAAATTAAAGTGCTTATAATTAAAATGATTTGAAACACTATGCTACTAACTAACAACAATTGTCTTACCACTAAACCAACACCATTTCATCATTGAAAACAGAAAAGTCAGACCTTTAGCTTTATGCATGCTGCGTGTCTGTTGCAACTTCAACAACAACTGATGTTATTATTGATGATTACTTGCCTTACTAATGCCTAAGTCCTGTAACCAAAAATGGTATGGGTGCGACTTCATCGCCCGTGTCGCTTCGCGCCACAGGTGATGAAGCCGTCCACATACCATTTTCTCCTGCCCCCCCAATTGGGACATATTACATCCGACCCTGTTCTATGATGTTCCCAGGAGCAGCAACTGCCTGGTTATTATCAGTCATGAAGGCAACCAATAAATCACATTAATCTATAATGCTTAATTTATTTTAATTATTATTAGTTGTATTGGTAATCAATACATCTTGTCACACAAGCTAACCATTCTAACTATGCCTCATCAGCACAGTTGAAACGTGCCACTGATCAATGAATCCCATCGCTTTACGATTCCAGGGAAAACAATTATTCCTCAAATTGTTATTATGGTTGTGTATATATAACCTTTAATATTACCATCACTTGTCTTACATAATACTTGTTTTCTGGTTTTTCAGTTGGTCCTTGAAAGAGCTACACTAATACAGTATAACTGATGTCTACCCTGTGCTCTTGGCAGAACTATGTTATTGTAATACTACTGCCCATGTACCCACGGTCTAGAGCAGGGCTGCCCAAAAGGTAGATCATGATCTAACAGTAGATCACACAGGCCATGCAGGTAGATCACATGACAGTCCCCCCAGCACTTGGACCCTTATAGATCTGTAACTCTTGAGAGCAATAAAATGAAACGAAATGGCTTCATTTTACCGCTGTCGGGAGTTAAATTATATTTAAACATCTGAATTACGTAATTTTCACACAAGTTCACACAATTAGAAAATGGAGAATAATTATTTTGTTTCCCAATTGTGGACAAAAACGTGAAAGTTCTTAATTTTGGGTGCAAGAAACTAAACTCAACATCACAAACTGTCAACTCAAACCTCTAATACTGTTTTCAAACATCAGTAGTAGAAAACCTTCTCCCCCTCTGTTGCATTATTCTTAAATGCTAGAATAGTAGGTAACACCATCACCACTATTTCAAAGCTCAAACTTTCTAGGGGCCTTGAAATGGATTTTCAGTAGTGGAACAAGCACAGCCTAAACATCACCACATGGAATATTGTCTCGACTCCTGTTTGCCTCGTCAATTGCCGATCGATCCAAATGAGCCCTTCGCTATAAGTTGCTCCCCAATCCGTCCAATAAGCATTTTAGAAGGGATTTAGAAGGGATTCTTTTCATCTACTTCAGCTACAAACTCACTACACTGCAGCTGGAAACAAATAAATACAAATTAAACATTGTCACTGTTGGGAATGGGAAGATATACTGTACTGTACCTCTTATCTCCATAATGTAACTTGGTCTGTGTTTCCTTAATTAGTGCATTACTTGATCATACTACCACAGAATCACTTAATACATGAAGTAGCAGAAGTTCAAACGTGTTTGAACGCGTTTGGCATTTGTCATTCTGCTATTTTTGTATTTTCTTATTTGAATACAAAGTAACAGTAACAAAGTAACAGCCACCCAGCGGAGACCATATGTGTGGAGTGCATATTCTTCCCAACATCAGATACCACACTACTGTCTTCATTTAGGTAGACATTGAGTCCCGTCTCCCAAACTCATGCCACCAGTGGTCCCTGAGAGGGTTCCAGGTGGTCCCCAGCTAAGTTGGTCAACCAGATGTAAGTCTTTGAAAGCGTAAACATGAAACCATTTGGTTTCATTGTTCACACACTCAAGAGTTATTATATTCATCTTGTGAATCAGCCCAACCAGTTACGTGAGAATATTCATGTAAAGCTATAGGTACTTGCTATGTTGTTAACATATTAACATGTTTCATATTGATGCTGTTAGATAGAAACTTCCTATCTGCATATTTGTGTTTTGTTTTTTTTACTTTTTCGATAAATTAACGCTCCACTTAATTACAAAATACACTGTCACACATAATAATCATCCACATCAAATGCAGCAGATCTAAACATACTCGAAACTTAGTTGTTAGGTTAGCTATTTTTGATGGAATTAGAATCTTGAAAAGTAACATATGACATGAGGTTTCCCAGCTGACAGAGACACAAATATCCTCGGAGTGGGGCAACAAAATGGCCAGCTACGTTCCTGTATAAACCTGGACTAAAAGCCCAGACTGATGGAACAACAAACAGTCAACAGACACTTTAAGCACTTAGACTGAATTAAATGGAATTTTCTCCACACCAAAGGTATGCTAGCTGTACTTAGTCTGCAACTATAGTGGAAGAGACATTGATCGCTTTTTGAGGAGCTGTGGCGTTATGTAAAACCCCAGATAGCAAATTAACTATAATAGCAGGACAGGGGGAAACTGATGGCTGGTTAATTCCACTTCAAAACATTGTGCACATTCAGCCTATACACACTGTTCCATATGAGGCCCTTGCAGGAATTACGGGCAATATGTTTGAGTGATCTGTAACAGATAATAACGTACACATCTGTTTCAAATTAATGATCTATGTATGGCAGTAACGCGCTTTTCAACCTTTTTTGATACCAGGGCACACTATTTATTCAGACCACCATTGGATGACATTTTAGCCCCACAGCACCCAAAACTTAAAGATTTCTTTTGCTTTTGTCAACAATACCAGGTTGGATCTGAGAAACAAAACAGTCAAATAAACAGTCCAAATAAGAACATTAATCTTGTACTTTCTCGAGTTGTGTAGACTTGGCCTAATTCAAAGGATGAATATTTTAACTCTTGAGAGTGTAAACATGTAAAAAATGAAACCAAATGGACGCTTATGGGTCCATTTGGTTTCATTTTTATTTGTTACATCTGGTTAAGTAACATTCCATCATTTAGCCTGGGGACCACCTGAAACCCTCTCAAGGACAACTGGTTGAAAACCACTGATCTATGGCTCTAGCAGTAGCCTGCTAGCCTTGCACTAAATGCTGACTGCAGAGCAAGCAGCAGCCAGTCAGAATTGCATGAAAAATGTGCTTGTAAAGTAACTTCAGTGCTTGGTATAATAAGCATTTATCATTCATTAAAATGGCCTTGTGTAGTCAGACTAATGTGACCCGCTTTTTATTTCTGTCAGCTGGTGCTCCCAGTCTTCTCACATTGTTGTTAACTGATTTGATCCCTCTCCCGAACACGGGTCAGTTCAGGCCCGGATATAACATTTCCCCATTGGGGGGGCAGCAGGGGAAAATGGACCAGGACTTATATTAGGCAAGTAAAGCATCAATAATAACAACAGTTGTTGCAACAGACACACCGCATGCATAAAGCTAAAGTTCTGACTCAGAGAGTTTTCTGTTTTCAATGATGAGGTGTTGGTCTAGTAGTGTGACAATTGTAGTGAGTTACTAGCATAGTGTTTCATTCCCTGGCCCTGTCGGTTGCCAGGTGCAATGATTTTCAAAGTGCTTTAGTGGTGGGGCAGCTACTTCACTATCACTGCTCCCTTTCTATTTGTATGACAATTGTCAACTAAAGACTCATGTTTTATGACAGCCTGGCTGACAGCTGGACACAACGCAAGCTTGATATTTCCAAACAAAGTCCGCCGGGAGGAAAGCAAACAACATTAGATCACAGTGGAAAGTGTGAATCTGCAACGTGCCTGTGTGTGGTGTGTGGTGTGTGTGTGTGTGTGTGTGTGTGTGTGTGTGTGTGTGTGTGTGTGTGTGTGTGTGTGTGTGTGTGTGTGTGTGTGTGTGTGTGTGTGTGTGTGCCTCCCACATGTCACATACTGGTGGAGAAAAGCCAGATAGATTCCAGCGGACTGACAATGACCCATAAAGATGGCACTGGTCTAGCCTACAGTATATTAAAAGGAAAGGGAAGGACTTTTACTCAGATTCAGATTTGACAACCCCGAGGAAGACAGTCTTTGTCGAAACGCGTTTGTTGTAGTCTGCACAAACACAGAAAGGACATTTATTGAGTGCTGGCGTTTTTCTCTTTTTTAACTCTGCATTTTTGAGCCTTGCACCTCGAAGGATTTTTATTAATATGGAGTGTTGCCTCTTGTCTGCTTCGGCAGCCCTCTCTGTTCTTTCAGCTTTACTCAGATCCAACCTGATCTTCGTAGAACTGGTTCCCAGTAAAGCTCATAAGACAGTGGTCTTCAACATTTTTCATACCAGGGCCCGCTATTCAGAATTTGAGCTACGGACCACCATTTCATGACATTTTAGCTCCACACAGATCCCCAAAACTAAAGATTTATTTTGCTTTTGTCCACAATATTCGATGGTGGATTTGGGAAACAAAACAGTCCAACATACACATCAATATCATCCCATTCATCTTCTACATTCTCTAGTTGTGTAGACTTGGGGATAATTCACATGATGAATATTTTAACTCTTGAGAGTGTAAACATGAAACCAGATGGACCCGCAATGGTCCATTTTGGTTTCATTTTTACACTCTCAAAAAGTTACATCTGGTTAACCAACTGTCCATCATTTAGCCTGGGGACCATCTGGAAATCTCTCAAGGACCACTGGTGGTCCCTGGTAGTACAACTGGATGAAAACCGCAGTCATATGAGATAACACTAGCACCATGGACTGTTAAGAACTGGATACCTGCCTCCGATCAATGATTATTTAATCAGTACAGTACTGCAAAGTGTATTTTCATCAGTTTCATGCTTAACCAACAAACACGTCAACACCATTCTCGGATAAAGAATCCCATAGCTGAGAGTCGAAGCACAGACATGCGTAGATTGTAAAAACAAAGTGTTGCATAACAGGGCCTGTGTCCCTTCCTCATGTTCTGATCATTTATTTATTTTGCACAGCTTCCATGCATATTGATGATAAGAGGATTTCAAAGATAACTCACTAATTATCTCATCAAATGTTGACTTGACCAGTCAATCGGTATTTCTATGCAATGCTGACACTTTTATGAAAGTAAAACATCTCAGCTCATCTCTCCACACTGACTATGGCCTTCATTTGTCAGCAGAATGATGCTGCGTTTTCAACGGCCTCATAAATCCGTTTGACAGCACTATCAATAGAGCTGTCACAATTATCATCGTGATATTTAGCAAAAATTCTGATCTAGACATGCAAATAAGCAAGAGTGAACATAAACTAGGGCAAATAAACAAGATAAATAGTCATAAAGAGGAACGCAGCAGAAAGTGCAATGTAGTGCCACAAATGAACAGAACTAGCACAGGAGTTTTCAACAGGTGGTTCGGGGACCACCAGTGGTCCCTGAGAGGATTCCCCAGCTAAATGATGGAAAGTTGGTTAACCAGGTGTAACTCTATGAGAGTCATGTTTACACTCTCAAGAGTTAAAATATTCCCCCTACACAACTAGAGAATGTAGAAGATTAATGGTCATTTTGATCTGTATGTTTGACTGTTTTGTTTCTGAAATCCAGGCTGGAAGTGTGGACAAAAGCAAAAGAAATCTTTAGTTCTGGGGTCTGTTGGGATAAAATGTCATCAAATGGTGGTCTGTGGCTCAAATTCTGAATAAATAGTGGGCCCTGGTATGAAAAAGGTTGAAAACCCTTGGAACTAGTCTTGGGCGGTATTGATTTTTTTAATATCGGTATTGATAATGTCTTAATTAGCTCGATATTCGATATTACCGGTATTGACGGCAATCAGAGTCGGAACGCTCCACCAGTCACCTAGTTCTCAGAATTTGCGACTTTGAGGGGTCAGAAACTGAGCGCTCTGCTGTTAAAGCAGCCTAAATAGGGAAAAACTGGAGTTGGAAATACATTGTTTACAAAAAGCCTAGCCCAAATAAGGGCTAGTTTAGGCATGTGTGTAACATGAAAATTGTTTGTATAGTTACAATTAAGTCTCATTGCTCATATTTCAAAAGAATACAGTATAATGTCGGTATTTGACGATATTCGGTATTCGATATTTTTCACAGACCCAACGATATTACTCGGTATTGATTTCCAATATCGCGATAAACGGTAATACCGGTATATTGCCCAAGACTAATTGGAATCTAGCAGATAAATAACATTCTGTACATCATAAAGTACAGAACGCCACATCAACAACACTCCTAGCGTCTGGCCGTCTGCATGTCTAAACACGTCAGTTCAGAATCCTTGAAGACCTCCAAAAGTCCAAATTGATATTAACACAGGCTACCCATAACCCATATAGGAGAAGATTTGTGTTGTGAGATTAGATTTAGAAGCCCAGTCCCTTTTTTCTATAAACATTTCTATTGCTTTTATTGTGTTTATTAGGATGATGATGAATTGAGTAGACATATAAGGGTCCACAGTGGAATATTTGATCTTCACTTATTACCTTGCTTAATTGTCATAATCCATGTTGGGGACTGTTCATACTTTTTTTTTTTAATGTTAGATGTAGATCAGCTATATCTCAACTTCTTTGTAACTATAATTTTGGCCATAATACACTTTTTTCTTTTTTCAAGTTTTTGTTCATCACAAAACCCTATAAACTTCACTTGACATGATTAAAAATGTTTAGAAACAGAAGATGAGTCCATCCATCCATCCCACATACTGAAGGGCTCCAGGGGCAGCATCATCAGGGGCGGATATAAAATTTCCCAATGGGGGGGGGTGGTATGAGGGGGAGAATGAAGCCCAGACCATTTTCTGTTACAGGACTTTCATTAGGCAAGTAAAGCATCAATAATAACATCAGTTGAAGTTGCAACAGACACACAGCATGCATAAACCTAAAGGTCTGACTCAGAGAGTTTTCTGTTTTCAATGATGAAATGCTGTTGGTTTAGTGGTGACACAGCTGTAGTTAGTTAGTAGCAGTAGTAGTAGTGTTTCAAATCATTTCAATTATAAGCTCTTTAATTTTAAATATCCTTGTTTTGCATGCCATCATGTTTGGTGGGGCAGACTGGGCATTTAGGGGGGCACCCCCCAATGCCCCCCATGCCCATGCCTAGATCCGCCCCTTGGCATCAACATCATCATCATCACGTTATGATGGAGATGGCCACGTCACGAATGACCTCGTTTCTAGCATCCTGCCTCTTTATCGGTCACAACATCATCACCAATGTACCCTTGTCTCGTTTGCCCCCCATAAAACGAATGCAAATAAAACGCAACATAACAGAAATGACTGGACTATCATTCACATACATAGTATTATTATATAACACACACACACACCCTGAATCCCTGCCCGGCCACGCTGCACATCATTGCTTTGTTTCATTGAACCGAGCTGCGATGCAGCCCCTCTCTGTCTCTCTGTCTCTCTCTCTTTCCATAGACAACACACGAACGGGCGATGATGAAATAGGCGTACAATAGGCCCATTCGAACATATTTATATTAGCATTGGAGTGTACATTTTACAAAAAGGCGGTATGATATTAGATATTGGTTTATTATGTGCATTATTATTATGATGATGATGTGCCAGCCCCTGGCTGGCTGGCAGTCATCCTGGTGACTCGGATCAGGGCGTTCTCTGTCTGTTGTCCTCCCTGCCTGCCTGCCTGCCTGCCTGCCTGCCTGAGAGAGAACAGCCCGTGCCAGCCCAGTCTGTCACTGAGAGAGAGGGGGACTTGCACGCATAGACAGCAAGGGGGGGCCCCTTCAGCCCCTGCCCTCTTTTAACTGTCTGTAAAACAACTGCCCAAGTGACAAGTGATTTGGTGAAAGGAACTCAAATGCCACTCCTTTCCATGCTAGCATTCAGGATTATATTGCTCCATTTCCAAATTAATCTCCTGTGAGGCTACTTGAACACAGTATATATTTGTACTGAACACAGTTGACTAGAAATCCACACCACATCTCCGCTAGCTAAAGAGTGCTATGTGGTTGCGCCCGGGAAGTAGCTGATCGACGTCGCGTTGTGAGCTTGTAGATCTCCTGTTATTTTTGGTCCAAATGTGACCAGTTATAGGGGCTATTAGCTTTTAGAGAGTGCCCCTCCTATACACTCTCTGCACGTCCCTGAAGACTGAACACACGCACACGCACACACAGAGCATGGTCGGATGGTGACATTATTTTGTCACACTGGCCTCTATAGTCTAAGATTTACAGTATAGCCTACTCTTTCGTAGATGTATTTGATCGATTCTGTCATGTTCAAACTATCTAAACTATCAAACAGTCTAAATCTTCAAAGTCGTTAAAATTAAAAAGCAAACAAACATTACACCAAGCAAAAAGAAAAACGCCGTGTTCTAAGAAGTGTAATGTTTAATTGTCCCGATCAACAAGACATCTGCATGCTCTGTCACTGTGACTGTGTAGTAGGGTATACATGAGTCTGATCTAATTCTCTGACGCACTTGGAAGAAGCGCTCCTGCCACTAGAAATAAAACCTCTGAACCAGTCTGAATAAACCACGCATATAACGATGAGTGGGGAAAAAAATACGGGTTTCATCTGTAATAGGCCCTGATGCGATGATCGAATTCGTTATATAATAAACCGAGCGTAACAGCATGGGCGGTAAGGTTAACTAAACGTTTTTATTAGCCTACAATGAACCTAAGTAACGGTACAGACTGTCAATGCGTCCCAAACACAAGGTCTGCAGGACTGCGTTTTTACTTCTGACGGTCGGTCTTGTCTGTAACAACAATATGGCTGTATTCCAATTCTAACAGGATAATAAACCCACGCTCGCTGCTGCTGTCCCGTCTGGGACTCAAACCCGCAACACCCACCACCACCACCACCACCACCACCACCACGTTTTTCTTAGTACCAACCTGTCAATCCGCGCAGGATTTCCGTCCCTTCTTCTGTCGCTGTCCAGCCAAGCTGCTGGCCCTGCTTGCTGTGGCAGCAATGCAATCCAATCCAATGTAATGCAATGCAGGGCAATGCTGCTATGCAAGCCTTGCAAAGGCAACGCTGCGCCCCTGCTTGCTGCAACCCAATGCAAAGCCCCAGTCAGCAGCAGCGGCGGCGGCGGCAGCAGAGCAAGATAGATAAATCCTCACGAATAATCCACTAGTTCAGGCTGCGGCGCGACCGCATGAGGGCTCCTCCTGGATGCCAGGCCATCGGTCGTACGTGTACGTGGACCCGGAGAGGAGATCGGTAGAATGTAGCCTACGCTGGATTGCTTGGCCCCCTCTCAGGCTGGATCCGATTCCACGCACATATGCGGCGGTTTAGGTTCAAGGTGAGCCCGGCGGTGGGTGAGCAGCTGACATGTTTCGGTAGCGGGCTGAGCTGAGCTGATCGACCTCCGGGGTGGCTCGACCCGACACGCCTCGTCTCTGTCAGTGTGTGTGTGAGTGTGTCTGTCGGAGGAGCGGAGGGAGCAGAGACGCTAAACGGCAGTAATGCGAAAATGGACGAAGAGAGAGAGGGAGAGAGAGATAGGGGGAGAAAGAGAGCGAGAGAGAGAGAGAGGGAGAGAGAGAGACGCTCCGGGAATAGCAACACCCGGCCGGCGGCTGGTACAGGAGGGGAGGAGTTAGGTAGGGAGTTTTTCCTTGACTGGTGTTGGATGAATTCAGCGCCTCTTCTGCCTCAGACTCTCTGGAGTGTTTTTTTTTTTTTTTTTTTTTTCCTTACACATGAAAATAAATAAATAATAACCGATTCACCCAAGAAATGTGTCGATAATTAGAAAAAGTAGAATAAATAATAATGGTGATGACGACAAGAACAAGCCTGCAGGAGTAGGCTAGTTCACCAAAGAAATGTATCACCCAATTACGCCACAATTAATGCTCACAACTAATGGAACCAAAATAAATTTAGTTTTATCCTGGAAATATTTTAAACTTAATTAGTCTACATACTTCATCGACTCGAGAATGGATGAAGTCTGTTGCAATAGATAGATTGTACGGCACTGTAAAACCTTGCGTCCCTGTTTGAGGCACAAATATACCCTATGTCGGTACTTGAAGGCCGACGTAGGTTCCCCGCGCCGCCGCTAGGTGGCAATGAAGTGTTTCAGAGTAAAAGTCGCAGGCGTGATTAGATTATCTCTTATCTTCTATAATCTCGATTGAGCCTTAGTTGTAATCATTCTAATCATCTAATCATTATCCTCTGACAAGAGGCAAGGCCTCAACTATGACATCCAGCCAGGTCCAAAGTTTAAATTTGTGTTTAAATAATTTGAGCCATGAAATGAAATGTTCAGTGTCTGTGTGACTGTGTCTGTGTGTGTGTGTGTGTGTGTGTGTGTGTGTGTGTGCGTGCGTGCGTGCGTGCGTGCGCACACACAGACGATTCCTTTTTTTTTTTCCTTTTTTTCTTTTTACTTATTTTAAGGACTCTCAATCAGACCCTCATCATAACCTATTTTTGTGGAACCTCATCAAAGCAGGGTACCTGGAAAGTAATTTAGAAAATGATATATATATCACAGGTTCAAGAGGATATATTTGCAGTAAAATACCATCTGTGCGACACTTTTTTGTGGGTGTCTGGTTAAATTTAAGAAACTTGGTTTGTCAAGTCTGTTATTAAATGAGTGTTGTTCATTTTATACTCAATCACTGGCCATTGAAATTGCCACTTTATCTGTTACAGTCAGGGAGATCCATGATCTTACCTACCATCTGTCTCAGCAAATACATCTGAAGATATTGTGAAAGAAAAAAACAGAAAAGATTTGAAAGAAACAGATAGAAAATAATGTTTTAAAGAAACCAGGTCCCACAAAAGTATGCGAGACATAGTATGAGATTAATCACTGATCTGGCAAAACAATATATTTTTCTGAATACGTTTATTTGGTACAAAGTCACATTTTGGTATCAGGGGAGGAGGCAACAGAGGCGTTAAGGCACGTAATGGTTTCGTAGTGTGTGTACCATGACAAATGAAACACCAAAAAACATATAATAACAGCCGTTCCTTTTTCTGGATACAGGAGGGGAGGTATAAGGCCAGATGTATACTTCATTGTACTATTGTGTGGCACAGAAAAAAGCAGCATATACAAACTAGTTGTGAGCTTGTTTAAGTGCTGCTTTTTTGTCACAAAAAAAACACATCCGTACGATAAGAGTCTACATTAGGCATGAGAGTCATTGCACCATTCTGCACGTTTTCACCATGCAGATTTTCCCTTTTTTATTATTTCTAAAGCTCGATTTATACCCTGCCATACGAGAGTATAAACGAAGCGTAACACTGAAACCGTTGAGTGTTTTCAATAAAGCTTCTCAAAGCACTCACCTAAAATCATAAACAACGACCGTGTTTCTAGTTTAAAACATCGTAATGTTGTTGAAATAGTCATGCCAATTCATTTATCATTTATGTTCAATTGGGTTAAAAACTACTATAATTGCCCTAACAAAAAAAAAGTTATGGAAATATTACACTTCTCCTTTTTTTGAGGAGTGCAGACAAAACTCACTATCCTTCACTGGATTGAAACACCAGTGTAAATAAATGGATTTCATGAAGGCTGGGAAACAGTTGTCTGACACGGAGCATTAATAAAAAACACTCTAAAATCACATTTGACTGTATGTCCTCATATAAGGCACATTACTAATAATAATACCTCCAGCATAACAGCTTGGTTTGATTTAAACATGACAAACACAAAAAAAGAAATGTTCGATTCATAAAAGAGGATTTCCCAACATCCTTCTCAATCTCACCCACAGAATCACTCAGAGCCAGTTAAATCATTATAGTCAATAAGGGACAACCTTTCAGGTCAGATAGGGAGTTTTGGATGACTGGCTTCTACTTGGTCCACTCCTTGTTTTCCTTCTACACCTAATCTCTTTGCGAAATATATTTTTTGGCAAATGTTCGACTCCCAGAATAAGGTACACTATGGTTCATGTTGTTACTGTATTATAATAATAACGATAATATATAGGACTTTGGATGACTGGTTTAATAGATAATAATAACAATAATAATATATTTTCACTGTCAGGAAGACACCTTGTATCTCCTTATTTCAACTATGTTTTTTTGTAGTGTAATGCCCTATTTCATCTTACAAGAGTGTCGCACAAGTTGTGAAAATAGCAGATCTACAAGCTCACAAATCCTCACTAGGTGAAACGCTGTGAGCTTTTAGATCGTCTATTCCCACTATTTTCCTTTTATTTATTTTTTAACAGTAATAAAACGTAACGGCACATACAATGTTTTACCTGACACGTGATGACATTTTTTTAATGGATCATATATTATAATAAATAGGATACTACAGTTGTAATCACACCAGACACGATTTTCCCCGCGATTCAGTTGATGTGATTATTAAAAAAAAGTATTGCCTCTGGTTTGAATTGCATCTTCGCTCGTGAAAACGTGGCCTCATTGGCTCTGTGTGTTTGTTAACTTCAACTCTACACTCTCAGGACTACAAAGTAAACAGAGGAATGTTTTCGAGTGGAATGTGTGGAAGACATGGTTGGTCACTGCATGGTGGCGTCAGGATGACTGACACGTTGGTCACTGGTCCTTCGGTGCCAAGAGGGCACCGCGGTGTGTGTGTGTGTGTGTGTGTGTGTGTGTGTGTGTGTGTGTGTGTGTGTGTGTGAGAGAGAGATCAGACTGAAGTTCCTTCCTTGGGCTGCTCCTCGGTCTGTTCCTAGAGGAGACAAAGCAAACAACACTCCAAGTCAAAATTTAGAAATAAAAATAAATTCACACAAACACAAAACGGCTGTTCAACCATTCAGCTAAGAACAGAGTCCCTCCTCAAAATGAAGACCATTTGTTTCTTCAAATTAAATTGTGAGTTGTCATGCAACTCCTTGTAACATGCAACTACTTACTTACAACAATGTTTCTCAACCTTTTTGATACCAGGGCCCACCATTTATTCAGAATTTGAGCCACGGACCACCATTTGATGACATTTTAGCCCCCACAGATCCCAAAACTAAAAGATTTACTTTGCTTTTGTCCACAATTCCAGGCTTGATTTGGGAAACAAAAACAGTCAAACATACAGATCAAAATGGCCATTAATCGTCCACATTCTCTAGTTGTGTAGACTTGGGATATTTCACATGATGAATATTTTTAACTCTTTTAACTCCAAATGGACCCTTGTCCATTTGTTTTCATATTTACACTCGCAAGAGTTACATCTGGCTAACCAACTGTCCATCATTTATTCTGGGGACCACCTGGAACTCCCTCATGGACCCCACTGGTGATCCCCGGACCACTGGTTGAAAACCCATGCTCCAAGTCAAAATTTTAAAAATAAATATAAATTCACACAAACACAAAACGGCTGAGCCGTTCAACTAAGAACATTTAGCGTTCAGACTCCCTCCTCAAAATGACGATTTATTAAAATTAAATTGTGAGTTGTCATGCAACTCCTTGTAACATGCAACTACTTAACAACAATTATTCCCAATGGGAGTTGCAAGATGTGGTTTGTTTTGTTGCAAGGAGTTGAGAGTAGCTGTAGCTGGTGTGGCTTGTGCCCAAGATGGCAACCTTATAAAGATCAAGCTGACTTTATGGGGGGATTTGTCTATGTATCATTTTTTTTTTTAATATCCTAAATATTTAAGAGCAGTGGGTTTCAAGGAAATCCCAGGCATTTCATTGTCATTTTGTATTGATCTCCTCAACTCAGAACAATGGTATTTTAGATTATATTGATTGTAGGAGTGCAAATTAAAGATTGTTTAAAAAAAAAATCACTCTAGAATTGCAACATTAAGAAAGTATAACAGGGCTTTATGTGGTTAATCAGTGATTGTTGATTTAAACAAATCTATTCAACTTAATTTTGATTTGCTGATTGACTCAAAAACAATGCGGTTACTGATTATCCGATTGATCAAAAACATTATCGATAGCACAATCACCAAGAACATTCTCATTCTTTCCGATCCGCTCTTGATTTGGGCAGTTTGGGCAGCAAAAGTTCTTAACATGAAAGTAGCCTCACAATCTTTGTAACCAACCGATTTACCAATTTATATGTTGGGCTATTTCGTTTTTGGAAACATTTGGGATATCTGCCACATAGTGGATCACATGGCCACATATCACTATGTTGCCCTGACCCTGATTTCAGCATTACAGCCGGTTCCACCCTCGACGGTTGTGTCTGTATACTCACACTGACATTACTGCTTGGCTTTATGTCTCTGACTTGCTATTTTTATCTTAAAAAACAAACATTTAAAAGGTAGTGTAAGTGATATTATGTTTTTGTTCTTTTGTTAAATATTTCTGTGATACGAATCATTGCTGTAGTGTTCAGTAACAGGGGGACAACTCTCCAGCACTTTGGTGCACAGAAAATACATTTTTCTGATTCGATGCCCATTTTCTCAGCATCAATTGGATCGTGTTCCAGCTCCAATTTCATTGTCGGCTCATTTCGTCGTGTCATCATGTCCAATTTCACTTTGATTTGATCTGTGAGAGTTTCTCTGCTGATTGGATCAAATGCTGCTGTGAAGTCGCTCATACCATGGATGTCAAACTCTGGCCCGCCGTGTAATTTCATTTGGCCCTTGAGACATTATCAAATTAAAGGGGAACACCACCCATTTTCAACATTTTAATATGTCATTAATATACCTTAGAGATGTTGTGCGGACACGATAAATGACATCACCAAGATGTCTTTCACTTTGTTAATGATTTTTCTTTCAGACCCATTTTTCCTGAGAGGGTACAAATTTAACCAAATGGGCCCGCTAGGGTCCATTTGGTTCACATTTGTACCCTCTCAGGAAAATTTTGAAAATGGGTGGAATTCCCATTTAAAAGGTTAGTTCGTTCAAACTTGGCCCGCGGCTTTGTTCAGTTTTAAATTTTTTAAATTTTGGCCCACTCTGTATCTGAGTTTGACACCCCTGGCTCATACTGTATATCTCCTGGGTGTACCTGGGTGAGGATCTGCTCCTGTAGAGCCTTCACGGCGTCCTTCTCTCTGCTCAGCTGCTCCTGTGTGCCCTTCAGAAGCTGCTGGAGCTTGGTGGCGGCCGCACCCAGATCTTTGGTCAACTTCTTCTCCTTTTCCAGCTTCTCCTGCAAACGCGTTCAGAGCAGACACAGCGTTTAATTAATGCATGCATCCGATCACACTACCCTAAGCCCCTAACTCCATTAGAATACATGAAGGCTCGGCCCAAATAATACTTGGACCAGCCGAGATGTTGCAACATTGAGGGGTCAGAAAAACGAGTTCTCGGGAGGGCTGTTGCAGCATGAAACAGGGACGGAAGAGGGACATTTCCAAAATAGGTCCTAAAAGAAAATCATTAACATGGTGAAACGCAACGGTGAAACACAACTTGGGATCAGGGACTGATCCCATGAAGCGAACAGAGATTGTGACAGCATAACTCTATGTCTATTTGAGCCGAGCCTTCCTGTTTACCACTCCATAACATTGAATCATGTCATATTTATCACTTCTAGTTTAAGTTTTCAGGGTTTTAATTCAATTACAAATTGGACTGAGCAAACTTAACTTGTGGTTGTGTGTAAAAAAAAAAAAAAGAAAAAAAAAAAAAAAGGAGCCAGGAATATCGATCTGCACTTTGACAGGAGTACTGATAATCTTGTAGTTGGCGTTATGACATTAGATATAGTCTTGCAGTTGACGTTATAGAAACTGGTATAGTGGACATTAACACCGAGTGGCGTGCTGCGAGCTTGTAGCTCTGATATTTTTGAAAGATTGTAAAATTGTGAAAATGTGTGAATATATTCTTTCGGAAGAAAATAAAAACTAAAATCGCTGCTTCTGGGGGATCCCTAGAACAACATGTTTTCAGATGGGGCTCTGCAGCCAAATATAGATAATTCTGGGGGTCCTTGGCATAAAATATGTTGAGCATCGCTGACACAGGAACATAGATTTTACAGAAAAACTAGAATCTGTCAGAAACTAGCATCAGAAACAGAAACTAGAATCTAGTGTCAGAAACTACAATTAGGTGTCAAATAAAATATATTCTTAGATTTGTGCATCATTTTCACAACTTTTCAAAAAAATAAAAAAGATCTACAAGCTCATATCGCGCCACTCGGTGGCGCGATATGAGCTTGTAGATCTGATATTTTTCAATGGCTAGTTAGTTAAGTGTAACATAATGCATTGAACACCAAAATGCGCTCAGTACACAAAGGTTTTTTTTTCTTCTTAATATTTTATCCCACGATTTTGTAACCCATTTTTCACCCAGTGCCAATTCCTAATGTGATCCTGGGCTCTACACATCCTCCGCCAACCTGGGGAGGCAGCGGACTGGCCTCATGCTTCCTTCAATGCATGAGGAGTCCAAGCTTTTTTCACCCGACAGGGGCGACGTAGCGTGTGGAAGGAACACGTTATTCCAACCAGTTCCAGTCCCCTCCATCAGGCGCCCCGGCTGGCCAGGGGGAGACAGTTCAGTGCCCAGGATTACTGCATGTTTTTGTGAGGGTATCTACCCTAGGGGACACGGGGAGAACATGCAAACTCCACACAGAAAGGCCCTTTCGTCAACCCCGCCTCGGGTATGGGTTAAGACACAAAGGGTTAAGACATTAGACATACAGTAGTTGGCATTAGGACATAGAGGTGGTTATATAATTCTGAACCTTCAGCTCTGCAGACGAACATTCTTCTGTCTTCATCTGGTCCAGCTGGGCCTGTAGCTCAGAGACACACGTCTGGGCCTGGGTGGGTCACAATGAAGACACAACATGACATCATTACAGCTGGAACATCTCAACCCACTCAGGTCAGAAACTGAGCGCTCTGCTGTTCAAGCAGCCTAAATAGGGACAAACTGGAGTTGGAAATACATTGTTTCCAAAAGTCCTAGGCCAAATGAGGGCTATTTTAGGCATGTGTAAGACATGAAAATTGTTTGTATAGCTACAATTAAAAGTCTCATTTCTCAGATTTTAATAAAAATATAGTATAATGTCGGTATTTGATGATATTCGGTATTTGATATTTTCTATAGACCCAACGATATTACTCGGTATTGATTTCCAATATCGCGATAAACGGTAATACCGGTATATTGCCCCAAGACTGATCCCAACCTGTTCAAAGTCAGTGGTCAGCTTCTCTCTCATCTCCTGCTCAGTCTGAAGGTGGTCCGCGGTCTGCTCCAACCGAGACTGCAGCTGGAAACACACACACACGCACACGCACGCACACACACACACACACACACACACACACACACACACACACACACACGCACACGCACGCACACACACACGCACACCGCAGACACAAGTTCACTTCACTTGCCGTAGTTTTTAAGATTAAAGGCTCATCTGGAAAAGTACAAAATCAGTCCGGTGGCTTTTCATGCTGCTTCGTGTGTATTTTGACTCAAAGCCCACAAGTGATTTTAGTGCGCTGGGGACAAAACAAACAAACATTTGCGTGGTTAAGTACAACATAAAAGCGTTAATCACACTGAGACACAGAGACGGCGGGATTATTGCTGATTTTAGTTCAGTGTTGTTTGTGATTGGTTAGTAAAGTGATCATTAATGTTGGTGATTTAAAAAAAAAAAACAAAAAAAAAAAGCCAGTGGCTTTCAGAATGATCAGACCACCTGACCGAAAGGCCACAGATCATATTTCACTTTGTATTTCAAAAGTGTTTCAGTTTGAAAAATCCTGTTTTTTTGCATGTCTGATCATTCTGAATGGGTGCTTGACTTGCTGTGTCCCATCATGTGGATGACAGGCTGGGTGGAGTTTCTCTTTCTAATCTGACACCTCTGTGTGCCCATGACAGTATTGTGTAACAATTCAATAAAACTAATCAACATAGCTGCACACATTGTGCGTGACTGAGCTCATTGTGATCTACTCACATCCTAACAGTGCACTGAACCGGTGTCATTAGCCTTTAATTCCTATACTATAATTCCATTATAGATTAAGCTGCTCCAGCAGTCTGTCTGGCAGCGTTAATGCTCTGCTCTCCATAGACAACAGAATGGCCAAAAAAAATCCCCTGCTTCTCCCAAATAGGTTCAGTATTACAAGAACTATGTGAACTGTGTTGTTCACTTATAGTACGTTTTAATGGCAGGTGATGGATGAAAAACGTCGGCCGATATCAGCGACGACGACGGTCATTACCGTAAATTTTCACTAAGAATGGCATGCAAAATGAGTACCATCATCACGACAGTGCTGTGTTGCACTGAAAAAAATAGTATGGTGGAGGAAGAAAAGGGACGGAACTAGGAACCAAACTGCGCCGAATGGTTTCGGGTCGAGGGCAAAAAAAAGCAGCACTTGGCTCTGATTGGTTATCCCCGTCCAAACGTCGTCCGATTCGGACGAAAAGCTCACCAATTTTTATCTTTCCGGGCGACGTCGCCCACCCAAATTCTGAATAAATATTGGGCTCTGGGATCAAAAAGGTTGAAAACCCCTGGTCTATGTAAGGGGTGTTCGCAAACATATCTAACCATCACCCCCTGGCATTACAGTCATTCGCCCAGGGAGCAGAAACTCCACCCCTCCTGACAACCCTCGATGGGTTACTAAAAACAAGCACACCCAACAGCAGCGGGCGGGGCGGGGCGGGGGCCGGGCGGGGCGCCATGCAGGGTGAGCTCGGCACCCTGACCTGTGGGGGGCTGGGGTCTGGCACGTGCTCCGTGGCTGCTGCTGCCTTCAGCTGCTGTCTGACCTGGAAGAGGGAACTCTATGTTCACTGGAGCTCTGCTGCCCCCCAGTGGTGGGTAGGGCAGTAGCCAAATACATGTCATGTAGCACAAGTAATTTACTCCCAACAAGCTCATAATGCGCTGCATGCATAGAGACACATTGTGAGCTTGTAAATGTGCTTTTAGTGTTAATATTCGTATTGGGATAAATGTATAGATTTGTTTTATACAGCAATGCATTGGCATATTCAAAATAAATTCCACTTTGTAAATTATGCACTTTGTACAGTACTTTCACTCCAGTTTTCACGATTTCCCCAAAAATAGCAGGTGCCACTATGGCGTGCTGTGAGCCGTGAACACCTGCTATTTTTGAATAAAACTTTAAGAATGGGTTAACTCAAGTACAGAGAAATTTTGACTTGTAGTTAAACAATTATTTGGTGACTGAAGTACTTGGACTCCTTGGACTTGGACTTGGACTCAAGTACTGAGTCCACCGTTGCATTGTTTAAGAAATTAGTAATCAAATAGGTTTGTCTTCTATGAATGTATTTGTTGTTTTATCGAATCATTTCTGAATTCCTCGCCTCCATCCCACACTTTGACTCTGTGCATCATTACCAATGCACTGTGTGTAAATAAAATAAGCATGGCTACGTCCAAAACTGAAAATCCCCAAGTAACATAATATTTGGTATGCCAAATATGAATCTTTACTATGTCTGAAAGCTTCGTGGTTACTAAACAGTGTGCGAAACGCATACACAATCTGGCAAAAAATATTACAATATGCAAAACAGGACACTGCAATGCTAAAACAACGTCCCACAAGTCATGCCCCTAGCATAACTTCAATCACGATTCTATTAAACATAATGTACTGTAGCTATTTATTTACAGACTTGTAGAGTTATTTGTTAAAACCAATGACATGTCCAGTGAACAACACTGAACTGCTACTATACCTGTACATGCTGATGGTTTAGAAAAGCTGTGATGTGTAGTACCTCTACTTGGTCACAAGATGGTGGACTTTCCTAACATAATGTGTGCTCTAATTAGAGGTGGTAGTATGTCAGAAATGAAAGCTACTCTAGTGTTGCCCAGGGTCAACCTGTAATCGGTGGTATATGGCTGAACTGAGACAGGACATTTTCACTTCATTAATCACTTAACATACATTAATTAATGCATAAATGGATTTCACTTGCCCTTGAGAAAATTCAGTAAACAAATCAAGAGTGTGCAATAAATCACTAAACAGTGTGGCCTTACTAAAAGGAAACCCCTCCGTCTTCTCTCAATCCCATGTGCAACAAAAGTCCAGTTATACCGTCACCCATGTGTTAGAGAAAAGGTGTTGACCCATTGAATACAATACAATTAGTATGTTGCCATTAACAGACTTCAAGGCACCATTGATGTCACTGGGTTTTGCGTAACATCCTGCACATTACCATTATGTGCTTCCTAGTGACATTATTGGCTTAGTAAGGGTAGTTTTAAGCCCCCTTTTGGGGAGGGGGTGGCGAGGTTAAAATTGATGCACAGTGAGTACAGCGCGGGCAGGCTGGCACGAGTCGATAATACATACGACACCCTTGGGTCCTATAAACTCTGACCTGCGCAACAGCAGTACTCATGTGCATGTACCGATGAAGAATGTGATTACCGATTACCGACCCATTAGCCCCATTATAAGCTTATTTTGGGATAGGGAAAACAGCCATTAAGGAGTATTTTCACAAAATAACACATGGAGCACTTTTTTCTAACAAATTAAGTGCAAATAAAGATAAAAAAAAAATGGTGTGCAATTCTCCATTAAGCGAGGTGATTTGAGACGTAGGTGGTAACAATGCATTGGTAGAGGAGTAGAGGAGACGTACCATAGTGAGCTCCTCCGACTGTTTCATGGCTTCTGTCTGCGTGGCCTCCAGTTCCCGCTGACTGTCTGATAACTGAGCCTTCAGCTGGCACACACAAAACACACAGAATATTCACTGTTACCGATCAATAGTTATTCACACTGATCAATCAGTAATGCGTTGTTTATACTCTGACTGGGCACACATATTCAACACCAATAAATCAATCAATGGGTGCATTCATGCTTCGCTCGCAGCTATGTTATGCATTAGTCTAAGAGACAAAACAGCAGACGCATTTACAAAGCTTCTTAGCGGTCATAACATTTAGCTTAACTGTTTAAGTGCCATGGACATTAAGACAAGTATTTGTTTTCAAAAACGAGCCAGGTAAGAGGTGCCAGAGACGTTAAGATGAGATTTGAAAATCGCGCGGGATTTCACCCCTGCACCCCCCTCGCGGGGGTGCACACGCGTGAGTGCATAATTAGGTGACAGGCGGTGTACTTAGGTCCATATCTGAGCCTATTGTGGCAATCAATGGCCACTTAACTTTCACTTCAATATGATTCATTTTGGCACAATAACATCCTAGCATCTCTCCTGTGGGTGTGTAATGGTGGAAGAGTTTTTCTTTTTTTTTGGTCCAGGAAGCACACGCTATGAGCCGTGAACACCTGCTGTTTTTGGGGGGGAATTCATGAAAACGCAGTGCAAATCATTGAATATCTCAAAGTGTTTGGACATGTCTAAATCTTTTCTTCTGGGCGTCCCTGCCTGGCACTAAACCTTCCAGATGGGGGTCCGTCCGGGGCCAAATTTAGATCCATTTATGCTTGTGAAGGCAGCAGAAGTGTACTGACCTGAGCGATCTCCTCTGCGTACGTCTGTGTGAAGTTTGCAGACTCCAACTGTTTCTCCAGCTGAGCTTCCAGCAGCATGACCTGCTCCTTCAGCTGGATAGAACAGAACAGATAACTCACAGATCAGTCATTGAAGAGAATAAAAAAAAATCTGCATCATTACTAGGCTATGCTAGTCTGTAGTTAGTCCGAGGGTGACCGAAACAGACCGACAGACAGACAGACAGACAGACAGACAGGCTACCTGCTCGACGTCATCTCCTGAGGTCGCGGTCTGAGCTACCGTCTCCTCCAGAACCTTCACCCGCGTCAGAGCCTGAACACAACAACACACAACTCATCAACTAGTGCGGAGATAGAATGCCAGAATCTGATCCACTTCACAGGAACAAAATATACCTAGTTGGACTCTAGACTCTTCACATCTCTTCACAGAAAAGAGACGATTAATTAAAAGTAACCATTATCATTTTAACAGACAGAGCATTTTATGCATCAGTTATAGTGTTTTATTCTTCTAGCATCACAGCTGTACAGTATAGTGAGTGTTCTCACCGCCTCACGTTGCTCCTCTGCCTCCGACAGCTTGTTCTTCCACACCTGCTCCTCTTCCTCCACACTCTGCTGAAGAGCCTTCAACATGCCCTCCTGCACACACACAGGTACAGATACACGGCCACACACTTTATTTAGACGATATCTAAGGCTGTCAGCATTAACTAGTTAACTCAGCCATGAGTTAACTCGATTATTTAGTGTGTGAATAACTCACAGTAAAGATTGTTGTGCATCGGCATTACTTAAGTTACTTTAAAATAAATGTAGAAAACATTTTACAGAATTCACGTGCTTGCTCCTAATGGTGGACAAATTCTTTAATTTAGGTCTGGAAGTCTAAATAAATGTCATCAAATGGTGGTCTGTGGCTCAATTTAGAATAAATAAAGGAGCTTGATATTAAAAATCTTAAAAACCAATCATATTTACAACTGATAAACATATGTGATTAAATTGCGATTAACAAAAGATTAACTAACTAAGATTAACTCACCGTTTCAGCCAGAACTGTCCTGTACTGTTCACACTCTGTCTGAATGCTCTTCTGGGCATCCTCTGCTTCCTGGAGCTTTAACAAAACATCCTGCAAATACAACAACAATAGACCTTTCAGTAAGTCCTAACCCAAACTGATATGGTCCAATCACAGCTAAGAATAACATGTGATAGACAAACCTCTCCACCAATAACTTTCTTATATGATAAAACATTGTTTTTGTCATATTTTTTCCCACTGCATAGGGCATGTCTTGTTGATGAATTTGGAACAGATTTTGAAGGTCTGCTTCCAAAAACGAACCGGTATTTATTGTGTTAATTCCATGATATTTACGTTGGAATGATTGAGCCCGGCTGGAAAGTGTCCTAGGGTGGACAAGAGGGCGGGGCTTAACTAAAGGTCTATTTAAGTTTAGACCTTACGTCGATTCAACAAATGTTTTCTAAGGTAAAATAAAGTCATGTACAAGCTCACAAACCGCATCGTATTTCCCTTTTGGTTATGTAATGATTGACTGATGATCAATCATGTGTGACTCTGTGTGTGTGTGTGTGTGTGTGTGCGTGTGCGTGTGCGTGTGCGTGTGCGTGTGTGTGTGTGTGTGTGTGTGTGTGTGTGTGTGTGCTTCCTTACCTCTGAGCTGTTAGTGTGTTCTAGTTGTGTTGTATTTTGTTGTACTTTGGCTTCCAGAGCTTTCAGTGTGAACGCCTCCAGCCAGGACTCCTGCAATACAACCATGAAGAATTTTACCTACAATATAACTACAACAAAACGCACTAAATAACATACTCCTTCAAGAAACACATGCACTGCATGGACCCAGCATTGCAGTGAGAGCTTATAGATCTGCAATTTCATTTTCTGTGGTGTTTTAACTTTCATGGAAAAATAGCAGGCGTTCAGTGGCGCGCTATGAGCCGTGAACGCCTGCCATTTTTGGGAAGAATGTGAGAATGCAGCATCTTTCAGTATGTTCTTTCAGAGCGAATGTTTTTTTAGAATCTTCAATGTTATTACGAAATGGGTTTTTAATCTTTTTGAAAAATGTGGACTCTTCTTGACAATGTTTGTCAATATGAACTTAAAATGGTAAATGGTGCATTTATATAGAACCTTTATCCAAGGTGCTTTACATACAGTATATTGTGCATCACATTCGCCCATGAACGATGCAAGACACAACCAAGCACATCAAGAGCAATTCGGGTTTCAGTGTCTTGATCAGGGACACTTCGACAGTAACTCTGGGGGAGCCCGGGTTCAAACCGGCAGCAACCTTGCCGCCAGTTTGAACACTGCCCCTAACCACAAAAACTGCAAGTTAATTAGTGCTGCAAGAGCTGGCCAAAAATTACATTTGAATATTGCTTTTAAAGCACCATGTGGATTCGAACAAATATCGAATTATTCGAATATCGAATGTATATAATATCAATATGAAATAGTGCAGCCTAATGTGCTCTATTTTGCTCCAGCTCTGTATTGTCCATGGTTGGTGCTGAGAAATGGGCTCTCTTGAGTCTTGCGAGATCAAATTAATGATTGATAATCATCTTAATAGCCTATTTTTGTATTAGTTTGTTTTAGTTTATGTGGGCCAGCATCTTGTGGGAACTCGCACAGCATTTTTATTACTATTTATTTTGAATTCGAACATTAAATTGACATTCAAATATTCTTTACATTTTAATATTCAAATATTCTTTCGAATATGGAATATTCGTTTGCAGCCCTATGATTCATGATCGTTCAACCAACCCCAAACTGACAATGCCTCGTGCCCAGACTTGGGACAACACTGGTATAAAGTGGCACATACTGTACCTGATCAGTTTCCATGGGAACTTCAGGGAAGAGTGTCTGGAGTGATCTCTGGAAATCTGTCTGGATGGAGGTGACCTTCGCCTCTGCTGCAGCCTATGCACACAAGAACACACACACGGTTTACATACTGATACATAGGTATCAAAGGGGTCATTGGGTTGGTGTCTTTCATACAGATGACACTACTGACCAGTTCTGTTTTCATGTGTTCCAGTCTCTCTTCACTCAGCCTCTCTGCAGCAGCCAGAGCCTCCATGGCCGACCAGTTCTTCTCCCTCAGCTCCTGCACACAACAGTGATGACGATCCCCATAAAATGACACACAGTCTCACACAAACTTCATGTTGTTTAGCTCGGCACCGACTAGGATATAGCTGCGAGGCAAGTCAGTGTTTAAATGATAGGGTAAGGGAGTTTCTTTGGCTGAAAAGATAAGGGTTACATAGCTCCTACTAATGAGGCTAATTACTACGGACACCAGTGATTTAAGTATAAAGCAATGACTCACGTTGCTCTTGTTCTTCATGCCTTCCATCTCTTCCTTCACAGTCTGCAGTTCATCTTCCAGGGATAACAGCTGGGAGTCCTTCTCCAAGCTAACAACACACATCATCATGCATTTACACACACCACATCACTGGATGTTGTCCCCAGTCACGTCTTATGTTGTAATTTCTTTGATTTTTGTGTCATGTGTTAATGATCTTAAAGTCAGATTTGTAGTTGCAGGCGGAAAGAAAGCAGATTGGATACTTCATTCATAGAATGAAGCATGGGGTCTGTCCAAGTGTCCGTTGCTCTCCCCAGATTGGCAGAGTAAGCATAGAGCCCAGGATTACATTAGATAACTGAGATTGGGTGAAAAGAATGAGTTGCAAAAGCACTGGTTAAAATGTAAGAGTTGTAGTTGCACCAAATTTATAGCAAGTTGTCATCGTTTATGGAATTTATTAGGGAAAAAATGTTGGGATACACTGTATGTATAATTTAATTTGTATGACATTTGTATTAATTTAAACAAAATAGAAAAACAGACACTGTACGGTAGAGGTCTTCACGGGTCTCAAAAATGCCATCCGAAAATCCGAAATAAATCCGTGCAATATCACCGATTCCGAACTGTTCCGAAAATATTTTCAAATAAATAAATTGGATCCGAGTCGATCCGTGGCATGGTTTTCCGGTTCCGAACTGTTCCGAGATTGTCCCCAAATTGCTTCGCCGAGCCCGACCGAAGTCGGATTATTTTTGACCGTCCGACAGACCCGACCCTTTGGCGACCACTTTTTTTTTTTTTTGTCCCATTCACATTCATTCAATCCAATGCATTCAAACGGCTCTCCTCCGGTTTGCCCCCTGAATGTCGTGAGCGCATGGGTAAAGCAGCCAGCCAGAGCTACACTGCTCTTCCTGACTTGTGAACCGGATGTTTTTGCTCAGATCGTCAGAAGAGAGGTCAGACAAGACAACAGAAACAGCATGACAGAAACAGCACATCCTGTTTAGGAGATCTGAGCTTCAAAATAAGTTTTTTTTTTACCGATCGAACTGGTTTGAGCCGTGGCAATGGGGAGAAAACAAAGAAGATCCGATCGCGGTAAATGAGGCAAAAAAAAAAAAAAAAACGTAGAGAAAGAATACGTCTCACTGTAGTCTCGGGTCTTGTCGGATTTTCTCGGGTATTGCACATAATGATTGACAGGTCCGACTTCCGACGGGGATACGTCCGATTCCGAACCTGTCCGAGTGACTGTGATAAAACACACCGTCGGAACCGTCGGGTCTCGGACGGACTCGGATTTTTTCGGGTTCGGACCCCCCGTGAAGATCTCTACTGTACGGTATATGGTAACAGGCCAAGCTTGCTCTCCCTCTCCCACTTGTGCAACCAAAAGACAGACCTAAGTGTCACCTACCTTTCAAACGGCTGATCACTTTCAGTCTCACTTCCTGACTCCTGCAATAATAATAATGAATAATGATTTAAAAGAAAATGACAGCAACACTGACCTTGTTGACCATACATGATACGGTATTAGTGAATATTGACAGTAGGTAGGCCTACACATCCTTATCAACTGGTCACGACTCCACTGAATAAATACTCTATGGCTACAACTCGCTAAAGGAGAATTCTATCCATTTTCAACATTTTTTTCTGAGAGCGTACAAATGCAACCAAATGAACCCTAACGGGTTCATTTGGTTCCATTTGTCCACCCATGTTGAAAATGGGTGGAATTCCACTTAATAAAACTGAATGTGAACAATTACAAAGAAACATGTTGAGTATGTGTGCAGCAGATCAGCTGGTGTGGCTGCAGAATGAAGGAACTTACAGCGTTCTTGCTCTTGCTCTGTTCCACCTCCTCCTTCAGCCGTCTCACCTCTTCCTCCAGCTCAGCCACCCGTCTGTCTCTCTCATCCAGCGCTGACTCCTGCACAGACACAAAAAACATGCTGTACTGTACTTGTGGTGTTTTAACTTTTATCGAAAAATAGCAGGCGTTCACGGCTCATAGCGCGCCATTTTCGGGGGAGAATGTGAGAATGCAGCACAAATCTTACAGTATGTTCTTTCAGAGCGAATGTTTTGTAGAATCTACAATGACATTACGAAATGGATGAAAATCTAGGCACTTATGCCAAAAGTTCACAGTTAACTACTGCATAGCATCATTCCTAGAGGTGTCTATCTAAAAAACAAATGTATAGCAATTTCTATCTTTCGATGAACATAACGCTTCATGTCACACCAACAGCAAACGCTGAACAGCTCACAGGCTACTATGTGGGAGTTATTGACAAACACAAAAGTAGAAGCTTAAAATATTTGTACAGCTTCTTTACAGTGCTACAGGGCAAAACTAATACATGAATCTGCATTTTCTTCAACGGGTGGAAGCATTCTTATTGAGTGCAAACAGAACGCGACAGAAGCAGTATAGTACATACTGCTGTCATTAATGCTGCGTCACTTCTATTCCGTATGTATGAGAACGTTCAGGTAAACCGTTAAACCTGTTGCTGTGTAAAGTTGCCTTTTCATTTGAGTACTTGACACTTTGTGAATCTAGTGGGGAGTGTTCAATGCCAGTAAACCTGTTATGCAAGGAGCCACTGGGTTTGGAAAGGCTATGTGCTGCGTCTTCAATTGACTCCAGGGCAGGGCTGCCCAAAAGGTAGATCGCATTCTACCAGTAGATCACACAGACTGTGCAGGTAGATCACGACAGTCCCTATAGATCTGTAACGCTTGAGAGTGTTAAAACACTCTCAAGAGTTACACTCTTAGAGTGTAACGCGATTAGAAAATGGAGAATAATTGTTATTTTGAGTTTGGGATCCGTGGGGTTAAAATGTCATAAATGATGTTAAGTTGGTTAACCACATGTAACTCTTTGAGAAAAATGAAACCAAATGGACCCGGAAGGGTTCATTTGTTTCATGTTCAAGAATTAAAATATTCATCATGTTAATTAGCCCAAGTCTACACAACTAGAGAATGTAGAAGATTTTGATTGCATTGTGGAAAAAAAGCAAAATAAATCTTTAGTTTTGGGGTTTGTGGGGCTAAAACATCATCAAATGGTGGTCATCCGTGGCTCAAATTAGTAGTAGGCCCTGGTATCAAAAAGGTGGAAAACCACTGTTCTACATTCAAACATGGAATGCAGATCATTGTGGTTTGGTGTGAGAACTCACTGCGGGTGCGTCCCCTGTGGTTTCTCCCAGCCCTTCTGGAGCCTCCTCCCCCGCGGCGGTGTCCAACTGCTCCGGGGCTTCCGATGCGGCATCCAGTACCTCTGGGGATTCCGCTGTGGCAGCTTCCAACTGCTCCGGGGCTTCCTCCGCAGCGTCCAGTAGTTCTGGGGATTCAGACGACGCTGCCTCCAGCTGTTCTGGGGCTTCCGCCGCTGCGGCCTCCAGCTGCGTTTTCAGAGTCTCCAGCTGCTCCGTGAGCGACGAGATGAGCAGCTCCTTCTCCTGCAGACTGGATCCAACACAAAGGCAAAGTTCTGTCAAGGTTTTGCACGTCAATATTAAAACCTCATTTCGTCCTGACATTGTAGATTCTACAAAAAAACATTTGCTCTGAAAGAACCTATTGAAAGATTTGTGCTGCATTGTCACATTCTCCCCCAAAATAGCAGGCGTTCATGGCTCATAGCGCGCCACAGAGTGGCGTGCTATGAGCCGTGAACGCTTGCTATTTTTCAATGAAAGTTAAAAGACCACAAGTACACTACAGAATGGTTTAATCTGCTAACTGTCTCATCTATCGTTTGAGAAACAAGCTTCTAAACAACAGTCAGCTAAGAAAGACATGCACACACATAGAGAAAAATAAACAAAAACACTATATACACTATACTGTTTACTGCTTAGACCAGACCAGGAATGTACAATAAACCATTGGTTCTTAAACTTTGGGTCAGGGCCCCTAGCGGGTTCTGACAGATGTTTTTATACTTTTTTTACACACATTTTTAATTAAATGGAAAAGCTGCCCCAAAAGTAAGAAAATAGCAGATGCACAATCTCACACAGTATGCAAGGTGTATTGAGCTTGTAGATCGTAACAAAATCAACCTACAGTAAATGCAAAGCCTCAACTTTTATAATTCAAAATGCTTGCCAGGGTGCGGGGTTCTCCAGTTCAAATCTGATTATTTTGGGGGGGAGACATTACAACCTTTAGATCAGGCAGTCTGACACCCCTGAGGAAAGGCAAATATTTGTGTGACAGGTATTATTTTGGTTTATTTTGACATAAGCACCTTTGAGATTTTGTGACCTAGTAGATGTGCTATTCCTGATGTTCAATATGCAGGGAAAACTAGCAGAACAGGTACAGGCAAAGATCAAGTCCACAGTGTATTTGATAGTTTAAGTTGTTAAATGTCTGAACACATTTTTAAAATTAATCCAATAGTAGTGGGGTAGATACTAATACTATACACTACAATGTGGTAATATACTGTAAATGGCTCTCCACTGACTCTAAACCTGGGTATCATTGAAGGAAAGACAACCACATGGTAGAAATAGTAGAACAACAATATCCATAGTCAAACAATGTCTGACTTATGCAACCCAGTTTGACCATAATTTTCCAAATTTGGGCAAAGTGAAAAGTATTTAGGCCTATCATTCTCCATTATGTCAATATCATTGAGATATTCGAGAGGGGCATTACGCAACTCATTTTTACATTCCAGTATCAGGATATGAAACAAATGTTTGTTGTGCACTGTATGAAAGTCAGTATTCCCTAGAAGCCTAGGATGGAAATATCAAGTTAAAAAGGTGTTTCCACAGTGAATACAACTTTCAGTGTGTTGTGTATTTCCCAGTGGTGGGCTGTAACTAAGTACATTTATTAATAACTTACTATATACAGTAACATAAAACTTATATATACACATTGGTAAAAAAAAAAAAAAAAGCTCTCCCCAAACGGCCAACATTTATATAGCAATGGAAGTGGTTTGTGTATGTTTGGTAATAAATCTATAAAGTAACTAAATAAACACGTTAAATAATTGTACTGGAGTAAACCATAATATTTATGTTGTGAAGTAGAGGTGACAGTACTGCAAACTGGAAATACCCCAGTCCTCAAAATTGTATAGTATAGCAAATGTACTTAAGTTACTTTATGACTATGTACTTTGCCCACCACTGTGTATGTCTGTCCATAGAAGTCTCATTACCGGGCAGTCCCAGCAGAGTATATGGCAGTGGTTAGCATTCTGACTACCACACAGTCTGCAGCATTTTGTGTCCTGTTCTCCTGCAAAACGTGTGTTCTGGAACACAAGACCTTTTAGCTGTGAGGCAACAGCGGTACAGTCTGTCTGCACCCCAAAATGAGCTCTTCTCTAAGCCCCACCCTTTGCTCACTGTCCAATGGCAATCCAAATACTTTAGCAACTGTTGCTATCCAGGTCAAGCTTTCCTAGTCAAGCTTTCCTCTTCCAACATGCCTATTGGACGAGGCCGGATTGGGGAGGGGCTTAGCGAAGAGCTAATTGGGTTGTTCTGAATCATATTTTTCTTTCAGTGTCTGGAAATCTATTAGATGTCCTTTGTAAACTACTACTGTTATTTATTTTGTTTATTATTAAAGCATTCTGTACTGTACTTTTGGTGTTTTAAATTTTATTGGAAAAATAGCAGGCGTTCACGGCTCATATCGCGCCTCTCTGTGGCGCGCTATGAGCCGTAACACCTGCTATTTTGGGGGGGGGGGGGGGGGGGGGGGATTGTGACAACGCAGCACAAATCTTTTAATATGTAATCCATATTCTTCTCTAGAAGAATTCCAGACCTTGAGATTGAAAATGTATCCTGTGATTTTTAATTTGCACCTTTATGAATTTGTGAAAATCGTAGTATTCCCTTAATTGGGGGGCCCTTAATCAAGGGTGCTTCAATATCTTTTCATCTGGCATGGTACTCTTGGTTAGACAAGTTGATCAATGGTCTGATTTGACACATGGTGGTCATACCACCTTTCTCCTTTTCTGAGATGTATGGTCTTAAATTGGCTTTGTTTTTTTTATCCTTGCCAGATGAATCTGAGAATAGCCTTGTGCCAGTGATTTTAAACATGCTAATGTACAAATTTACACCATTTTTCTATTGTAACAATGAGTATCTTACCTGCTTTGTAGAACTTCCAGTTCAGCCACGTTTGGAGTCTGCAAATAAAAACATAATCATAAAACATGTTTTTGTACAAATATTATTGGGTGACTGGCAACAATACCTCAACATTAATAAAATGATATTTCTATTAAAGTGACAAATAGACACCCAGCAAGTATAACCAAGAAACAGCATGTAAGGACCTCTAAAGTTTGCATGCAATATTCCTGAGCTTCCATTCAGTTAGATCTACCTTCTTATAGAAATTACATTTGCAATGAGATTGTTAAATTTTAGTTAAAATTGTAGGTTTAACTGTAATATGTACAGTATATGGTCTTCCATCTTGCCATAGTTTGTTTTTTTTGTTTTTTTACAGTAATAAAAACTGAGTACAGGTTTGATAGTTGGATGGAGTAGACATCATTCAATGAAAACACTTATTCGATTATTCGGATTATTCCATTCGGATTATTCAAGACTACAGACAGTGGCGTTTCTAAGCAATTTGGAGCCCTAGGCTCCAAATTGGATTTTCCCTGGAGCCCCCCTTACCAAATAGACCCATCTGGTAATGGGGGGCTCGAGGGAAAATCTTCTGTGAAATGGCACCCCCCAGGGGATAAAATTATGAACTATTTTTAAACTAAAGAACATATTATATGTGTTTTAAAAGTTCAATTCTAGACAAGTATAATGTATTTATTTATCCATATGAGGCTTATTAGCCTGGGATCCTTTTAAAGCATGTCTGGTGGTCGCCCCCCTCCCCTCATGGCACCCTAGGCAACTGCCTAGTCTGCCTAATGGCAAAAACGCCCTTGACTACAGACAGAAGGGACCAAATTCTGTGTGGTTACAGAAAACACATTAAACTGAACAGAGGTCACACTTACAGCGATATCTGTCTGTTGTTCTTCAATTGGAGCTGCTGCCTCTTCCAACTCCGCAGCAACACTGTGGAAACATTTCACACACTTTACTAACCGCAGATTTGAGATCCTACCGGTAGCCGAACTGTGAGCTCATGACAAGGAAGTGTTTTGTGGTTTGATGTCTCATTTTATAATCAAACCAAGACCAAGGGCAATGAACCATCTGCATTGGGTGATCTTGGTAGAAATAAAGATTTATCAATACTATAACTAAGCAAATGTCTGTCTGAATGTCTGTCTGAAGCGAGCGTAACTCATCACTGGCTGCACCAATCGCTATGATTTTCCACACAGTCATTGACCATAACATTAGGAAGAGACTGATGAAGCCCTTTTTTCAAATTAACAAATTGTTGATTAATAATGAATTTATTTGTTGCATTAAATTTCCCCATTCGGTTAACATTGGCAATTCCCTTTTTGGCCACAGGGGGCAATGCAAATAGCCACACACACACACACACACACACACACCACACACACACACACACACACACACACACACACACACACACACACACACACCACACACACACACACACACACACACACACACACACACACACACACACACACACACACACACACACACACACACACACACACACACACACACACACACACACACACACACACACACACACACACACACACACACACACACACACACACACTTTATGACTGGCCATTGCAGTGTCTGTGCAAAAGTGTACATTAAAGCAATCCTTCATCAAAATACTTGCATCTTTGGTGATACCCACACAGTACATCATTTGGTGTTCATATATTCACAACGGGTAGTTAATTTAATTTATTAAAGGGGAACTCCACCTATTTCCAACATTTTAATATGTCATTAACAGTGTTGGGCAGTAACTAATTTTAGATTACATATTACTGTAATATTATTACTTTTGCTCCAAAAAGTAAAGTAACGAGATTAGTCTGCAAAAATGGGTAATAAGTAATGCATTACTTTGCAAGTAGCCTGGTCTAGCCCTCAATGATTTTGGCCTTGGGGGGCGGGGGTGTCGTGGGATCCACACGGCGGAAGTGCTGCGCTCTGATTTGATCTCACTAACGTGTCGTCATCTCCGGCCCCTCCCGCGCCCGTCCACTGCTGTTCTACGTCACATCATTTAGAGCGACGCCCACCCCGGAAGTTTCACTCCCACTTGAAGGCCACTTTCCAACGTGCGTTAGTCCAGGCTTTCCGTTTTCGCGCAAGGCGAACAAAAATGAAAGCCTGGGTGTCGAGGCTACTTTGCAAGTAACGCCAAGTTACTTGTTTAAAATGAGCTTGTTGTTGCAGGCAAAAATGGAACAGATTTACAAGCTATCGACAGGTACTGTAACAACATAGATGTGCACTAGAACGTAGATTTTTTATTATTATTTATTTTTTGGGGATTTTGTTGGCTTTGTTTTCAGGTTAGAGACTATTATTATTCCAATAAATTGGATTCAGTTCTAAAAAGAGCTCACTAAACAGATTATGTTGTACATCTCTATTTTTTCAAAGGTGGGAGTTGAGAACTTGGGAAAGTAATAATGTAATATGTAATATATTACTCTTCGATTCCAGTAATAAGTAAAGTAATGATATTACTTTGTCTAAGGGGTAACGAGTAAAGTAAAGAAGTTACTTTCCTAAGTAATATTGACCAACACTGGTCATTAATATACCTTAGAGATGTTGTGTGGACATGATAAAAAAGTTCCCCCATTCTGTGTTCCCAATAAATGGAGGTCTGAAGAAAACCACTAACATGGTGAAACATCTTGATGACATCATCATGATGTATTTCACCATGTTAATGGATTTCTTTAGACGCCTCTTTTTTCTGAGAGTGTACAAATGGAACCAAATGGACCCACAAGGGTCCATTTGGTTCACATTTGGACGCTCTTTTTCACTTGTACAAAAAACTTTGTTTTGACTGTATTGTTCCACTTTTTTGCTTCAGCAATGTAATATTTTGTTTTCTCATGCAAATAGTTATTCAAAAGTTATTTGAATTGGAAGTGAATGTGCAAACCAACCTGGTGGATTTGATCAGCTCCAGCTCACATCTGAGCTGTTTCAGTTCCTCTTCCATTGTATTCATCTGATCCTCCTTCTCCTTCAGACTGCACACACACACGCGCACACACACACGCACGCACACGCACATACAGTCAACATTGCTGAAACGTATTACGCTATAGTTCTGCAATAGTCTGCAGATGATGATAATTTGACTGTTTGGGTGAAAATAAAATAGGTGAGACATCAAAAAACAATCCTACCAGTTTTTCAGTTCCTCCACCTCAGACGACTCAACCTGTAGATAACATATTTGAGTGAATTAATTTTCATTCCTGCATTCCTGGATTCATTCCTGCATGTTCGGTTGTAGTGATATGGTTGTAGTATATTCTACTGTAGTATTTTCTTTCTTTAAATTTCAACCTTTTGTCATACATATAGGGTATGCTGATGCCCTATATGATGTATACCTTGCCCATTCTTATATAGGGCAGGGTATAGAATACATACGGTAACTTCTTTACATATGTGCAGACAGACGAATATACAAACACGAAGAAGCAATATAATCAAAGAGGATTTTTAAAAAAACACGACAAAGATCTTTTCCCTACCACTTGAAGCTTTGGGACTTCCCAATTCGGCACCAAATAGAATGCTTCATGAAAAGAGTTGACTGTATACTACAGTAGTTTGTACTGTACCTGGGGTTCCGACGCAACCTCTGACACAACCTCCGTCGCGACCTCTGCCACGACCTCTGGTGCAACCTCTTCCACAACCTCTGTTGCGACCTCTGCAGCGACCTCTGGCGCGACCTCTGGCGCAGCCTCCTGTGTCTGTGTCTCCATCTGGTCCTTGAGGGCTTGCAGTTCAGCGCAGCTCTCCTTCAGCTGGCTGTCGGTGGAGGCCAGCTTCTCTGTCAGCTCTGAGGTGGAAATGACAAGAAATGTCATCGTCTAAAAAACACAAGCGTCCTCATCTGGAGCCATGGGGGGAGAAAACAAACTGGGATCCTAATATATGAATGGATTTCAGTTGCGTTAATATTAAGAAATTTGGAGCCCCAGGCAAGATTTTCCCTGGAAGATCTCCTGTGATGTCATACCTATAACAGGCACAGTAAAACTATTTTTAAACTAAAGAACATATTATATGCGTTTTAAAGGTTCAATTCTAGTCATAGAGGACAAGTATCAAGTATAATGTATATATTTGCACCACGTTTTCACAATTTTTCAAAAATAGCAGAGATACAAGCTCATAGCGCGCCACTCGGTGGCGCGCTATGAGCTTGTAGATCTGCTATTTTTCAATAGTTAAAACATAATGCTTAGAACACCAAAACGCGTTCAGTACACTAAAGGGTTAAAGCATGTCTGGTGGTCGCCCCCTGTGCCCCCCTCCCTTCATGGGGCCTCAGGCCACTGCCTAGTCTGCCTAATGGCAAAAAAAACATCCCTGATGGATTTCACTGAATTCACTGAGTTGAAAAAGCATGCTGACCGGTGATGAGGGCAGCGTCCTGCTGGCTTTTAGCCAGTTGTTCCTGGGCCTGCAACAGCTGCTGGTTCAATTCCTCCAACCTCTGCTTCAGAGCAAGCTCACCCTCCGCCTGGCTGGCCTGCAGATGGACAGACAGATGGACAGTCAGACGGATGGAAGGACAGACAGACACAATGATAACAGGATCATCGCTTAAAGGAGAAGTCCACCCATTTTCAACATTCTAATATGTCATTAGTATACCCTAGAGGTGCTGGGTGGACATGATAAAAAAAAAGTTCCCCCATTCTGTGTTCCCAAGAAATGGAGGTCTGAAGAAAACCACTAACATGGTGAAACATCCTGATGACATCATCAAGATGTATTTTCTCCATGTTAATGGATTTCTTTAGATGCTTCTTTTTTTCTGCGAGCGTACAAATTGGTACGCTCTCAGAAAAAAATGTTGAAAATGAGTGGAATTCCCCTTCAAGCCCTACACACACCGTTGGGCTAGGGAGAGCGTAAATGGCAGATCTACAAGCTTACAACATGTGTGCGGTAGATCTGTTATTTACGATACTTTTTGAAAATATTTGAACATCATGTGCCGCTTTCTTAATTTGCCTGTGATGCTATAAATTACTGTATATTTATTTTAAGATTACCTTATCTTCTCAGAGAGATAACGCTCTAGATTACATTCTGTATGTGATAGCTGTCATTGCTAAGGAGCAGGGGTTTTCAACTGCGATCGAGGGACCACCACAATGACTTAGAATCATCCTGCGGACTACTACTGTGTTGGGTCAGGAGGATAGTAATTATGGCCTATCCATGTGTACACATCTCATAGTTTTCTCAACCAATGGTTCAATGACTACTACTACTAATAATAATAATGACTCTATTTTCTGTTGAATTTCTTGACTCCAACTTGTCAGTAAATGATTATATGGACGGTCATCATAGTCATCGTAGTGGAAAGATACACAGTATATATTTTTAAAATCTTACATTACTGAAAATGTATGCTCAGGCACCACATGCAATACCTCCACAGACCACCAGCGGCCCACCAAGTGAAAACCTCTGCTATTTGTCGCTCCGATTTCGCTCAGATCAGGCGCGTTGTAAATTACATACGATCAGGAGAGAGTACCCATTTGCCAGCCTCAATTGTTGTTGTATTTTCCCTCATTTTTCATTAATGTAATTAAACGTCATGCAGGGAAAAACATCATATTCATCTTGGAAGCATCAATACACAATTCAATTCTTACCGACTCATTTTCATTGTCGTCATTGGTCTGGGACAAAATACATAACAGGCAAACATTAAATCGATAAATAAAACAATCAAGAGCTACACTAACCTACATCACGAATGCATGTGGTTTTCAGTTTCATCACTTCCAATGTGTCTTGTTTATCCTGTACCCTATATTATGCACCTCACCTGGACCTGTGCGAACTGCTGCTCGGTGGCGGCCATCTTGGCTTCCAGAGACTTCCTGTACTCGTCGTCGGCCTGCCGAGCTTCGCTCTTCTCCCCCAGCTCTCTGCTCAGACGCACAACGTCCTGACGCAGCTTGGCCAGCTCTGCGTTCTGCCTGGAACCACCGCAGGATACACGGTTAGCAGGGGCGGATGTAACATGTCCCATTTGGTGGGGGCAAGAGAACATGTTGGAGGGCCAAGAGAAAATGGTATGGGAGCGGCTTCATCGCCCGTGGCACGAAGCGACACGGGCGATGAAGTCGCACCCCTAGCATTTTCAGTTACAGGATTTTTATTAGGGAATTAAAGCATCAATAATAACACCAATTGTTGTTGAAGTTGCAACAGACACGCAGCATGCATAAAGCTAAAGGTCTGAATCAGAGAGTTTTCTGTTTACAATGATGAAATGCTGTTGGTTTACTGGTGACACAGCTGTAGTTAGTTAGTAGTAGTAGTGTTTCACATCATTTTAATTATAAACAATTTAATTTGAAATATCTTGGGTTGTTTTGCATGGCATCGTGTTGGGGGGGGGGGGCAGACTGCGTATTTAGGGAGACATTGCCTCACAGTTGATGTGATGACGTCACATCAACCCACAAGCCCCTGTTGTTGTAGGCCTAAGGCCATGTCCGAGACGCAAAACCCTAGCCCCCTCCAACCCCAACCCTAAGCCTAAATCCCTGTCGCTCAACCACCTCACAGACCTGACGGTCTGTGAGGTTAGGTTGAGGGTTTTGCTACAAACATTGCTACACCCTTCTCTTTCCTACCCCTAAACCCAACCGCAAGCTGAGATGGTGCTGATAAGCAGCCTACTGGGAATTATCGCTAACGGTAGAAGCGGGTGGGACAGGGCAACAGGGCAACAGGGCAACAGCGTGTGACGTCATCACATCAACTGTGAGGCACGTTCACTCCTGAGCTAGGTCTGCAGCTGGAGCCTTTTGGGACAGACAGGTACAGTACCTGCTCTCTGCCTGGCTGGTAGCCTGGTTCAGAGCGTTACAGAGTGGAGGGACAGACAGGTACCTGCTCTCTGCCTGGCTGGTAGCCTGGTTCAGGGCGTCTCTCAGGATGGAGTTCTCCTGCTGCAGGCGGGCCAGCTGTGCGTTGGGTCCGTTCTCCAGCTGCTCCTGGAGGCTGATGATCTGAGGGTTTGACAACACAACCGACCAGCGTTAGCCACTAACGAAGCACTAAAAAGTATTTGATCGAAATGCAAAAGCACCAGTATCAGTCATTTCGGCTTAGAAGGCTACCATTCCCGTTTCCCCTACGTATTCAATGCATCAACATGGCACAGAATCTTAACAACTTAAATCAAACAAAAAAAAAACATTGGTAGTGAAAGACACCTCTTTTCAATGCAAATTAAAATCTCCTTTCTGTCTCCTGACAGATGTTTGTTTGGGGCCAATTTGAAAAAAAAAGCCTATGTTACACATTGGAGTTAACACTAGAAAGACTGAGAGGTCATTTTGACCGTTTTTTGGATATTTTCTTTGCCCATGAAGCTTCTCCTTCCATGACCATCATCATCCATCATCATTCTATCATCTCAGAAATTTTGGTCGTCTGAAAAAAAAAAATCTAAATATGAATTTAAGCAAATGCTAATTCTGGCCACTTTTTTTCAGTCTTTCTAGTGTTAATGTAACGGATGATATCTCTCTCTCTCTCTTGTCACCTTCATGTTGAGGGTCTGTGTCTGTGCCAGATGGTCCTGGTAGGAAGCCTGCATGCGGTCCTGGAGGGCGCTGTTCTCCTGGGAGCGTGAGCTCAGCTCGCCGGTCAGACGCGCCTCCAGCGAAGCCAGCTTGGATTTCTCCGCTCCGAGTTCCTGTAAGGGACATCGAACAGTTGGTCGTCAGCGGTTGTCTGCAAACAACTCTGGACAAGATTATGCCTCAAGACAGGTTCAGAAGTCGCGTTGTGATGTGTTGTGTGGGGTTAGCAATGTAAAAGAAAGACCGGAAGTGAAGCGTTTAAAAGAAGACTGAGCCTAAGCCAAGATCCATTCTCTACAAGTAAAAAAAAAGCAGGTAGTGCCCCCCAGAACCTCCGGCACTGAAAAACGTTATTCTCCCTAAAAAATTAAAAATGTTGCTGAGTATGTGTGAATTAAAGTGTTGACATACAGGATGTAGTACAGCAAATGACTAATCGATATACCACGGTTGTACTAATTTTCCGGTGGGTGTGACTGCAGGACTAGGCTTGTTGAGAGCGTCTGGTTACAACTAGGTTTGTGATCCTTTTTAGAATTTTAATGATTTAATGACACTGGTTCCATAAGGATCCTCTCTTAACGGCCCAATTCCATTCCCCTTTAAAGACCGCTATAAAGTTTTGTCTCCACCAATGCCGAAGGCAAGGGGGTAGTAGTTTTGTGTGTGTGTGTGTGTGTGTGTGTGTGTGTGTGTGTGTGTGTGTGTGTGTGTGTGTGTGTGTGTGTGTGTGTGTGTGTGTGTGTGTCCGTCAGTGTACATCAAAATCTCTGGTACCATTGGCCTGGTCGTTGATAATCTGTGCACACAATTACTAATACAGCATTTATCCAGTCATCACAAATTGTGTCCATCACATAGTCGTGTGAAGGACACATTTTGTCTGATTTTCCATATCACCCCGATTGCTATGATCAAGTCAAGACAACAGTCATGAATCATGACAACAGTGCGTCATGATATTCTTGTCTAGATCCGCCCCTGCGATTTGTTCTTTTATCTATAACTGCACCGGACTGTATAAACTTCGCTTTTGTATGCACAATGCCTAGAGGCCAAGGAAAACCTCGATGTTTGGATGTGTCTCTTCCAGTTCCTGATCCCAAACCCTTGTGGCAGTAGGAACTGAACATGTTCTACCCACCACTCACACACCACCTCACTGACACCTACAGTACCTTGGTGAGTTCTCTGAGCTTGTTCTTTGCAGCGGTGGAGTCCTCCTGTTCAGCAGCCAACTGTTTCTCTCTGTCTTCCAAAGTTTTCTTCAGAGCCGTGAGAGGGTCACCCTTCTGACAGGCCTGATGACACACAAACACACACACACACAGTTCCATTTTGAACATGAACAATAGATCGTGAATGGCATTGAATAGAATAGAGCATATGAACGTCTCAAGATTTGCCATTGACAATGAACGGCAAAAATAGGTCAAGTCTGGTAAAAACTAAATTAAACGTAAGACTGAAGCAAATGAGCTAACCAATAACAGGCAATGGGCCTTCTGATTGGCCGTCATGAATAAGAGCGCCCCTCACTTCACATGGGTGTGATTTTCATCATACTTTTATAGCAGTGGTTTTCAACTAGTGGTCCTGGGACCACCAGTGGTCCACCAGTGACCCTTGCGGGTCCGTTTGGTTTCATTTTTACGCACTCAAGAGTGAAATATTAATCATCTTAATTAGCCCAAAAGTCCACACAACTAGAAGATTAATGGTCATTTTGATCTGTATGTTTGACTGTTTTGTTACCCAAATCCAGCCTGGAATTGTGGACAAAAGCAAAATAAATCTTTAGTTTCGGGGACTGTGGGGATAAAATAAAATCATCAAATGCTGGTCCGTGGCTGAAATTCTGAAGAAATGGTGGGCCCTGGTATGAAAAAGGTTGGAAACCCCTGGAATACAGGATTCTTTCATATCTTTTCTTTGTTTTCCTGAAAGAATTTCTACAAGAGGGACGAAACCGTCTCCTACCAGTTGCCAGGAGTCCTGAGCGATGCCGGCCTTGTCGCTGAGCACCTGGATCAGCTTGTGAGTCTCTGCCTCACTGAAGCTCATGCTGCTCACCGTGGATAACAGGGTCTTATAGGGCAGCAACAGAGCATCCACACTGTCCACTGAGGAGAGGAGAGGAGAGGAGAGGAGAGGAGAGGAGAGGAGAGGAGAGGAGAGGAGAGGAGAGGAGAGGAGAGGAGAGGAGAGGAGAGGAGAGGAGAGGAGAGGAGAGGAGAGGAGAGGAGAGGAGAGGAGAGGAGAGGAGAGGAGAGGAGAGGAGAGGAGAGGAGAGGAGAGGAGAGGAGAGGATTATTACAGTATGTGCTAAATGAGATTGATTGATTGATTCTGCTTTAACACCAAGTACAGGCCAATACTTGTGGTGTTTTGAGTTTCATTTAACTCCTATCAACTGTATAGACTTGCTTTCGCACACCTCGCAGAATAAAATGTCTTCACAGGTGTGTGGGCCAGGAGATAATGGCAAAAAGTGAAATGGTACGCCCGCACACTGTTTTACTACTCGGTACAAGACATCCTTTATTTAGTATGGCAGGCATAACATGTTGATTGGTTGTTGAATGAAGGTCCGGAGGGACCTAAACGCTGCTTCATACTAAATAAATGATGTCTTGTACCGAGTAGTAAAACAGTGTGCGGAAGTACCATTTCACTTTTTGCCATTTAACTGCTATCAAAAATAGCAGGTGCTGCCTGCTATTTTTGGGGGAGAATGTGCGAATGCAGCACAAATCTTTCAGTATGTTCTTTCAGAGCGAATGTTTTGTAGAGTCTACAATGTCAGGACGGGTTTTAAATAACAAATCCTCCAATTTCAATTCATCAGAACATCTAATGACAAATACAATGGAGTAACTTTGAGAGCCGTTTCACGTAAGTCAATGATGAGACGATGTTGAAATATCAATTCATAATCAACAGAGCAAATCTAGTGTGAACTAACCAAAGCCTCACTGAGCTGAACCAAAGATCCACTCACCTGGTTCAGCTTTGTCCTTGGATTTCTTCTTCTTGGCGGGAGCTTCGGTCTTTGGTTCTTCTGCCACTGCGGCGGTGGGCGGGGCTTCGGCAGCGACGGTGGGCGGGGCTTCAGCAGCCGTCACCGGGGCAACCTCCGCTACAGGTGGCGTTTCCACGACGACGGCCTCTGCCGGGGCAGCAGCAGCGGGAGCCGGCTCGGCTGCGGCAGCTGCAGCTGCGGCGGCTGCAGCAGCTGCAGCTGCAGCAGCAGCAGCCTTGGACTTCTTCTTCTTCTTCTTGTTCTCTTTGGGGGACGGGGCTGCCACAGCCTCGGCTGTGTCGGGAGAGGATTGTTATCGTGTTAATTCACCAAAAGAAACTTTTCGATTACCGGTATACAAACTTTTATACAATAGACATTCAAAAAATTGGATTCTATTTTTAAGCTCTTAAACATTGTGAGTGACAATATTAGATCTCCAAGCTCACAACATTTCTTCAGAGCTTGTTGAATCTGATTCATTGAGGGATTTATTCCTCTGCCTTGTAGGGATGTGTTTGGAATATTTCACGGAAATCGCATGCCGTGTTCATGATTTGTTCACGACCGACCAACTCTGCAAACTTTGTAAACCAATGTTAGCAAATTAGGAATATGAAATACGAGTGTAGTGATTTGTGAAAAGGAGTACATAATGACCTTGCACCGCAGCAACAGCGGCCACAACCACGGGTTCTGGCTCAACCACCGGCTCAGGCTCAGGCTCCGGTTCGGGTGCAGGCTCAGGCTCAGGCTCAGGCTCTGCCTCTGGCTCCGGTTCAGGTTCGGGTTCGGGTTCAGGTTCAGGTTCAGCTTGGGGTTCGGGTTCCGGGGCCACGACGGGTTCAGGGGCGGCGGCAGGGGCTTCAACTTCAGATTCCAGCTCATCAGCGGTCGCCGTGCCGAGCGTCTCCACAGGTATGGCAGCCTATAGCAGGGGTGGGCAATTATTTTCCCCAAGGGGCCAAATGAGATACATAAAATATTGTGTAGGGCCAAGACTAAAGGCTGAACTAAAGTCTGCGTAAAATTATTTTAATTTCAAGATAAAATTAAGAGTGCGACCAACCATTTGACAACAGGGACCTCTATTTATTCAGTATTTGAGCCACGGACCACCATTTGATGACATTTTAGCCCCCATACCACAAACTACACATTTCTTTTGCTTTTCTCCACAATTCCAGGCCGGAATTTACTGGCTGGATTTTCATTAATCACCTACATTCTCTAGTTGTGTAGACTTGGGGCTAATTCAGATGATGACTATTTTAACTCTTGAGAGTGTAAAAATGAAACCAAATGGACCCGCAAGGGTCCATTTGGTTTCATTTTTACATTCTCAAAGAGTTACATCTGGTTAACAAACTTTCCATGTTTAACTGGAACTCTCTCAAGGAACACTGGTGGTCCCTGGACAAAACCACGGTACTCTTTCACGGGCTGCTCAGAGTCAGCCAAAGGGCCACATTGGCCCCCGGACCGCATAATGCCCAGGTATGGCCTATAGGGTTGTTTGTCGAGAGGAAGACAGTTTAATCGACTGTTGAGAAGTCAAAGAGGTGGGCCAACTTGTAAACAAGTCTAGTGCTTTATTGGGTTGTCCACTCCCGGTTAACAGGTTTTTGTATTGAGTTGTGCATGAAAAGTGCTGTAATTCCGCAAACTCTTAATATTGTCTGGAAAAAGGCATCAACAAAATAATTATAAAAAACATTGTGGCTGAAGTATTTGTTTGCAAAGAAATGACAATTGGTGGCAAGCAGTGTTGGGCAGAAACTACCGGTAATTAAATATTACATGTTACTGTAATATTATTACTTTCTAAATTTTTAAAAAGTGTTTATTTACCGGGGCCTCGGGTTCGGGGAGTTTGCCGTTGGGTTTCTGTTCGTCTTTCCTCTTGGACTTGCTCTTCTTCTCCTGTCTGTTTTCCTTCTTCTTCCTCTGGGCGGTTTGCTGCGTCTGCCCCTGAACAACAACCACAAGCACACCCTTCTTAGATTTGTGCATCATTTTCACAGTTTTTTTTTTTAAATATCAGATCCACATCGTGCCACTCGGTGGCACGATGTGTGCTTGTAGATCTGATATTTACATGCAAGTTTGCATGTATTCGCGAAGACTGTAAAACGTAGCAGGTATGTACTGTATGTATGAGGTTAGACATACCTACATAGAAGTAGGCAGGGTTGGGTAGTAACGGATTACAAGGAACGGCGTTACGTAATCAGATTACAAAAAAACAGTAACGGTAACGCCTCACGGTACATTTTAAAACGTGTAATCTCGATTACAGTAACGGCAAGATTGTAACGGGGGTTACATGCTGATTACATTTCTGGAACCGGGTCCACAGACTCCACACCCGGTTCAATCATTTTTTTTTATGAACGGATCCCTTAACAAGTCCCATCAATCAAAATGTGATCCGATGTGAGCGCATGCATGCGCTGATCTCAGAGCAGAAGCAGCAGCAGCGACGGAGCAGCTGTGTGTGTGTGTAGTGTGTGGGGGTGTGTGTGTGTGTGTGTGTGTGTGTGGGTGTGTGTGTGTGTGTGTGTGTGTGTGTGTGTGTGTGTGTGTGTGTGTGTGTGTGTGTGTGTGTGTGTGTGTGTGTGTGTGTGTGTGTGTGTGTGTGTGTGTGCGTGTGCGTGTGTGTGTGTGTGTGTGTGTGTGGAGCGCTTCTAAACTTGATACAACGTCACCTGCTTTAATCTCTTCTACCAAAATGTAAAAGTGTTCTTACTAGATAGTGGAAACTATGTCCAATAATCCATTAACTGTGATCTCCGATGCCCTCCTTATAATCTCCATGTTTGTCACGTTGTCACGTTAAAAAAGTGGGCTCCAGTAAATCCTCGATAGTCAAGAGTTACAGTATTCCATGGAAGCAGGTCCAATCAAACGATATAAAGCATAACTTTAGATAAAAATAACTTCTCTCTAAATAGGCTCCAACAACACGGAGCCGACACGGAGTAAAAAACACACACACACACACACACACACACACACACACACACACACACACACACACACACACACACACACACACACACACACACACAAATAGCCAGCTAATGTCGGAGTTGCGACATTGAGGGGTCAGAAACTGGACGCTGGGACGCTGTTCATGCAGCCTGAATAGGGACAAACTGTCCCGATGCTCAATAGAAGTCTAGGCTATGTAGAGCAGCCGCCATTAGACCTTTCCATGAAAGTGAAAGGAGATGTCGCATATCTGTTAATACTCTAATGTTTCTGAGAATGGCATGTGGTATTTTTTTTGCCTTTTTGTTTAGAAGGCACAATGTTGACTGTTTTGACTTGTTTGAATGTTGACTCTGCTCATTGACCCAAAATAAGAGCATGCTGTGTTTGACACAAATTGTAGCAAATTGCAGCAAGAATTATTACTAGTAGGCCTACACTAGTTAGATTATTATTGTTTGAGGATAATGTGATTGTGAGACAAACAAGAGGGAAAAATACACCAATGCCTATAGTGACTACATGCCAACCTCATAACTACAAAGTACAATTATTTATTTTATTTCTGCCAATCAAGTGGGTTTTTGGTTATTTATTTTTTGTTTATTTTGTGCTTATATAATACAAGTATAAAGTATGTGAGAAAAATGGAAAAAAATATGTTGGGACCTGTTAAGGGACAGTAGTAAAACTACAGTATACTGTATCTACTGTAATTACTGATAAATAGAGTTGCTTAAAGTAATCCAAAAGTAACTGAAAGTAATCCGTTACGTTACTTTTGAAATTGGGTAACCCGGATTACGTTACTGATTACAATTTTTAGAAAGTAACTTGTAACTGTAGGGGATTCCTTTTAAAAAGTAACTTACCCAACCCTGGAAGTAGGGCAGCAACTAACTATCAACTAACTATAAATAATTTCCTTAGAAATTATTCTAGCGATTACATTTTTTGATTAATAATAAAGTAACTAAGATGTGTGTTTTATACACAGTGAATTAATAATTAATTAATTAACCGCTTAACCACAGCATTATGTCCAAATGGACCTGTAAGGGACGAGGTTCAATGTAGTTCCTTTTGGACACAAGGATTTTACAGTGTGGATTGGTGATCTTTTAATTTTGAATTAACTGCTGTTCCATTATTGCAACTCTTTGCCACCAAACTGTTGTGACCATAAACAAATGGATGTCCTGTGAGCTGTATTAAACTAGTGAGGGGCTATGTACACTAGTACGTATTTACTATATTTGAATTAGTTAACGAATCTTTCACCTTCACAGTAGGAACACGTACAGTAGACTGACTACTTAACAGGTCGACACAATGGATGCAGTAGCCTCGACACCCAGGCTTTCATTTTCGTCCGCCTTGCGCGAAAACGGAAAGCCTGGACTAACGCGCGTTGGAAAGTGGCCTTGAGGGGCGTGTCAATCTTCCGGGGTGGGCGTCGCTCTAAATGATGTGACGTAGAACAGCAGTGGACGGGCGTGGGAGGGACCGGAGATGACGACACGTTTGTGAGATCAAATCAGAGCGCAGCACTTCCGCCGTGGGTATCCACGACACCCCGCCCCCCAAGGCCAAAATCATTGAGGGCTAGACCAGGCTATGGATGCAGTGATATGCAGTCGTCCCTATTGTTTCAAGCTGTGAGCTGCCTGTGACATTTAGCAGGGTTTTTTTCCTGAGAGATTAGTGAGGTGCAAAAACTCCTAATGGCTGTATGGGTTGGCATCACCATCCATAATGACAGCATGAGGGGGCAGTTAAGCACAGGAGAGAAGCTCAAAGGGGCGCTATTTCTTTCCTGTAACACAGATCAGTGTGAATGTTCACACTAGGGCTGCAACTAACAGATATTTTCATAATCGATTCATCGGCCGATTATTTAGCTGATTCATCGATTAATCGGATTTTGACTCTTAGTTAGGCATCACCTTAAAGGAGAGAGTGTACAATTGTGAATATTTGTTCTATATTTGCTCTATTTGTACACTCTCAGAAAAAGAAGACCCTAAAAGAAAAATCATTAACATGGTGAAACACAACTTGATGTCACCAAGTTGTCTTTCACCATGTTAATGATTTTTTTTTTCAGACCTCCATTTCTAGGAAACACAGAATGAGGGGAGCTTTTTATCATGTCCACACAACATCTCTAAGGTGTATTAATTAATGTCAGTAAAATGTTACAAATGGGTGGACTTAACGCTGGGAAAACTATGGTTAAGTGGGAAAGCTGGTAAAAACTTCAGTGATTAGTTGACGAACCGATTAATCAATTACTAAAATAGTTGACTACTAATTGAACAATGAATTTGATTAAGATTCATCGATTAATCGTTGCAGCCCTACTTTACACGTACACTTCTATCATTTCTATGTTTTGATTATTACCTAAATGGTAAATTGAAGAGGGCAAGGGAAAAAACGCTTTTCACATCTGCCTTTTATAGCTCTACTTTTATAAATTTACTTTTACTGTCAATGTATTTACATTTACACAAATTCTGTCAAAAAAATAATAATAATCGGTGCGCAGTAGTGACAGTATCCCTATATTTCCATGATCGAGACGAAATCTGTCCAATTCATATTCCATCCTTTATCAATAGGAAAGTAGACGGATTCAAGCCTGTGACATGCCGTTGTTTACAATTTAACTGATTTCGTCCTGACTAGATTCTAGTTTCTGACACTAGACTCTAGTTTCTGACACTAGACTTTAGTTTCTGACACTAGACTCTAGTTTCTGACACTAGACTCTAGTTTCTGACACTAGACTCTAGTTTCTGACACTAGACTCTAGTTTTTGACACTACAGGTAGATTCTAGTTTTTAGGCAAACGGATTGTGTGCACATTTCACGCCTATATTCAGGCCAGGTGCTGGGCATCAAGGCCCAGCACCTGGCCTCTGACCGACTCTGAGGTCTTCTTTTTTTTTTTTTTTTTTGCCTGACGAAGACCTCAGGGTCGAAACGTTGCAAGTGTTGCCTCAACTAAATAAAAAGTGTGTTTTGGAGCATATAAACAGTGTGCGGGCGTTCCTCTCCGTTCTCTAAGATTCTAGTTTTTGACACTAGATTCTAGTTTTTGACACTACAGGTAGATTCTAGTTTCTGACACTAGATTCTAGTTTTTGACACTACAGGTAGATTCTAGTTTCGGACACTAGATTATCGATATTTGGCTGTGGACCCCCATCTGAAAAAAAGAAATGTTCTAGGGATCCCCCAGAAAGGAAGATTTCAGTTAAAAACACTTGCTTCAAAAGGTTTGCACGATTTCGTGCATTTGTGTGTCAGCTCGTAGGTCTGATATTTTTTCCAATAGCTAGACAGGGTTAAATGAAGGACTCGTACCTTGCCCTGCTCGCGGCGCTGCTTGGCCAGGGCCTCCTCGTAGGAGGTCTCCTTCATGGACAGGGTGGAGACCAGGGCGATGCCGATGGCCGACACCACCATGAAGCCTCCGAACACCATGAAGCCCAGCGTCTGTGGGTCTGTGACATCCATGACTGTTGTTTAAACTGCTGTTCCTGTGCCCTGTCCTGTTGGTGTCACCGCCGAGAGCCTGTGGAGAGACAGTGGAAGACAAGAAACCGGTCAGAGTATGGAACACAGTGGTTAACAAACTACCATATTTTACAGACTATAACAGGGGTTTTCAACAGGTGGTCCGGGGACCACCAGTGGTCCCTGAGAGGGTTCCACGTGGCCCCCCAGCCAAGTTGGTTAACTAGATGTAACTCTTGAGAACGTAAAAATGAAACCAAATGGACCCTTGCGGGTCCATTTGGTTTCATTTTTACGCTCTCAAGAGTTAAAATATTCACCCTCTGAATTAGCCCAAGTCCACACAACTAGAAGATGGATAAAAGCAAAAGAAATCTTTAGTTTTGGGGTCTGTGGGGCTAAAATGTTCTCAAATGGTGGTCCGTGGCTCAAATGCTGAATAAATGGTGGGCCCTGGTATGAAAAAGGTTGAAAACCCCTGGACTATAACCCTACATTTTAACGGCGGGGAATGATAAAGCGACGTCGCACGACATCCATTATTTCTCTATGGGAGCCGCCGATTCTGGGCGACAGCAGCAGAACGGGCGGCGTCGGCCGACGTGGGCGGGCGACGTCGCCCAGAAGGATAAAAATAGGTGAGCTTTTCGGCCAAATCGGCCGACGTTTGGCCGGGGATAACCAATCAGAGCCAAGTGCTGCTTTTTTTGCCCTCGACCCGAAACCATTCGGCGCAGTTTGGTTCCTAGTTCCGCCCCATTTCCTCTTCCACCATACTTTTTTCAGTGCACCACAGCACCGTTGTTTATGGTACTCATTTTGCATGCCATTCTAAGCGAGAATTTACGGTAATGACCGTCGGCCGCGTCGCTGATATCGGGCAGCGTGTTTGTCCTTTTCTTTTTTGGCCTTTTCTCAAAAAACAATAGTGCGCCTTATATAATCCAGTGCGCTTTATATATGGATAGTTTGACTGTAGTAGCTTCTATTCTATGTTGACTGCAGTAGCTTCTTTTATGTGCGCCTTATAATCTGGTGCACCTTATACTGTATATGAAAACAGTTCTAAAATAGGCCATTCATTGAAGGTGCGCCTTATAATCCAGTGCGCCTTATAGTGCCGAAAATACGGTATATGCATATGGGCAGGGGATGCCGTGCCAAAGGTGCTATACTACAGTGGTTTTCAACCTTTTTTCTATACCAGGGCCCACCATGTATTCAGCATTTGAGCCACGGACCACCACTTGAGGAAATTTTTGCCGCACAGACCCCAAAACTAAAGATTTATTTTGCTTTAGTCCACAATTCGAGGCTGGATTTGGGAAACATTCTACATTCTCTAGTTCTCTAACCAACTTTTTGCCAGTTATCTCCTCAATTGTGGACACAAACTTGAAAATCTTTAGTTTTGGATCCGAGAGGATAGGGTTAGGGTTAGGGTTAACTCAACACAACCGGTGGTCCGTGGCTAAAATGCAGAATAGATAGTGGGCCCTGGTATGGAAAAAGGTTGAAAACTACCTGTATTAACATATTCCCATCAATGTACTCGGTATGGACTCCTACAGATCTGTAACTCTTGAGATCGTAAAATGCAACCAAATGGACCCTTACGGTTATAATTTTACGCTCTCAAGAGTTAAATTATAATGTACTCAGTACATTGATACATACCATACAGATATGGGCTCCAATTTGATTGTGCTAACACACTCAACCACTCAATTGCCGTTATCTTGTATTTAACAGCATACATAGGCCTACTATACCTAAATACATAGCCTAGTCTGTGGTGAAGGATTGTGTATGCTGCAGCCTGCAGCCTGTGTGTGTTATCACATGGAGGGAGGAATCAAGCTGCTGCTGGGGGGTATGCATTAGTCTGAAAAACCATCCTTTAAATTAACATTCTCTATCTTTACAGTGAAATGTTGACCACAAAGACACCCAAGGCAAACACGCGCGCGCGCGCACACACACACACACACACACACACACACGCACACACACACGCGCAAACACACACAGCATATGGAAGCGATAAACCTATAGGCTACCCCGCCCGTACAACGGTGTCGCTCGTAGACAGAGTGAAATGCCACACGCTAGGTTGGAAAGAATGTACTATAGCTTATAGAATGGAAATGTATCCGTTTTGTAACTCACAGTAGCCTAATTACTCAATTCACGTAGGAACCAATAAACAGATCAAATGTTTAAGAAAAGACAATTCCGACTGGACTGGACTCACATGAACCCGTTTCATGTCATGGTCTCAAGAGTTAAAGGGGAATTCCACCCATTTTCAACATTTTTACGATGTAATTGCCTTAGAGACGTGGAAATATAATAAAACAATTCCCGGCCCGTCATGTGGGAGGGAGAATTGATCTCCATTTCTAGGGAACAAAGATTGTCGGCACGTAAACGTTCACTCTCTACGGTATAGTAATGAGAGACAGTAGCCCTGATACATGACGGTCGGTATACATCTATACGACCGTCATGGATGCTAAGCCCCTGTAGAGATAGTGGATGATTTCAACGGCAGCGTACGTAATCCCAAACGCCCGTATCTGTGAAACAAAGTGCCGCCTCTGAGGTTGTATGTCTCCTGAGTTTGTACGCTCATCGAAAATCACCCGAAACCTCCTTGTTTTTGAATGAAATGACTTTGTTGCCGACCAAATCCTGATTTTCCTCCGTATTTCTGTCAACTTCCGCGACCAGCGTTCCGTGAAATGACTTCACGGAACAAATCTCTTCAAAATAAGAGTACCCATTTTTAAAAACTAAAATGGGTACTCTTATTTTGAAGAGATTTGTTCCGTGAAGTCATTTCACGGAACGCTGGTCGCGGAAGTTGACAGAAATACGGAGGAAAATCAGGATTTGGTCGGCAACAAAGTCATTTCATTCAAAAACAAGGAGGTTTCGGGTGATTTTCGATGAGCGTACAAACTCAGGAGACATACAACCTCAGAGGCGGCACTTTGTTTCACAGATACGGGCGTTTGGGATTACGTACGCTGCCGTTGAAATCATCCACTATCTCTACAGGGGCTTAGCATCCATGACGGTCGTATAGATGTATACCGACCGTCATGTATCAGGGCTAGAGAGACAGTAACTTAAAAATGGGTGGAATCCCCTTTACGGCCTATTATCTCTCCCGAATACATAACCTACACACTTTTGTGTGTTTTGGGAATTAGAGACTAAATCACATCAAATTGTAGGTGGTCCGATGTTCAATTGCTGAAGAAATGGGTCCCGCGCGGGTACCAAAAAGGGTTGAAAATGAAAAGGCACTGACCTATCGATTCTCGCTTCAGCGCAGGGGCGGATATAACATTTCCCAATTGGGGGGGGGGTGATGGGGGGGCATCACCATTTTGGTTACAGGACTTTTATTAGGCAATTAAGCATCAATAATAACACAGTGGTTGTTGAAGTTGCAACAGACACGCAGCATGCATAAAGCTAAAGGTCTGACTCAGAGAGTTTTCTGTTTTCAATGATGAAATGCTGTTGGTTTAGTGGTGACACAGCTGTAGTTCGTTAGTGTTTCAAATCAATTTAAATACAAACACTTTAATTTGAAATATCTTGGGTTGTTTCTGCATGCCATCATGTTTGGTGTGGCAGTCAGGGCATTTAGGGGGGCATTGCCCCCTCCCCATACCCATGCCTATAGATCCGCCACTGCGCTTCAGCGTGTTTGGGGTCCAACTGTTCTGAAACGCTGACTGTACTTTCCCAAAGACACGCCCCCTCCAATCAAATCAATGACTCCATAGGAATTAAGCCGTCGATCAATGAAAACATAATAAACATTCACACAGGAGAACTTGGGCAGTCTAATTGTTAAGGATCCGATCGACTATTTAATCTATAGCCGTATTACTACTGTTTTATAACGGATTCACCATAACTTGCCAGTCATGTGGCACAAAACTCATATTTTGAATCCAAGCTTAAACAAAGCGTGAAAAGATTAAAGCGACACCATCAGCGAGTGACTAACCTAACAATAATACATCGCATGGCTGATGATAACTAACTTCATCAAAAGTGATGAAGGTCCACTAAAAAAAAACTTTTTTTTACTGGCTTGAAGGGGCGACGTGTCTCTACTGACAATTAACCCTTTGTGCAGTAGCCCCTCCGTTATGTAACTGCAGCAAATATACAGCAAACCTGCAACTTTTCCAAACCCCCCAAAAACAAGATCCCATCCACGCTGCTCTCACCACCAGACCCGATCTGTTACTAATACTAGTACAACGAGAACCAGGACATCAGTTAAACCCTTCCAAAAGAGAACATTCAACCAGCGCATATACGTTTTTCCATGCCCTCTTCACAGTGAAGGTATTTTCAGTGATGGCTTATATTTTTTCAGAAGTCAGAAGGAGTCTTTTTTTTTTTCCTCCTCATGCAGATGCGCAGCAGGAGGACTCTCTGAGAGCAATGCTGATCAGAACACAGAGTTCTGAACGTGAAACAGAACAAACAGACACGCTGTGTAAACACGAAGAGACACTTTGGTAGAGCTTGATGATCAATTAACTTGGGGGGAAAAAAGTCAAGGAATAGGAGGTTTAGTTGACTCATGACTCGATGGGCAGATTCAATTTGACGCTGATGTAGCCTATGTGTCCTCTCGGTTAGAAATCTATATGATATACATCTATAGGTTCTATTGACAATGCTTTGAAGATAACCTGCCAGGGGCAAAGTCTCCTTCCCCCCCAGTCTAACTAACTAACTAACCCTTACCCTAACTCTTCTCAAACAAGCACAACGGATATACAACAGGAATGCTGTGCATTCACACCATTACAGTGAGAATATTCATTTAAAGTGACTTATTTAACTGTGTATCAAATAATAGAAAACATATAAACACGTAAGCCTGCAGCAAAGTTGGTAAATTAACAGTCTTACTCGCCCCTAAAGGCAGCATAAATTCTGGTCATTTTGGACCTGACCCCCCCATTCATTTTTTTCAGGGGGAGGAGGGGGGGTCAAAAGTTTTTTTGTACATTGGCTTGGTAACATAACAAAATATGCAGATGACACTGGTCGCAGAGAAACGTCCGTGTTAACTACCACAGAGCTATTTTTTTTACTCTAAGAAAAGTAACGAACGCATAGATTAGGAGCATAAAACAGTGTTAGTTTTGAAGGTTTCGTCTTACCCGGGCCGGTTTCTCTTCTGTGAGGTTTTGTGTGTGAAGTTTGGAGTCGTGGCACTTTCTCTGTGCAGACCGAAGCCCCGCCCCCGACCCCCGGACCCCGCGGACAGCTGCTCGCCTCATTGGACAGCGCGCCTGTCACTCAGGGACCTTTAAACCAACCACGTCATACCGGCGAGCCTCGACACCGCGGGGGCGTGGCCGTCCCATGGAAAACGTCCCATGCACGGTGAGCGTGTTCAGCGACTCTTTGGGATTTGTAGTCCTTTTTTTTGCAACGCCACTCACAGTGCTGCTGCCAGAACACAAACGTTTCAGTTTAAGAGTTAAAGGGGAATTTCACCCATTTTCAACATTCTAATATGTCATTAGTATTAGTGTTGGGACATGTGCACTACGTAACTTAGGGTGCGTTCGGAAATACACCCTAAACGCACTCATGTACTCTGTAGTCGTTCGTTTATACCTGGTGTATTTGGGGCATTTGGTGCTCCTCGTTCGTTTATTCACACTGGTGTGTTTTGTGCACGCACTGACCAACCCTACCCTGGAGACGGGGTTGGCCGGTGTGGAAGGTTTGATTGCGTCACAGCTGTGTCTCGAGCGCTGCCGTTCAATGAAAAGCAATACAACTGTTGTGAGCTAGGAAGCTAGGCTATGGCTAAGCACTGTACTACTACTGTGGTCCCCCAACTTTTACATGTCTGTCAAGGACCTGCACATTTATCAAATAAATGCATGCGGACCCCCATTTGAAAATACTTTCCAGGGGGACCCCCTTAAGAGAGGATTTATATGGCTTTGGCAGTGATTCTCGCCATTTTTGAGTGAGGTGTGTTGTCTGGTTTTAACTGCTCGTTCGTAAATCAACGCACTCGGTGACGACACGCCCACTAAACGAAATGAACTCGGTGCGCACCCAGTTTGTATTTCCGAACATACCCTTAATATATTACCAAAATGCAGTAACTTGTAATATAAATATATTACGTAACAAAAACAATCTAATATATTATACTTTTCTTTCTGCATTACTGCATTACTTTCAATATTACTTTCTGTCAATATGTCTCGTTGTAAGTGTTCTTGTGAAATTATCTTGACAACTGCAGAAGTTAAATAATTACTTCATATTTCATATGGCTTTGGCCAACGTAATATTTGATTAATAGTGACACTAAATATTGAATTATACATTTTGTAGAAACTTTTCTGTAAGTAATATGTAATAGTAATATTAATGTTACACTTGCTCAGACCGTAATATTGTAATATAATATATTGCTTTAAAATGAAGGTAATAATTAATTAATATATTGACAAGGTAAAGTAATATTCCCAACACTGGTCAGTAGTATACCTTAGAGGTGCTGGGTGGACATGATAAAAAAGTTCCCCCATTCTGTGTTCCCAAGAAATGGAGGTCTGAAGAAAACCACTAACATGGTGAAACATCTTGATGACATCATCAAGATGTATTTTCACCATGTTAATGGATTTCTTCAGACGCCTCTTTTTTCTGAGTTGTATGCTCTCAGAAAAAAAGATTTGGTGTTTATCCTGATCGCAATCCAAACTCATGAAAACACTTTATGTGATAATAATTCAGCCATATTTAATTAAATAAAAAAAAATCTACTTTTTTTTTGTTTATTTTATTATTGTATTTATTGGGCCTACCTCAGTGGTTTTCAACCGGTGGTCCGGAGACCACCAGTGGTCCTTGAGATGGTTCTTGTTGGTCCCCAGCTAAGTTGGTTGAATAATAAATAGAGGGCCCTGGCAGTGTTGTAGTGGGACTTTTAGAAGTGGAGGGGACGCCTCTTAAAGGGGAATTCCATCCATTTTCATTTTTTTTTCTGAGAAGGAAACTCATTAACATGGTGAAACACACCGTGTTAATGAGGGAACTTTTTTTTACCATATCCATTCCACACAACATCTTTAAGGTGTATTAATGAGATAGTAAAGTATTGAAAATGAGTGGAATTCCCAAATTAAGACACGTGCATGCACACTTGCATTTGCATGCGCATTTGCGTGCACCTGCGCAACACACACAGACACGCTATTAAAACAAGTACAGCATATTGAGAAAGATTTGTTGACAATGCCTAATTGCATCCATGAAAGTAAATGAGAAGAAAACAAAAACATAGCCCTACTTTTGCGCGCAAAAATATTTTAGATGTGAGAAGTGGGGGGACGCCGTCCCCTCACGTCTCCCCTCCACTACACCCCATGGGCCCTGGTATGAAAAAGGTTGAAAACCACTGGCCTACAGGGATGGTCCACAGGACGTGCCACAGGCCGAGAGCCAGCGAAATCCATTCAAGCCCTCGCCCGCGGGCGCCCGCTTTTGCGCCCGCTTTTGCGCCCGCTTTCAAAAGTGGGCGCCCGGTTTCAAAAGCGGGCGCCCGGTTTCACAAAAACCCTAACCCTAACCCTACCCTAACCCTAACGCTAACCCTAACCCTACCCCTAACCCTAACCCTAACCCTAACCCTAAATATTTAAGGCACCCGTTTGTGAAAACGGGCGCCCGCTTTTGAAAACGGGCGCCCGTTTTTGTGAAACCAGGCGCCCGCTTTTGAAAGCGGGCGCCCGCGGGCGAGGGCTTGAATGGATTTCGCCCCTGCTGCACAGGCCGGTACCACCTTGGTGGTGTGTATTGGCAGTGATGGGCAGGGAAAATTTAGTAAGCTACACTACTTGTTACTCTCGAAAAAAATGTAGCTGAAGTTACACTACAAGCTATTCCCAAAAAATTGTAGCAAGCTACCCTACAAGCTACACAACAAAAGTAGCTTGATGTAGCTTGCTACATCAACACTACATATATTAAATATATATCTCAACTTAATGTACAACTTTCAAAATAATAATCATAATAATAAAATAATATAAATAAAAATCATAATGATAACAATCTAGGGGTGGGTTTGAACCTATAGGATGGTGGCATGTCTAAGTTTTGGGATGTATATTGGAGGTTTTCTACCCATTACAAATGGGCAGAATTTGAAAATGTATGTGGGAAAATGTAGTAAGCTACACTCCCTGTTACTCGAAACAAGTAGTGTAGCTTCAGTACAAGCTATTCCCAGAACAAAGGTAGTAAGCTACACTACAAGCTACAGGAAAATGTAATTAAGCTATGTAGCTTAGCTACTTGTAACAAGCTACTGCCCATCACTGTGTATTGGTAGCCTCTGCAAGTATGTTCCCGGGGTGGGTGGCACCCCGATGGGAGTCAACAGCTCCGTCTGTCTGACTGGGGAGGGAGGAGATCCCCTCCAGTGAGTCTGGCCTAGCTCCTGGCAGGCGCGCGTGGACACGCTTCCAGGTGGAGCAGCAGACGCCTGTAGGCTAGAAGGTGCTGCCTTGCTACTCACCCATTGGAACCATGGCTCTTTAGGCTTATTCGACTGGTTAGGTTTAGCAGACTGGTAACGACCAGGTCTGTAACTGTGTCTCCATCCAATGAACCCTTCCATTTGTATCCTCTCAGAGTCGTTGGGGTCCTCCTAATATGGACTCCTCCTAATATATGGCTTAATGTTGTCACAGATACAAATTCTGAAGAAAACCTGGAGGATGACCTTCAATAGGTGACCTGATTACCTGTACATTTCTGCAGGGGTGTATAGTGGAGGGGGGACGCGGGGGGACGGCGTCCCCCCACCTCTCACATCTTAAATATTTTTGGGTCTGAAAAAAATCATTAGCATGGTGAAATACATCTTGATGACATCATCAAGATGTGTTTCACCATGTTAATGAGTTTCCTTTTTTCTGAAAGTGTACAAATGGAACCAAATGGACCCGCTAGGGTCCATTTGGTTCACATTTGTACACTCTCAGAAAAAAAATAATAAAATGGGGGGAATTCCCCTTCCAGAGGCGTCCCCCCACTTCTAAAAGTACCACTACAACACTGCATTTCTGTCACTAAAGTATTCAATCAATCAGAATATACAGGCTATACAATGCGAAAACGTCATATAATGGTTTTAAAACTAAAAAAATAAAATACTTTTGTTTTACTGAGAGCAGTTTCGAATTGCAGCCACCTGTAAGTGCTCTTTCAGTATCAGAGTATAGAAAGATTCAATGCAAATAGAGAGGTTTGCCGCTATAGGCTATACACACCCATACACTATCTCTCAATCTCGCTCTCTCGCACATACACACGCACATCAGGGCCGGATTTAGAGGGGGGGCAGGGGTGGGCAGGGCCCACCCAAACGTGCATCCTGCCCACGCAATGAAAGGTAATATCAATGGTTTTCAACCAGTGGTCCGAGAACTTGGTTAACCAGATGTAACTCGATCTCTTGAGAGTGTAAAAATGATACCAAATGGACCGGCAAGGGTCCATTTGGTTTCATTTTTACGCGCTCTAAATATGCTCTCAAAAATATTCACTATCTGGATTAGTCCAAGTCTACACAACTAGAGAATGTAGAAGAATAATGGTCATTTTGATCTGTATGTTTGACTGTTTTGTTTCCCCAAATCCAGCCTGGAATTGTGGACAAAAGCAAAAGAAATCTTTAGTTTTGGGGTCTGTGAGGCTAAGATGTCATCAAATGGTGGTCTGTGGCTCAAATGCCAAATAAATAGTGGGCCCTGGTGTCAAAAAGGTTGAAAACCACTGCTTCATATACAAACTTTGGAGTTGCCCACCCTGCCATTCTTACTGCCCACCCAAGTAGGGCTGGCTAGATCCGGCCCTGACGCACATGCACTCTCGCACGCACACACACATGCAAACACACACACACACACACACACACACACCACACACACCACACACACACACCACACACACACACACACACACACACACACACACGCACGCACGCACGCACGCACGCACGCACACCTGCACACGCACACACTCTCTTACTGTACACTGTACACATCCTGGAGCAGATCCAGTTTGATCGGATCTTCCCTAAAACTAAACATTCAAAAGAAAAAAGAAAAGACAGATATTCGTTGTGTTTGTACCTTTCATAAACGACAGCCAGTCTAATATTTGTCTCTCATTATAGAGTGAAAGTATAGCACTGCACACCCATCCCTATATGTATGTTTAGGGTACTAACAAGCAGGGGCCGATCTAGGCATAGACATGGGGGGGCAATGCCCCCCTAAATGCCCAGTCTGCCCCACCAAACATGATGGCATGCAAAACAACCCAAGATATTTCAGTGCTTGTATTTAAAAGTATTTGAAACGCTACTGAAAATGGTATGGCTTCATACCATACCATACCAAGCTGGGTCCATTCATTTTAACGCTCTCAAAAGTTACAGATTAAGAGACTAAGGGCCCCATTTTCGTTACATTCTAAACCCCTTATGCGTAATTAACGCACATAGCATTGGGGAAGAGGCGTTCCCCCACTAAAGTCGCTAATTTCGTACCATGCCATCTCTCCTTAAATACCTCCTTTACCCGTTAAATTATGCATAGGTGTGGTTTGGGCGTTTTTAGCTTTCATCCAATCCGTGTTGGTCTTGCCATTCCCTTTAATTCATCCCTTATCTATTTCCCTTATCCCTACTGCTATGTCTGACCCTCCGAAGCACGCAGCCTGGCTGCGGGCTTAGGACACACACATGCATGAGTAGCCTATTCTCAAAGATTATGCTCTCATTTTGAAACAATTATAGCTCAGTCAATTCTCAATCATTTCTTACCATTCAACATGTTATGTTGAAAAAACATGTTCCATGTTTTTTTTGCTGTATGTGGCGTGCATTTATCCCAAGTCTGCGAAATGTTATAAAGTAAATTGCAAAAAACTCTGGAATTCGCGGCAAAAAAAAACTTTTTTTTTTATCATTGATTTCTCGGTCAATTCTGGACCATTTTTTACATTTCAAAATGCAGCATGATGGGAAAAAGCTCCTCTTTCAGATGCTGTATAGAATATGTGGGTAGGTCTTCTCTACGATGCGGGACCGAGCAAACTGCAACTGTCGGGGATTAGGCGGAAACGGTCCGCCTAATCCCCGACAGTTATAGTTTGCCCGATCCCGCATCGTAGAGAAGACCTACCCACATATTCTATACAGCATCTGAGAGAGAAGGTCTTTCCCGTCACGCTGCACTTTGAAATGTAAAAAATGGTCCAGAATTGACCGAGAAATCAATGATCAAAAAAACATTTTCTTTTCCGCGAATTGCCGACTTTTTTGCAATTTACAGCATTGCGTCACAAGTTAATGAATGTATTTAATTATATTATATACTGTACATTACCTAAACACAAGGAAGTGACCGACAGCAGGCAATCTACAGCTGTTCATAGGACAATCCAGCACAAATAAGGAGATGAATTGAACTGGCGCCTTTCCACGTGGAGTTGTGGACATCTCCAAAGGCGCACAGACGCGCATCGTGCGCACGTGGCTCTGCCTTCACGGATCGGTTAAGGGGTGGTCTGATGTGGCGTTATCTAGTTCCCAAATCTATTTGACGAAATTAGCAACTTAAGGGACTGCGCAACAAACACGCCCATGACCACACCTCCAGCCACGAATAACGGTGTCGGCATAAAGAATAGTGGCTAAGGGAAGAGAAAAGGTAACCAAAATAGCAATAAGGGAATTCGCTGCGGGTATCGGGTAACGTTAGGGACAACGGGGGGAATGAAAATCGGGCCCTAAGAGTCCAAGTGCTGGGGGACTGTCATGTGATCTACCTGCATGGCCTGTGTGATCTACTGGTAGCTCACCATTGGGCAGCCCTGATATACAGTATGTGCCATGGCTAAGAAAACAGTGAGCCAGAGAGGATGCTACTGCCAAGGTGTTTAAGGAGCTCATGAGTTATTAAGTTATAGTTATAGTTATATAAGTTATTTTAAGTCAGGGATTTTCATCCTGTGGGTCGATACCCCCAGCCAGGTTGGGCCCCACATGATTATTGGGGGGGGGTCCTCCCCAGATAACAGTATACCGACAATTTAAGAACTTAATGTTTGTACATAAAAGGACCAATGCTGCATTTTGAGTTGCCTTGTAAATCATCTACAGCAAAAAGATTTGAGCAGTTGAGGCAAAGGGCTCCATTTTCGTTACCATCTAAACCTCTTATCCTAAACCCCATATCATTTTTTTTTACTATTTTGAAAAACGTTTTGGAATAGTTCAACGTGCCAATCTATTGTGTCACATTGTGAGCTTGTAGACTGGCCATTTGAACTACTAAAAATGTGTTTTTTTTAAAAAAAAAATAGATTAGAAAGGCAACGAAGTTAAGGGATAAGGGGTTTAGCGGTAACGAAAATGAAGCCCTTTAAAGTGTAAAGTCCATATGTTAATCTGACCCCTTCCCGATAAAGGAATAGATGTCCTGACCTCTTATCCATCATTGATACATTATGGATCATTAGTGTTATTCGTCTCAACTGCTTGTTTTGTCAGACAGGTAGAGCACACACCATTTGGGTCAGATCCTGTCTGTGCATGACCTTTGGACACATGTACTGTAAATGTCTCAATAGAAGAGCAGGTAGGGCTGACCATAATAAATTCCTTCCTGTCCCCAGTGAGCCCCTGGGGTCAAGAAAACCCTAGTTTCAGTTTTGATGGCGGGTGAGAAAGCCTTCATCCAATTAGGATTAGAGAGGCATTTCTTCACTCATGCTCGGTGGGGGGGTGGGATGGTGGGTGCACAACGTGCTGTTGGCCGGCGGTTGCACCAAAGATACTCTATTTATAAAGATGGCCATACTCCCATTGGCGCCACTATATAGGCGACATGGACTACAAAGCCTACAAATGGTCTCCTAAGTAGTCATGGTTTCTCTCACGGTTTGTCGCATGTCAAACTGCAGATTACAAAGAGACTCTTCCTGACTCCTAACAAATCTCGAGAGAGTTGGTTAGTGGATAAAGAATAATTGATAACAAAGTGAAATTTCTTCTGATTTGTTTAGCCAATAGAAGCCATTTTAGTATGAATATGTTGTAAACAACATATGCCTTTTGATCATCAGGTCCAATATTTAGTTCAGTGTCCATGGAGTTAAGGAATGGATCATAAGTTGTGTTCACGTTCATTCTACCTTGAATGGAATGGAATGAAATGAATAGACTCCAACATACTTCCCATCTCCTAATATTGTGCCCGCCCCCTTCACCTGGAGTCAGGAAGCAACGTAACTATGCCGCTCTTGCCATTGGCCTCTTGGGTTGCACTTTCCCCCCTCTAGAGTGTGTGCATGTGCACATCTTGACCTTATTACTGGGGACTACTTGTCCAAATCACTAAATGCCTCCTTTAAAATCTATACCATACGGAGTATCAAATTCAACTTGATACTCTGAGCACATGTAACTTGGTCGATGTACTGACACACATTTAACTGGGACACCAGCATATCATATTCTGTAAGGAGCACGTATATTAATACAATGAAGCCATGCACACAATGAATATACACAGCACACAGAACTGAATCCCACATACCGGGGCGGATTGGCCATCTGGAGTACAGGGAGTTTTCCCGGTGGCCTGCGCCACCTAGTGGCCTGGACAAGATCCAAAATGCACTAGCGGCACTAGATGCTTGCCTGGAACATACAGATCAAAATGACCATTAATCTTCTACATTCTCTAGTTGTGTAGACTAAGTTGGGCTAATTCACATGATGAATATTTTAACTCTTGAGGGTGTAAAAATTAAACCAAATGGACCCGCAAGGGTCCATTTGGTTTCATTTTTACGCTCTCAAAGAGTTACATCTGGTTAACCAGCTGCCCCCACCAGGGTGGCCTGGCAAAGGCAAAATTGTCCCGGTGGGAAAATAGCCTATGTGCCAATCCGCCCCTGCTCACATATCTTTGGCCATGCACTTGTTCTTGTTGTTGTGATTTAGCTTCTTGCTTTTCTCATCAACTAATGTGGAGAGAATGTTATTTAGATATAGCATGTTGTTTAGACAGATGGTTATAGGGTCATGGTGTACCTGCCTGCTGTATCCTACTTTCTTTGAGACACAGTATTGTTTACGTATGTGACTATTTACTGTACACAACACTTGACACTAACACTTGCCCGCTTGCCCGGGGCAAGTAAAAAAAATGGTGGGGCAAGTGAAGACTGCGACCTGGTTGCCCGATCGGGCAAGTGTGCAACTTAGTGCACTATAACACAACACAAGATAAATTTGTCTTGAAGACAGTCATTGCACTCTGCCTCTGTGTCTTTCCCTGCTTTTATAGCTATCCACAATTCCAGGCTGGATTTGGGAAACAAAACAGGCAAATCAACATACACATCAAAATGACCATTAATCTTCTACATTCTCTAGTCGTGTAGACCTGGGCTAATTAAGATGATGAATTTTAACTCTTGAGAGTGTAAAAATGAAACCAAATGGACCCGCAAGGGTCCATTTGGTTTCATTTTTATGTTCTCAAGAGTTACATCTGGTTAACTTAACTGGGGACCACCTGGAACCCTCTCAAGGATATATTTTTGGGGGCAAGTGACAATGACCTGAGGGCAAGTAGAACCTGACTTGCCCTCAGGTTTGAGACCTTAGTGTCAACCCCTGTACTGTACACAACACTTGTTGACTAGAGTTCATGTGAGCTTATACAAAAAGCTTCTCAAAGTGGGTGCCATGCATAGCCTTGTCATAATATTTGGAACCAATGTCACCATTTAGTAAGCACACAACCCCCTTTTTATCTACTAAGATGATCAGTTTACTTTTGAACCTCTTTTAGGGTTCCTTAAATGTGGAACTCCACCCATTTTCAATATTCTACTATGTCATTGATGTACCTTCAAGTAGGTGTTGTGTGGACTTGATAAAAAAAAAAGTTCCCCCATTCTGTGTTCCCAAGAAATGGAGGTCTGAAGAAAGCCACTAACATGGTGAAACATCTTGATGATGACATCATCAAGATGTATTTTCACCATATTAATGGATTTCTTTAGACACTTCTTTTTTATGAGAGCGTACAAATGGAACCAAATGAACCTGTTAGGGTTCATTTGGTTGCATTTGTACACTCAGAAAAAAATTGAAAATGGGAGATGCTATTTGCTGCGAGTGGCAGGAGACCAGGAGACTCTTCCTGGACCACGCAGCAATTTGTAGCGTCAGCAAAGCGTTTCCAGTTATCTGGACAATGCTAAACTTGCTGTAAGGGTATGTGATTGCAACATATTTATTAACAGGGGGGAGAGGGCTTTAGTCACATCAGATTTTATGGGGGTCAGTTTTGGGGAGCCTGCATGCGGTCTTGTTCTTTCATTGATTGATTAATTGATTGAATAATTTTTGATTAATTTATCACACATCTGCCTCCAGATGGAGCCTAGGTAGGTAATGTCATCTTTTTGTGTGATATTGTCACCCACAGTGTTGTAGTGGGGCTTTTAGAAGTGGGGGGACGCCTCTTAAAGGGAAATTCCAACCACTTTCAATGTTTTTCTGAGATGTGAACCAAATGGACCCTAGCGGGTCCATTTGATTCCATTTGCACACTCTCAGAAAAAAGGAAACTCATTAACATGGTGAAACACATCTTGAGGATGTCATCAAGATGTATTTCATGTCCACACAACATACTCTAAGGTATTAATGACATAGTAAAATATTGAAAATGAGTGGAATTCCCCCTTAAGACACATGCATGCGCATTTGCGTGCACCTGCGCAACACACACAGACACGCTATTAAAAGTATAGAAAATTAAGAAAGATTGTTTACAATACCTAATTGTATCCACAAAAGTAAATGACAAGACAAAAAACATAGGCCTTTTGCCCCAAAAATATCTTAGATGTGAGAAGTGGGGAGATGCCGTCCCCCCGCGCGTCCCCCTCCACTACACCCCTGGTCACACACTCAAACCATGAAGCCATCTGTTGGATTTCCTAGATATGTGCCTGGGCGAGCCCTCAGATCCTCTGACACAGGACTCTTAGAAATCCCCAGGGTAAAACCCAAAACTAAAAAGTACGGTGAAGCAGCGTTTAGCTTTTATGGCCCAGTAACGTGGAACAGCCTGCCGGCCAACCTTCGGCTGTGTGAATCCACAGAAACTTTTAAAAGAAACCTTAAAACTTATCTTTTTAGCATTGCTTTCGCCTGTTAATTGTCATATTGCATACGCTCATCATAGTTTCCCTGTCTTTCTTTTCCTGATTTCATGTTTTCTGTGAAGCACATTGTGTTGCACTTGCTGTATGAAATGTGCTATACAAATAAAGTTTTGATTGATTGATTGATCCAACTGCTGTTTAAGAAACATGGGAGGAACTCCTGCCACTGTAGTGTAGCAGGTGGCTACAGCCTCTGTCGTGATGGCCTCCAAAGTCTAGTATCTGCCCCCGGACCAAGGGGATGTCCTCTTGGTCTAGTGGTTAAGATGTTGGACTTTCACGCGGGAGACCCGGGTTTGAATCCCGGGCGTTGCAGTAGCAATATTTGGCATCTTTGCGTCTCAACCTTCTGAATAACTTCAACAATGGTGAGCTCCGTAGAGGCCTCATAGGCTGAGCACTGCATTCGGATGTTGGCATCTTTGTGATGCCAAAGCAGGGCTGGGCAATTATTTTTCCCAAGGGGCTAAATGAGATACATAAAATGTTGTGGAGGGCCAAAGACTAAAGGCTGAACTAAAGTCTGTGTAATATTCATTTAATTTCAAGATAAAAGTAAGAGTAAGGCCAACCATTTTGACACCAGAGACCTCTAGTTCTTCAGTATTTGAGCCACAGATCGAGGTCCACCATTTGGTTACATTTTAGCCTCACAGACCCCAAAACTAAAGATTTATTTTTGCTTTTGTCCACAATTCCAGGCTGGATTTGGGAAACAAAACAGGCCAACATACTCAAAATGACCATTAATCTTCTACATTCTCTAGTTGTATAGTCTTGGGCTAATTCACATGATGAATATTTTAACTCTTGAGAGCATAAAAATTATGCGGCCCCCGGGCCGCATAAGGCCCAGGTGTGTGCTAAAGTGTGTCCATGACGGATTCGGAAGGTTGGTAATCTACCATGCTTCAGGGTCGAGGGAGGCGTCCACCTTTTAATGCCTATGTTCGCTCATGTATTCAAACACACCCTAAAGGCGTGAGATCTATTTTTGGCATGTGGTGTTGACAGAAAAAGCAGCCCAGAGAAGTAGAGAAGTTTTTCAGAAAACTGTCAGAATATTTTGAATATATTTTTTAGCATTGGCTACATGTGTCGTAATGGGGTATGGACCCATAGCATGTCCTTATTCACCATTTTTGTCGGCACACCGCTTGGTGAAATGCACTAGGCCAGGGGTTTTCAACCAGTGGTCCGGGGACCACCAGTGATCCTTGAGAGGGTTCCAGGTGGTCCTCAGCTAAGTTGGTTAACCAGATGTAACTCTTGAGAACGTAAAAATGAAACCAAATGGACCCTTGCGGGTCCATTTGGTTTCATTTTTACACTCTCAAGAGTTAAAATATTCATCATACGAATTAGTCCAAGTCCACACAACTGGAGAATGTAGAAGATTAATGGTCATTTATGATCTGTACATGTTTTGCCTGTTTTGTTTCCCAAATCCAGCCTGGAATTGTGGACAAAAGCAAAAGAAATCTTTAGTTTTGGGTTCTGTGGGGCTAAAATGTCCTCAAATGGTGGTCTGTGGCTCAAATGCTGAATAAATGGTGGGCCCTGGTGTCGAAAAGGTTGAAAACCCCTGCACTAGGCCTATAGATTGTTTATGAATGTGTCGTGTAGGGTAAAGGAGTCACCTTTGATCCAGTTATCAAGTGAGGCATGGTGGCCATCGTGTCATACAACACACATGCTATCAGCACAGATACTCCATGCAGGTGATTACACCACAGGTACTGATCCAAGCAAGCTCTCTTAAAGGGACAGCGCAAAGTCCACAGATGGTAGTAGGACCTACCACCCCCAGTTTGGGAACAACTGTTCTAGACACACGCACACGCACGCACACACACACACACACGCACACGCACACACACACGCACACACACGCACGCACACGCACACGCACACGCACACGCACACACACACACACACACACACCCCCACACACACACACACACACACACACACCACACACACACACACACACACACACACACACACACACACACACACACACACACACACACACACACACACACAGGTTAGGGACCTCTACTGTGACTGTCTACTGTATATACTATACAGTATTATGTTATGTACCATATTGGTTTCCAACCTTTTTGGCACCAGGGCCCGCCACATACCACAATTTAGGGACATTTTCCCCAAAACTAAAGATATCTCTTGCTTTTGTCCACAACACCAGGATGGATTTGGAAAACAAAACAGTTAAACATACAGATCAAAATGACCGTTCTTCTACAGTACATTCTCTAGTTGTGTAGACTTGGGCTAATTCAGATGATGATGAATACTTTGACTCTTGAGAGTGTAAACATGAAACCATGGTCTCATGTTTATGCTCTCAAAGAGTTACACCAGGTTAACCAACTGTCCATCATTTAGCCTGGCGACCACCTGGAATCCTCTCAAGGACCACTGGTGGTCCCCGGACCACTGTTTGAAAATCACTGTTATGTACTATATAGCAGCTGTATGGGTTAGGACCACCTGGGAAGCAGACGGCCCCAGTTTGGAGTTTACACCCACACAGTACAACCGAAGAATGAATTCCAATCTCAGCAAGCAACTTCACAAACACACAGACAGATGGACAGCCAAGACACACAAATGTAAAGACTAAAGATGGACAGAGAGATAGATGGACAGACAAGCAGACAAGCGACAAGACATACTAATCGAACAAGTCCAATCTATAGCAGCAACAGTCTTATGATTAAAATAGCATAATAGTTAGTACGGTATATAGTTCGGCAGTATCAGGACTCGAACCTGAGGCACAACGTTGCGCCGGATTATTTACCCCAACATACCTTACACGTTTTTTTTTTTTTCCCCATTTCAATTAGGAAAGAGAGGTTCATTGTGTTTAGTACTTATGCAAGCACTACCCCAAACTGATATTTGATTTGAGGTAAAATGTAGACATGCAAGTTTAAAACATAACACAACACAAGAGGTGAAATGTAGGAACTTTTCAACACTGGTCAGTTCTCAAAAACTAGATTATTATCGGAACACAAGCAGCAATATATAAGAATAAAATCTACATTGTAAATACATACTGTATGTATGTTCACCCTATTTAATTGGCCTGAATATCAGACAATGTTTTTTTCCGCAATGGAAATATCCTAAAAATGGGGTTATAAGGGGCTATACTATATGACATTCAAAGTTCTTTTTCCACATGGGGGTTGTCTTATAACCAGAGTAGTCTTACATTCAGGACAATACGGTAATAAATACTGTATAGCAGAAAGCAGTTACAAGACAGGGCCAAGCAATAAGAAAAAATCACACCTGTGTGAATTGAGCGGTGAAGGCTTCTCAATAACACTGCTGGGTGTGTATATTATTATTATTATTATTACCCTTATTATCCAACACTTTTGTAGTACATCTGAGAAACCTATTCAAATACAGAAGGGACTGTTAAACTAACAGCTAGTGTTTGTCTTTCACATTAAGCTGACAAGTGACAACCAGCTCACATGTGTCTGCATGAGAGGCACATGCATGGATACGCAGAGTTCAACCAACAGACCTGAGGCCCTATACTCTGCAAATGCTTTCTAGAGTCTGTAGTTTACAACTTTTCTATGCATTTTTTTCCCAAAAATGTTCAAAAATACCAGTTATAGCTTGCAGTGTAGCACTAACTGACACAACGTGAGCTTGTACTATATCTGTTTTTTGAATAACCAATGTGAAAACACTGCTTTCCCGCTTTTCCTCTAGACTGAATGAACTGAACCCGAGTTCTCTGCTGCACTTGGACTTATTTTTATCGGTTTGCAGAGCTTTTCAATGATCTGACTTCCTGGTCTAGCCCTAGAAGGCCCAGTGTTGCTTTTTAGGAACATTAACCCTTTAATTATTTAAAAAAAAAATGTTTTTCTTTCAATAAATGATGCTCATTGCAATTAATCTCTTCAATTAATCACTGGACTGCAATTTTTGATGATTTTTTACCTTCAACCTTTAGCCTTTAACCCTAATAAAAGTAAGTAAAATGGCTGCAATAAATGTATTTTTGTGATCATTAAAATATCTAGAACAAAATATTTTTCCCAAAACAGTTTTTTTCAAGTAGAAATATATCTGGGTGTTGGAGGGCTAGGCACGCGATCGAATGTCGAGACCTTCGTGATTGGCTGGCATCTAAGCCGATGGGAGACAAGCCCTATAACCAATGGGACAGTAAGTCACACGGCCAATGGGACACTATAAGCCCGCTCTCCTCTCCCATACTGCACTATAGGGACCTCAGGGTACCATATATGCAAGAGAACGGAAAAACAAGTTGATATACAACAATGACTTGAGTCATTTTTTTGTTTTCTTTCTAGATCCATGACATGAGTATGCGGATATGCTGCTGACGGCTGTGCTTTGTGGACGTTATACGTCACTGACATATAATGGCCACTAACATGTTCACACAAAGCTTGTTGCATGGGTCATGCATGTCACTGTGATGTATGAGGAGTATGGGGAAGTGTTGAAAATACATAGAGTATAAATGTTATATATGCAAACTCTTTAATGAGGTACCTTCCATACAAGCCACTGTACAAATAACTACTATGGATCTTATATCTCAGGGGTGTAAAACCCAAATACAGAGTGGGACAAAATAGAAAAATTGGTACATGTCGAGGGCCGGTCTGTGTTGCAACACTGGTTTACGATGACGTCCCTGTCAAAGATAATTGTAAAGATGAAACTGCCTGCATTAAAAACTGTTTTAAGTTTTTTAATGAAAAATAGCAGGTGTTCACGTCTCATAGCGTGCCACAGAGTCAGGGAAATCGCGCTATGAGTCAGGGAAATCTTTTTCTTCTATGATCCTCACCAAGTGCTGAGTTAATTGAGAAAGTAAATGAGACTGAGTTGAGGAAGTAAAACAATTAGTCGCATTCATTTCTTATCACGGTGTGTGCAATATACAGTACCAGAGGACCAGTTCTAATACTAATTCAATATCATCCCGCGGGCCAAAGATAATCCATTCACGGGCCTGATTTGGCCCCCGGGCCTTGAGTTTTACATATGTGTTATATCTGTTTGGAAAGTCATATACTGTATAATTCTTATAAATTACAAAATTATGTACGTTTAAATTTACAAAAAAATAAAAATAAAAAATACTATGGATCTTATATCTGTTTTCAATGTCATATATAACTCTTATAAATTACAAAATTACTATGGATTAACTTTATTCTCTTATATGAGGATTGTATGAAAGGTGCCACTTTGTGTCCCAGATTTTCCATATGGGAAATCACAGCCGTGCCAGTTTTTGCATTTTCCCTTGCTGTGATGCAATGGACCGATTGCGGTGAGCACGGAAAAAACAGTCAGTGGCCAAAGCCACAACACTGTCTGCCTTCTTTCAAAATGTACACTTGCCTGAGACGGAAGAGTTCGCAAATAGACAGAGAGAAAGCAAGAGTGGGAGAGAACGTTTCGTCAGATGGTTGTAGTGTACTGTTTCTATAGTTTACTTTCTAGTTTACTAGAAACAGTATCGCAGTTCCAGCAATATTTAAAGAGGAACCCATTTTCAATATTCTTAATATGTCATTAGTAATACCCTAGAGGTGCTGGGTGGACATGATAAAAAAAAGTTCCCCCATTCTGTGTTCCCAAGAAATGGAGGTCTGAAGAAAACCACCAACATGGTGAAACATCTTGATGACATCATCAAGATGTATTTTCACCATGGATTTCTTTATTTTCTTTTTTTTTTTCTGAGAGCGTATAAATGGAACCAAATGAAGCCGTTAGGGTTCATTTGGTTGCATTTGTACGTTCTCAGAAAAAAAAAGAAAATATTTGGAATTCCCCTTTAAGGCTAAGAATTTTAGTGAATATTACAATGTTTACCACCCTATAGTTTTTTTTTCTTGTTTTAGACCTTTTTTGTTTATTTTTTATTGATAGATACAGGAAACGTTGAGGGAAGACAGACAGCAAAGTTCGGCAGTATCAGGACTCGAACCTGAGGCACAACGTTGCGCCGGATTATTTACCCCAACATACCTCACATGTTTTTTTTTTTTTTTTTAATAGATTTCAATTAGGAAAGAGAGGTTCATTGTGTTTAGTACTTATCAAACTGATGTTTGATTTGAGGTAAAATGTAGAAATGCAAAAGTTAAAAACATAACACAACACAAGAGGTGAAATGTAGGAATGCCAAGGTCTATTTGCCTACTTACTTAGTTACTTTTCACCACTGGTCAGACCTCAAAAACTAGATTATTATCGGAACACAAGCAACAATATATAAGAATAAAATCTATGTTGTAAATACATGCTGTATGTAAGTTCAGCAAACTGTGCAGGTGAGGTGAGTTATAAAAAACTGAAAAGGTAAATACATTGCCAGGAAGAAGTGAACAACAGTGATGTCTGAAGCAGGAAGCAGTCTGAGGGTAAATGAAAACATTGGAGTGAAATGATTCAAACAACACTGCAGGTGCCAATAAAAACTATTACTGAGCAGAGCTGATAAACCAAAGCAAACATCTCCACAAGCCTGAGGGGAAATATGACAGCCGTTGATTGTATCTCAGATAGTCAGAGACACACGCACACACACATGCACACGCACACAGGGAAATATATATGGTACACACACAATGCATGAAAATAGACATAAAAGACATAAACATGCATGCACAGTTGCACACTGCACATGTGAGCTGAAAAAACGCATGTTGCTATGCCTAAAATCGACAGAGATCACTTGATCTCTTCCTAGTTTAGTTGCTAAATATCATTCATGTAGACTTAACTACTTTGATCCCAATATGGTGAATCTCCAGTGAATTCCCATTGAATAAACATTTTTCAGAATCGGAATCATGTGATGTCAATCACATTACAAGTCTGTGAAATTGTTGTGCCCCTACGGGGCACAGGTCTCCACCGTCTGGGCTCAGGTTTGAACGTGTACTAGTACTAGTGTGTCAACTATGACGTCATCATGACGTCATAGTCGGGAGGACAGACAGATCGAGGGCACAGACGGGCACAGACGGACAGATCAAGGGCACAGACGGGCTGCGTGCACGGACAGAGGGCGTTTTATAGTCGAGAGGACGGACAGATCGAGGGCACAGACGGGCACAGACGGACAGATCGAGGGCACAGACGGGCTGCGTGCACGGACAGAGGGCGTTTTATAGTCACCACCTACGGTGGAGACAATAAAAACACGAGATAGGTGCCCATGACTAAATCTGCAATAATGTGCCTAACAAACCAATTAAATGGGAATTGTCCAAAAAAGGAGAACCTGAGCTTTGACCAGCTAAAAGTGGCCTGTGTGCAATTTGTGGTGCTTTGCAGCAGCACAATCCATTACCAGTAAGTTGACCTGGAGATCAATTCTACAAATGATCAAAATCAGTAATTCAAATTTAGCCACCTTAAAAATGTCTCAGAACAGAATACTCTGCTAATTTCTGGGAGACAATAAATAAGGACAGAATGTCAAAACTCTCATAGCCTCATGACCCTGAGATCACGTACTGTATAGCTCCATTGGTGAAGATTGGCAAAAAACAAATCTTTTGCATTTGGCTTTGCAATAGTAAACACTAACAAAGACACTAGTCCATCACTCCCTACCTCGTCTAGATCACACCCGTCATGCCATATTGTGCTAGCAGTCGTTCACAATTAAAGTGGGGTCCAGGGATCAAATGGACCCTTACAGGTCTGTAACTCTAAATATACAAATGGAACCAAATGGACCCTTACAGGTCTGTAACTCTAAATATACAAATGGAACCATGATTTTATCAGAGAAAGGGTTGTCCTTGAAAATTCTAGACCAGGGGTTTTCAACAGGTGGTCCGGGGACCACCAGTGGTCCTTGAGAGGGTTCCAGGTGGTCCCCAGGCTAAACGATGGAAAGTTGGTTAACCAGATGTAACTCTTGAGAGTGTAAAAATGAAACCAAATGGACCCTTGCGGGTCCATTTGGTTTCATTTTCACACTCTCAAGAGTTAAAATATTCATCATCTGAATTAGCACCACTTAATTAAGAAGTCTACACCATTTTGTTTGCAAAATCCAGCCTGGAATTGTGAACAAAACCAAAATAATTCTTAATTCGTTTTAGGTCTTTGGGGCTAAAATGTCACCAAATGGTGGTCCGTGGCTCAAATGCTGAATAAATGGTGGTCCTTGAGAGGGTTCCCTGGGGTCAAAAAGGTTGAAAACCACTATTTCTAGACACTCTCATGCCGTGACCTGATGGGCAGCGTCTTTTCGTCATCCGCGGCGGAGCCCACACTCCTGTTGTCCGAGTTGGACGACGGTATCTTATCGTCGTCCGTGCCTGGTGAGGCGGACGACTGCGTGTTGGAGTCCTGGGACGTGTACCTCAAATGATGCGGACTCCAAATCGGTGTGGTCAGCTTGACCCAGCGTTCCTTCAAAGTGCCTTTGGCTCTTAAGAGCTTATAGATGATAAAGAAGGGGATACACAACATGGAGGACAGAGCCAGAAACCAGCCAATCGTCTGTCCCCACCACGGATACGTGTACATAATGTTGTAGGTTAGCGGCTGATAATTAATCAGGTTAGACAGGAAAATGGCCATGCAGACGCAGGGCGTAATGAAGGACCAGCACCACTTCATCCACGGATACGGTTTGTAGCCGATCATGCGAGCGACGTCGTCCATGAAGCGATCGGCCCCGTAAACCCAGGCCACCACGATGCATTGCCAGAAGGCTTGCCAGAGAAGGGTCATCCCACTGGCGGAATAGAAATCAAATATCTGAAACACGTACATGCCCCCCTGGGTTATCATGGAGAGGTCGATGAGGAGCCACAGCACGCAGAACACCCCTACGGAGATCTCCCGCCGGTAGCGGTGCGAGCATTTATCCGGAAACAAATCGAGGATACCCGTTATGAAGCCTTCGACGCCCACAAACTGGCTGTCCAACCCCAGCAAGAGAAGCATGAAGAAAAACAGGGCGGCCCAGAAAGGCGCGAAGGGCATCAAACTGACGGCTTTAGGGTACGCTATGAACGCCAGGCCGGGACCCGACTCCGCCACCTGAGAGATGTGCACCTTCTGTTCAAAGGACATGAATCCCAGTATGCTGAAGACGACGAACCCGGCCAAGAAACTGGTCCCACTGTTTATCAGAGCCAGGATGAAGCTGTCTTTGTAGCAGTCGTAGTTGAACCTGTTGTAGCTACCCAGAGCGTTCAGCGCTCCCAGTCCAATGGCGTAGGAGAAGAAGATCTGAGTCCCGGCGTCAATCCACACCTGCGCCTGACACAGTTTGGACCAATCGGGTTTGAGGTAATACATGATGCCGTCGGATGCACCGGGAAGCGTGACTCCTCTGACCAATAAGACGAGCAGGACCACGTAGGGGAAGGTCGCCGTGAAGTACACCACCTTGCCACTGGACTTGACTCCTTTCCACACGCATAAATAGACAATGACCCAAACGGCCAGCAGGCACAGCAACAGCTCCCAGTTGAAGGTGCCGGGCTCATGCAAACCGCTGGAGATATTCAACACTTTGTTCTCCCAGAACTCCACGACGGAGTCCTGACAGGTCACGTTGCTCAGACAATAGTTCTCCGTGACGGTGTCGTTGTTCACGCACCTGTCCGTGTTCCAAACGTTGTCGCAGGTGGTCCACGGCAGGGTAGAGGCCATGGACTTGATCAGGTAGTAAAGGGCCCAGACCAGGACCATAATGTAGTACGTGTTGCACCAAAAAACGATGACCATGGAGGCGAAGCCCAGGCCTTTGAACAGAGGGGCGATGTTCCACACGTCGATGCTCCCCGCCTTCATGAACTGGCCCATGGCGATCTCCAGGAAGAAGACGGGTATGGCTCCGGCGAACACCATCAACACATAGGGAATGAGAAACACTCCCCCGCCGTTCTTGTAGCACAGGTAGGGGAAGCGCCACACGTTGCCCAGGCCCACGGCGAAGCCCACGCAGGCGAGGATGAAGTCCACCTGGTGGCTCCATGTCTCTCTCCCTGGCCGCGGCAGGACGTCGCCATTCTCCATTCAGTCACCAAAAACACCTTCACTGTAGACCCGGAGGGGGTTGAATTCAATCTGATGGTCAATTCTCAAAGTCTGTTTCCGGGGGTCTCCCTCACTCCTGTGGTGTCCCCCGAGTTCTGGTTTAGGAACCGTTTTTAATGTCTCTCTCTCTCTTTAAAAACTGACAATGTAATGTTTTGTTTCTGCTTTTTCCAAAGTTTGTACTCGATTCAAAGTCACTTTCAGTTTATATCGGGTAAGGCTGTTAGGACCTATAATCCATGTCCGCATGTCTGCCAGTTAATCATGTTGCCCGGCAGAATACACAGCTTTAAATATTAGTGTCGGTGACGTCACTTTCACCAGCAAAAAAAAGCTGGTGAGCAAGAGGAGAGGAGATAATACTTACGACAAGATTTAAGGGGCCCTATTAAATCAGTGATGTCAATCAGTGATGTCAATCACACAGCTGTTTGGCTGTTTTGAGTGGCCAAACAGCTTTGCCACACCTCCAAGTTTTGACTTAAGTCGTAACACCTGATACTTAAGAAACTCATAATAGGCCCTTAAATCTCTTAATCTACTAATTACCAGCCAATCAGAGTACTTTGAGGGACGGTCGACGGTAGGCGACCACGAACTGATTGCTTAACTTGTGTTCACTATTCCGCTCACGCTATGGTTCTGCCATAGGCTATGTTTCAGTGACAAAATGAAACAAAATGAAACTTCTTTTACTAATTTGTGGTACTAAAGTCTTTCTGGTACTCCATGATTTCCTGGAATCTGAATGTATCCTAAATTTTAAGTGCATTAGCTTGACTATAGCCCCACATGAAAACCTTTATGAATTACCGTACGGCGTACGTGAAACACCCCCAGTCGGGTGTTTGAATCCACCATGGCGAATGCAGCTTTGTTGAGTGTCAAACAAACATAATTGCCGGCCCACGTTTGAGGGAGGTGCGCCGCGTCTGGAGGGTGATATTTAAGTTGTCACTGCACACATTCCTACGGGCTGAGGTGGCACCTGTCAGCTCAGGAGGGTTTGGTGTGAGGAGTAAACTGAAGGCTCTACGCATAAAGTATTCCTGCTACCTTGCGGTAACATGAAGGCTCTGCCTAAATAATTCTCGGCCCTGAGTGTGGACAGAGTAACGCTGTCCCAAACCCTGTTCACTTCGTGGGATCAGTCCAATGGCGGCTCTATCATCCAGCTGTGTTTCACCATGTTAATGACCATGTTAATGTTAACAAGAGTTGTGCCCCTACGGGGCACAGGTCTCCACCGTCCGGGGTCAGGTTTGAACGTGTGCACATTGCAAAGTAGTTTATTGTGAGCGTAATTATACAATAATCATGACTATATATAAGCGTATCTTAGTCACTATATGAATATGTTTTTGTCTCCACCGAAGGTGGTGACTATAAAACGCCCTCTGTCCGTGCACGCAGCCCGTCCGTCTCCTGAATCTGTCTGTCCCACGACGTCATGACGACGTCATAGTTGATACACTAGTACTAGTACGTGTTCAAACCTGAAGGTGGTGACTATAAAACGCCCTCTGTCCGTGCACGCAACCCGTCCGTCTCCTGAATCTGTCTGTCCCACGACGTCATGACGACGTCATAGTTGATACACTAGTACTAGTACGTGTTCAAACCTGAGCCCAGACGGTGGAGACCTGGGTACAGGTCTCTAGGAGGACCCCTGAGCTAGAATGAGCCTTGAGATGATATCATAAAGAGTGAGATCAGGAAGCCCTGAGTAAGGAGGATTCGTTAGATGATGAGAAGGTTAGGAGCCGGAGGTAGAGTGATGTTTGGGGTGACATCATAGAGCTAGGGGCTACGTGTCCGTGCACGTAGCAGTCCGTGTCCACGATCTGTCCGTCCCATGACGTCGTGAGAACGTCATAGTTGAGCTAGGAGGGCTTTGAGCTAGGAGGACCCTTGAGGCTCCTGAGATGACGTCGAAATAGAGGGGCCTGATCTAGGAGGACCCCTGAGCTAGGATGAGCCTTGAGTTGATGTCATAAAGAGTGAGATAGGGAAGCCCTTTACTGTGTAAATTCATATAATCACTACTGTGTAAATGATAATAGAATCACTTTGTGTAAATGATAATAGAATCACACCTGTGTAAATGATAATAGAATCACTACATCATGAACGATGATAATAAAATCACACCTGTGTAAATGATAGTGGTGAAATGAACTGAAAGCAGGACTAAGTGGTGAAGAAGTACTGCAAGGTGAGGAGACTCTCACTCCTACCCTAGAAGTAAAGATTAACAACCACAAACAGGCCAAGAGCTTCAACTCACAACTAGAGTTGTGCCCCTACGGGGCACAGGTCTCCACCGTCCGGCTCAGGCTTGAACGTGTGCACATTGTAAAGTAGTTTATTGTGAGCGTAATGATAGAATAATATATATGACGGCATCATGACGCCATCATGATGCCGCGGAAGGTCGGGGTACAATTTATAGTCACCCCATTACAATTTATAGTAGCAGTATGGGTTAGCGCCCCAGCCTGTGTCCTCCGTGAGGAGGAAGCCCAACAACCCTTGGTGAGGCCGTTAGGAGGGCCATTGTGATTCACTGCTCCTGAATGAATTGCCGGTGCTGGGAGTCTGGTGCAACGCACAGGTCCTGTGCCAACCTGAACCTGGTGAGAGCAGGAGCAGACCTGGTGAGACGTAGGAGGGGTCTGGACAGGAGTCAACCCACAGAGCCTAGTCCTTCCATGTGCCAGAGTATAGTGCCTCCCAGTACTGGCGGAATAGTTCTGGAGCAGTGGATTGTATGGCCTTGGGTCTTTCCCTAGTGGACTGACCGAGAGTAGCTACTGGGACGTAAGTCGGGACTTGATCAACCCCGGCTGGGTCGCCTGAGTGAGGGGTATGATGTTGCGAGACCCTAAACCCCGATGACCTTGGGATACATCACTGAGGATACGTCCCAGTTGCATCCATGCGATGTATCTTTAAACCTTTAGTTTCTATTTATAGTGGCTCATAGGAATAGACTATGTGACAACCAGGGAAAGACTTGGTGACCACCGGAGAGACGGGTGACAGCCGGAATGTAGACGGCACTCGGGTGAGCAGTATGGGTTAGCGCCCCAGCCTGTGTCCTCCGTGAGGAGGAAGCCCAACAACCCTTGGTGAGGCCGTTAGGAGGGCCATTGTGATTCACTGCTCCTGAATGAATTGCCGGTGCTGGGAGTCTGGTGCAACGCACAGGTCCTGTGCCAACCTGAACCTGGTGAGAGCAGGAGCAGACCTGGTGAGACGTAGGAGGGGTCTGGACAGGAGTCAACCCACAGAGCCTAGTCCTTCCATGTGCCAGAGTATAGTGCCTCCCAGTACTGGCGGAATAGTTCTGGAGCAGTGGATTGTATGGCCTTGGGTCTTTCCCTAGTGGACTGACCGAGAGTAGCTACTGGGACGTAAGTCGGGACTTGATCAACCCCGGCTGGGTCGCCTGAGTGAGGGGTATGATGTTGCGAGACCCTAAACCCCGATGACCTTGGGATACATCACTGAGGATACGTCCCAGTTGCATCCATGCGATGTATCTTTAAACCTTTAGTTTCTATTTATAGTGGCTCATAGGAATAGACTATGTGACAACCAGGGAAAGACTTGGTGACCACCGGAGAGACGGGTGACAGCCGGAATGTAGACGGCACTCGGGTGAGCAGTATGGGTTAGCGCCCCAGCCTGTGTCCTCCGTGAGGAGGAAGCCCAACAACCCTTGGTGAGGCCGTTAGGAGGGCCATTGTGATTCACTGCTCCTGAATGAATTGCCGGTGCTGGGAGTCTGGTGCAACGCACAGGTCCTGTGCCAACCTGAACCTGGTGAGAGCAGGAGCAGACCTGGTGAGACGTAGGAGGGGTCTGGACAGGAGTCAACCCACAGAGCCTAGTCCTTCCATGTGCCAGAGTATAGTGCCTCCCAGTACTGGCGGAATAGTTCTGGAGCAGTGGATTGTATGGCCTTGGGTCTTTCCCTAGTGGACTGACCGAGAGTAGCTACTGGGACGTAAGTCGGGACTTGATCAACCCCGGCTGGGTCGCCTGAGTGAGGGGTATGATGTTGCGAGACCCGAAACCCCGATGACCTTGGGATACATCACTGAGGATACGTCCCAGTTGCATCCATGCGATGTATCTTTAAACCTTTAGTTTCTATTTATAGTGGCTCATAGGAATAGACTATGTGACAACCAGGGAAAGACTTGGTGACCACCGGAGAGACGGGTGACAGCCGGAATGTAGACGGCACTCGGGTGAGCAGTATGGGTTAGCGCCCCAGCCTGTGTCCTCCGTGAGGAGGAAGCCCAACAACCCTTGGTGAGGCCGTTAGGAGGGCCATTGTGATTCACTGCTCCTGAATGAATTGCCGGTGCTGGGAGTCTGGTGCAACGCACAGGTCCTGTGCCAACCTGAACCTGGTGAGAGCAGGAGCAGACCTGGTGAGACGTAGGAGGGGTCTGGACAGGAGTCAACCCACAGAGCCTAGTCCTTCCATGTGCCAGAGTATAGTGCCTCCCAGTACTGGCGGAATAGTTCTGGAGCAGTGGATTGTATGGCCTTGGGTCTTTCCCTAGTGGACTGACCGAGAGTAGCTACTGGGACGTAAGTCGGGACTTGATCAACCCCGGCTGGGTCGCCTGAGTGAGGGGTATGATGTTGCGAGACCCTAAACCCCGATGACCTTGGGATACATCACTGAGGATACGTCCCAGTTGCATCCATGCGATGTATCTTTAAACCTTTAGTTTCTATTTATAGTGGCTCATAGGAATAGACTATGTGACAACCAGGGAAAGACTTGGTGACCACCGGAGAGACGGGTGACAGCCGGAATGTAGACGGCACTCGGGTGAGCAGTATGGGTTAGCGCCCCAGCCTGTGTCCTCCGTGAGGAGGAAGCCCAACAACCCTTGGTGAGGCCGTTAGGAGGGCCATTGTGATTCACTGCTCCTGAATGAATTGCCGGTGCTGGGAGTCTGGTGCAACGCACAGGTCCTGTGCCAACCTGAACCTGGTGAGAGCAGGAGCAGACCTGGTGAGACGTAGGAGGGGTCTGGACAGGAGTCAACCCACAGAGCCTAGTCCTTCCATGTGCCAGAGTATAGTGCCTCCCAGTACTGGCGGAATAGTTCTGGAGCAGTGGATTGTATGGCCTTGGGTCTTTCCCTAGTGGACTGACCGAGAGTAGCTACTGGGACGTAAGTCGGGACTTGATCAACCCCGGCTGGGTCGCCTGAGTGAGGGGTATGATGTTGCGAGACCCTAAACCCCGATGACCTTGGGATACATCACTGAGGATACGTCCCAGTTGCATCCATGCGATGTATCTTTAAACCTTTAGTTTCTATTTATAGTGGCTCATAGGAATAGACTATGTGACAACCAGGGAAAGACTTGGTGACCACCGGAGAGACGGGTGACAGCCGGAATGTAGACGGCACTCGGGTGAGCAGTATGGGTTAGCGCCCCAGCCTGTGTCCTCCGTGAGGAGGAAGCCCAACAACCCTTGGTGAGGCCGTTAGGAGGGCCATTGTGATTCACTGCTCCTGAATGAATTGCCGGTGCTGGGAGTCTGGTGCAACGCACAGGTCCTGTGCCAACCTGAACCTGGTGAGAGCAGGAGCAGACCTGGTGAGACGTAGGAGGGGTCTGGACAGGAGTCAACCCACAGAGCCTAGTCCTTCCATGTGCCAGAGTATAGTGCCTCCCAGTACTGGCGGAATAGTTCTGGAGCAGTGGATTGTATGGCCTTGGGTCTTTCCCTAGTGGACTGACCGAGAGTAGCTACTGGGACGTAAGTCGGGACTTGATCAACCCCGGCTGGGTCGCCTGAGTGAGGGGTATGATGTTGCGAGACCCGAAACCCCGATGACCTTGGGATACATCACTGAGGATACGTCCCAGTTGCATCCATGCGATGTATCTTTAAACCATAGTCACCACCTTATGGTGGAGACAGTGGAGACAATGAGGAGCACAGGAACGTGACATTGTTTTTTTTTTTTCGGATGGAGAGGGTATGAGATTTATGACGTCATCATGACATCATCCTATGCACGGACATGATGGCGGACAGACACGGACGGAATGACGGGGTACGATCCATAGTCACCACCTTACGGTGGAGACAATGAACAAAGCCGGGGAGTACAGTAACATTTTTAATTGTGGGGTCAGGTGAATTCTGGACCTTTTGACTTGCAGGTTTTAATAATTCTGGGTAATTATTTGGTAAACTCAGGCCCAGGGCTGGTGGTATAGGCTTTCGGCCTACCCCAAGGCCCCAGCCCTGATTTGCTGCCATGCAGCCAATGAGAAGACTTACACCATTCCTGGCTACACCACAGCGATTGAGAATTGCACCCATTGACTGTGCACGTTCTATGTACTATTACAGTCATTTTACTTACCTTCATCAGGCTTAAAGATCAAAAGTTAAAAATCTTCTGATCATCACTGTAAATCATCATCAAGCACCTTGTTACTTGTGTGAACGGATCGGGCGCAAGTTAAACGATCGGTGCAGGATGGTAAATTATGAGTATTAGCCCGCACCGCTGACGCACAAGTGGGCTGCAGCCTACTTGTGCCCAATGCGCAAGTACAGTATGCACTCTACCGAGTTCTGATCTAGTTTGGAATATGGGGACCATGTGAAGGAAAAGTTATCCAGACACAGGAGAACTCCATGTTTTACCAAGACTGACGTCATGTCTGACGAGGTCACAGCTGATTTCACAGTGTGGGGAGAGAAGAGAACAGAGAGATGGACATATTTATGTGATCACACAAAACATCCCTCGATTGTATTAAAGACAGACTGGTTCCCTGTTGATGACACCCCAGACGCATTAGTTAAGAAACCCATAAGTGACCAAACATATCCCTCAATAGTTCTGATTCTGATATGTTTTCTCCGTTCCGTTATCATGAGTGGAAAGAAGAATATGACAGCAAGACAGAGGCTGAAATCCAACAGAGACGAGAGAAGATTCAGGAGGTCAAACACTCAGGACGATCGTGAAGCTGAGCTGAGGAGGATCCAGCGATATGAGGTGGATGTAACCCTGGACCCTGATACAGCAAATCCTCGACTCACCCTGTCTGAGGATGGAAAACAAGTGCGTCGTGGAATCGTACAGAAGAATCTCCCTGACAACAAGCAGAGATTCTCTATGTGTCCCTGTGTCTTAGGGAAACAAAGCTTCTCCTCAGGAAGGGTTTACTATGAAGTCCAGGTTGGTCCGGGAAAGACTTTCTGGGTAATAGGAGTGGCCAGAGAGTCCATCGACAGGAAGGAACACATCTCACCGAGTCCCAGAAAGGGTTACTGGACCATAGTGTTGAGAAATGGAAATGAGTACAGGGCTTTTGCTGACCCTGAAGTCAATCTCCCTGTCAGAGAGAATCTCCAGACAGTGGGAGTGTTTGTGGATTATGAGGAGGGTCTGGTCTCCTTTTATGACGTGGAGACCGGAGTTCACCTCTACTCTTACACTGGATGTTCCTTCACTGAGAGACTCTATCCATACTTCTGGACATCTTTTTACAACACTGATCCACTCATCATCTCTCCTGTTAACATGAGCACTGATCTGGGTGGGGGCAGAGGGAACATCTTTAAAAAGAAGAAAAATCACACCCGTCTGAACCGAGTGGTGCTTTGCCTGCGTGTGTTAAATCTACACTAAGATTACATTTCCATTGCTTTAAAACAGGTGTAATTTATTATTTCCAATAACTAGAATCAGAGCTTCCACTGCAGTATAATGGTGTACTCACCAAATGGTGACGTGTAAATGATAGTGACAGGATCACTACTGTGTAAATGATAATAGAATCCCTATTGGCAAAATTATGATAATAAAATAACTACTGTGTAAATCAGTGGTTTTCAACAGGTGGTCCGGGGACCACCAGTGGTCCCTGAGAGGGTTCCAGGTGGTCCCCAGGCTAAATGATGGAAAGTTGGGTAACCAGATGTAACTCTGAGAGTGTAAAAATGAAACCAAATGTACCCTTGCGGGTCCATTTGGTTTCATTTTTACACTCTCAAGAGTTAAAATAATCACCATCTGAATCAGCACAACTTTATTAAGAAGTTTACACTGTTTTGTTTGCAAAATCCAGCCAGGAATTGTGGACAGAATTCTTCAGCTGTAGGTCTTTGGGGTGAAAATATAATCAAATGGCGGTCCGTGGCTCAAATAGTGCATAAACGGTGGTCCCTGGTGTCAAAAACGTTGAAAACCCCTGGTGTAAATGATGATAATAAAATAACTACTCTATAAATGATAATATAATCACTATTGATAAAATGATGATAATAAAACAACTACTGTGTAAATGATAATAGAATCACTATTGATAAAATGATGATAATAAAACTACTCTGTAAATGATAATAGAATCACTATTGATAAAATGATGATA